>VZSZ01008143.1:187333-206372 GCA_013398815.1 Ibidorhyncha struthersii
AGGGGGGGGGTGGAAAGGGGACAGGGGACTTTGCCGGGCGGTGTCCCCAAACCGCGGTTCTCTGAGGGGACGGGGGTTTGCTCGGCTCCCCGGAGGAAGCTGTTCCTGTTGGCCGCTGGTGGGACCGGGCCCGGCGTGGGCGGGGGTTGCTCGCCGCGGCCTGCGCCCCGAGGGCGTGTTGCCGCGTTTGGCCTTCGCGTTAGACGGGGGGGTCGTGTTTTAGCGACTTTCTGCCGTGACCGGGGCGCTTGTACCGGGGCGCGGGGCCTACCCGCTGCCCGCCTGCTGCCGCCCTGCCGTCGGCTTGCCCTGTTCCCGGCGGCTCCCGGAGCTCACTTACTCGGGGCCACCTAGAGTGCTGTGTCCAGTTTTGGTCCCCTCACTACAAGAAAGACATTGAGGTGCTGGAGCGTGTCCAGAGAAGGGCAACGAAGCTGGTGAGGGGCCTGGAGCACAAGTCTTAGGAGGAGCGGCTGAGGGAACTGGGGCTGTTCAGCCTGGAGGAGGCTGAGGGGAGACCTTATCGCTCTCCACAACTGCCTGAAAGGAGCTTTCCTTGCTGTCCTGCGCATCTGTGAGCGGTGTGAATAGTACACCTGCGTGACCCCAGCAGAATTTTATGGTCTGTGTACCTGTTGGCAGAGGTACATCCCCAAAGCATTGGCTGTAGTAGTATTTGGAAGTTCGTTTTTACTTGTTTAATAAAAGAGTTTAACTTCTTTTAATGAAAGATCAGTTGTGCATTTTTTTTTTTTTTCCCCCCTTCAGAGCTCCTTGATCTTTTTGAACAAGGTCTGGTACTGCGATAGCCTAATGTGTAGAGCAGGTTGGTTTCTTTCATAGCTGTGTTTGCTTTCTAGCGCTAGACTGGGTTTGTCTGAGCAGAAGATGAACCTAATGGTAGGTGAAATACATAACGCAGTCTGCCGTGTACTACTGACTTTAAATGTTTAAGGCTTGCAGTCTTGGTGTGTTTTTCTGATGCTGTAAGTGGAGATCTCTCGATAAATAGTTTTCAGGAGCATGTAGCCTGAATTAATGAAAAACACGTGTTTGAAAAAGATCTGTGGAGAACAGCTGAATGTAAAACAGCAGGACTCCTACCATCTTCTCTGTAATGTGGTTCTGAAGCTTTCCTTAAATTTTCCTGTTGCTTCTCAACATCGAAATTTAGGGTTTAATGCTGACAATTTAATGCCGACAATTTATTAAGTGTAGAGTGACTAAAGTAGTAATGTGGCGCCTGCTGATAGTAGCAGATTTTTCTTTTTTAGCCAGAGAGGTGTGTCTGAGGGGGGCAAGGTATGTCAAAATTCCTTCAAATTTGTTGAAGTGTTTTACTTTGAATCAAAATAAATATTTAATTGTAAGTTTTTTTCTCCATTTTAGTAACTTGAAGGTAATTTTAAACAAAAAAGTAGTTTTAAATTTAAAGATAAAAGCATTTCATTGTAGAGTGTTAAAGAGAACAGTTCTTTGAATTTTATGATAGTTTTTCCAGAGAATACAGTTGTGTCTGTTGCAGTGATATTCTGAGCAGTTCCCTGCTGTCCGTGGCTTTGCATCCTTGCCTGTACCATGCCAGTTTTAGATTCTTTGCAGTGATGTGGTAAACTAGGTAGAAGAGCTGTTCCAGAGGGAAAAAGAACCAAAATTACTTTTTTTGTTACTGGGTTATCTTGCAGCAGGATCCATTTCCCCATATGGATGCACAAATGCTCGGGTGCTATATTGCAGGGCATTGCGTAGGGGAACCTGATCCATAGTAGTGCCAAAAGCGTGAAACAATGTGAATCTAAGTATGTGTGTGTACAGTCTTTTTTCAGGTGGCTAGGACTGATCTCTTTATTTCCCCATTTTAAGAGTTTCAGTGAGTTTTCTATAGTACTAATGAATTTAAGTATCGGGTACCAGTAGATTTAAACTCTCAGTCTGCTACCTAATGCAGGAATACTTTAAAAGTTTTAAGTTCATAAATTAAGCAGAGTTTATTTGCGGAGGAAATAACTTTATTTATGTGATTTTTTGTGATGAAGAAACCATAAACAACCAAGAGTTTTAAATAGTACCCTAGCCCTTCTCAGAAGTCAAAAGGTACGTGTTTGACGTGTACTTAACATACTCAGTTTGCACTCAGTTAGGCCTAGACATTTGTAGCTAACGGGTTTTTTTTTTGTAGGCTTACAAAACTCAGCCTTGGACCCTATTTGTAACTTGTGATTTTTATTTTTATTTTGTTTTTTACTTTGTGTATCATCTAGCAAAATACAGAAACTCTTCAGCACAAGCAGCATGCTTTCTACTGAGAAAGACAAATCTACCGCTTCCAAAGACCGCACCACTGAAGTGGCATCAAAGAGTCAGGAGAGCACAGCAGAAACACCAAAGCAGAAGTTGTTAGACCTTATTGGTAATATGAAGGTAGAAGTGAGCTACAGGAAGAAACTCCAACAGTTAAAAGCACATGAGAACAAAAACCAAGCCACAAATAAGCTGGAAGGCCCAGATAGTGAAGGTACTGCGCTTCAGAAAGCTACAGAAGACATCCAGCGGTAAAGTGTAACAAACTTCCTTAGCCTCTTTTCTCCTTGTTTCAAATTTGTTGTTTTCATTATCTAGGACGAAATAAAGCATTAAATGCCATTTCCAAGTATAGAAAAGGAGTCTTGTAAGGGAATGTAGTGTAGATGTGGATTGAAGTAAGTTATGGGAGAATCTAAACAAAAGATGTTGTATGCTTTCTACAGTATGCTACCTTTTTCTGTGCTGAGACTCTTGAAAGGTAGCACTAGCATCTGCCTGTGGAAAGTTATTTTAATGCAGGGGGAGAGTAATATTCAGATAAAATATAATAAAACTGAGGAAAAAGAAAACAAACAAACAAAAAAGAATGGCATCGTGATTGTCAAGTCTCGCAGGTGGCTCACCTACACAATGGGTTAGTTACATCATGTTTATAACCCCGCAGGTCTATGTTGCCTGTGGTCTTCTGAGCTTCACGTCCAAGGAGCTATGCAGTGGTGTAGGGCTGCCATTTTCCAGGGTTTGAGAACAAGAGCTTGTCGATGTCATTTGGCAGTTGATGACCAGTGCAACATAGGCCAAGCCTGGCTGTCCCCCTGTCCACCCCCATTTGGGATAATGCATAACTGTAACTTCTGAGTTATTGAGACATAAAATGGCAGTACGGAAATGAAAATTTAAATATATTAAAGCTTTATTTTGGTATTCTCATATCTGTTGCATCTCTTACAGAGGCAAACCTTTAAATCCAGAACTGGTGGAGGCTGCCTCTGCAGTTGCGTCCTCCCTGACACTCAACAAGAAACAGACAGAATCAGAACTGCTTGCACAACTAAGAAGACACGAAGAAACCACAGATAAACAGAAAAAGGGGGGAACTATTAACGTACGGTCTGTATATTGAATGTTACTCTCAGTAACTTTTGAAATTCTGTTTTTTGCAGTTATCTTGAAGGGGACTGGGTTCTGTGTTGGAAAGATGGCCCTAGAAGATACATTTGGACAGGTTATCCTTGGAATTAATGAATAATGGGAACATCATCGGTCTGGTTATACCAGACTCCCTGAATTTTGCCGTCCTCATTCTAAAATGGTTTTGCAGAAATGGAATTGTTTTCCTGCCCGGGATCATTACTTTCTTGGACAGGCTAGCAAAATAACAGATTTTTTTTTTTTTTTTTCCAAGCTTCTGAAATTCTCACACAATGGATGGATTTGTAGACGTTTCAGACGTTCTGTCTGGACTGGTGAATTTTCATGACAGCTCTGCATAACTGAACTAGAGCAGCTCTATTTATAGCCCCACCCTTCCTTTCAAAACTTTCCAGTCAACCCAAGAAACTCATCTCTTGGCTTAACTCCGTTTCCAGTGTGGCTTTCAAACAGATGAGAAACATTTGTTTGGAAACGGAAACAGTTGTGCACACTGCTCTTTTGGATGATGGCTAGAGGCATTTTTTTAATTCCCTCTTTTTAAAGCTATTATTCAGATAACTACTCAGAAAATAAGGTATTAAATCCAGATGAAATGCTGAACTAAACAGAAAATTGGATCTTCAGCAAAATAGGAACGTTAAGCCTTTATGTATAGCTGTTTGCATTATGAACTGCGAACTGCCTATCTTAATTTATTCTGTGAAAATGAATTTGTCCCAAACTAGGATTTAAGTTTGGCCCATTATTGTATTATTATTTGTAGGTTGCTCTAGGGATCAGTAAAGGATTTGCTTTGTATGTTTACTGAGGAACTGCAGAGTAGCCAACAAGGTAGTGATGTTTGTGGCTGATGTCTGCCCTTTACGTGAATTAAAACTGAGGAAGAACGTGACTGATGCTTGCAGATAGATTGGGAATCACAATTCTCAGTGAATAACTGTTAAACAAAGTACGTGTTCTTCAAAGGTTGTGAAGGGAAAAGGGAGAAACTGCAAATTTCCCTTTTAGCCTGTATTCATGATTCCTTCTACCAAGAGTACGAATGGTAGTTGTGGAAAGCAGAATGAAATTCTCTCCAAACATGTGGAGTTTGTGCTATTTGATGAGGAAGTATGGTTTTAGGTGGTACACGCAAGCATCTCCAAAGGCTGTATCTGTGCTCTGTTTTCATAATCTCCTCTTGGCCTGAATATAGGAGATCTTGAGAATTTGACAGAAGCTTCTCTTTCCATGGGCCTTTGGAGCCAAGAGTAACTTTCAAGGTTAGACATCTGCTTTATGTAAAATCGGTGTGTTTCTGCATTTTTTTTTCACTTTTGTGTGCAGTATTACCAAAAACCTAAGAGACACTCCTTAATGTAAGGAGAATAAATAAGGAATATATTACCTAAAGAATATATTCATTAAACTGTTAATTACCAGTGAGGTTGTTCCATCTCTGTCACTGGAGTTTCTAGAAGAGCAGAGTACACAAACATTTTAATAGTAGCATCATCTGTGCGTGGCCAACTTAAATGTAATTAGAACCTACTTCAATTTCTGATAAGATCGGTTGGGGAACCATGCTGATACGTGCAGTGACTGACCTCGCGTGCTCCTGCACATATTCCTTAAGATACACACACTCTTCTCTAAAAGTGGTTGGTCTGTCTACTAGCTGCAAGGGTTTGCCGTCCTTACCACCCGTTGCGCTTTCCCTGAAGGACTTACCCAGGTATGACAGCTGTAGAAGAAAGGAGGCATCTAAAGAAGTTGTAGTCTAGGAAAAAAGGCTTTTTTTCTGTTGAGAATTTAAATTCTTCAGAAATTAAAAAACTGAAGTCCTTGTAACTGTATAGTACCTCTATATAGTTGATCGATTGGTTAAGATGTGCTATTACAATGTTTTATAACGTGCTTGCAGATGTCATTATGGTTAGAGAAATGCATTTTTCTCAACCAAACCCAGCCTTTTTGGTTGGCTGGGAATGCCATGGCTGGCTTGCTCTGTTTTGAATTGGCAAGTTCTGCTTCCTGAGGCAGCTTTGTGAACTAGCTTGCTTCTACCTGGGAATACATGTTAATTTTTTTTTTTTTTATTATATGCTGAAAAGCTCCTCTTTCTTCCTTAATGGTTAGGTAACAGTTTGAAACTTTATCAATGGATGAAGTTTCTAGAAAGACCAGCAATTTCTGCTGATTTTCATGACTGAAAACTTGGTTAATAGTAACCTTTTACAGTTAGACGCAGAGATGAATTTGGTACTTTTGGCTTTCTGATTGGTGTTAAAACTGCTGATTTTAAAAAGTCCAGCAGAAGGCACTAAAATGCTTTTAATATGTTAGAAAGCAATTACATGATTATTTTGTGTTGATTTTCTTATTTGACAACACGAGAATACAGGCAATTTAACTTTTCATTTTTTTCCATAAAGGTTTTCCGTTCAATATACTGACACATTTTAAAAGACAATATATATTACCTCCACTATTTAAAATTATTTAAAAATGAGATACCTTCACAAGCAGTAGAGCCATATAATGCTCAACTGCAGAAAGAAATTGGGATACTGCTACTGAGTTTTACGAGGGTATGAAATAAATTGTATGTTGTCTGGATCTTTTTGTTTCATACTAATTTTTTTTTTTCCCAGGACTGTGGCATGGCCTCCAGAGGTCACTGTTGTATGCGGTTGTCTCATCCCCTTGTTTTGTAGACAGCGTGAGGACAGCATGTTCGCTAGGAGAGGAAAATATTAATGATACAGGAATTTATTTTTCTCAGTGTGGGCTGAAGTTTCACTCAGTGGAAATTACAACAGCACTATACCAAAATAAAATCTGCAGCATTAAAAGTTGAAATTTCAGTTCCTGCTTTTGGGTGAAGAATTAGTAAAGTAATTCAGAGCTTAGGCTAAAGTATATCCAGAGCTCCTTGGGTCTCTGTTTTTAGTGTTATAATTACTGATGGGTGATCAGGAAGGAGAGAGAGTCTGCGCTTGTTACAAAAGCTCTACCTCTTCCCATCTCTGGAAGGCAGAAGTATCTAGGAGCTTGTTTTTTTTAACCTCATGTTGTGACATGAGATAATACCATGTAATATGTAACCACTGTAGGTACACTGGGGTTGGAGTATGAATTTGTAGTCTGATGTTTTTAATGTCTTTTGTAATGAAAAGCATCTTTGTAGTTTTATTTTTAGTTAATACAGGGGCACTTTTAATGATGGAGTAATGAATATTGCTGCCAGAAATGTTCGTATACCAATGATGGGGTGACATTAGGACTTTGCAGTGAGAATTATACCACTGACTGTGTGTTCTGATAGCTTGGTAGCATAGTCTGTCCAGACCTGCTGTGCAAAACCACAAATAAATCAATGTCGGCTGTGAGAGAGCTTCTCTGAGGAAGCCTGATCCCCATGTAGCACAGGAACACTCCAGCCTTGTAGGTTGCAGCAGAGCCAAGCAGCTGGGCTGGGCTGTGTGTGACTGACCTTAGGAATTATGTCCCCTGCACTCTCAGAAGTGGATCAGACCTTTGGCCCAACACCAGCTCACTAATGCCAGTAAGCACTTCATAGAGTAATTTCTAGTGTGAGATACGCAAATAATCTGAGATTGTTTTTTCTTTAAGATTAAAATGAAATGATTTAAAACTTGTTTTTGGATGCTATTCTTTCAGAATGAGTACTTGAAGTGCTACGCTATTCTTGTTCTGCCATTCAAAACCACATCTAAGACAGAAGAGAAATCCTACTGTTGCTGTGGCAATCGGCTTTTACAATTTTCCAGAAGTATTTCTTTCTTGTTAATGAAATCTCTTTTGATTTAAACTGCTGGAAACATAGTTGGAACTTCATTCAGATTTTCATAAAATGGATGTGTAGTATTTCTGGCTTGGCCTATTTTTGTTTTCTGAGGCCGGACTTAAGTCTTGAGCGTGGCAGTTTTGGATGACTGTGTGTTACTGGAAGCGGTTGGATGGAGAGGATAGCTGTGAGGAACAGTTACCAGCTTGGTCTTTACCAACCCACAGACTTACCAGTTAAGGGGACTAATTGGTGGAGGTAGAAAGGTGGTGTGTTGTGTGTTTTGCCCTTTACGTTGCAGAATGAACTGCAAACCGTGGTGGAAGAGACCAGAGCATTTGTTCTTCACGTATGATTTTTGACTACAGAATTATGAAGAAAGATGTGGTCTGTTAATGCTGTAATATGATTACACAATGCAACAGATTGCAGTGCATCAGGAAAGGTGACCTACTTGTTAGGGTGGCATGATTGACCCGTGTCAGCTGATGTGTGAACGCAAGCTTCCTTTTGGTCTGCAGCAGCACAGCTCTGTCTCTGGGAAGTGTTGGTTCCTGTCCAAAAACCTGGGTATTTTTACCTCTGTATTTCAGCATATTCCTTGTATCCAGACAGATTCCTCATTTACTTCAGCAAAATGTACCTAGCGCACTCTGTGAATACTGGTATGCAGATATATGAAATTTTTCCTTTAGTTGGAAATTAAATAATTTCAAAGAAAGCATTCCTTGTAGATTTAGTAGGCTAAAATAGCACTCTTCATTTAATCTATATAGAATGTAACAACTGAGGTGGTTTAAAAAGTAAGACTTGAATGTTTGATGACTTAAAAATGCATATATTTTGTGAGGAATGTATAACTATCTTATAGCGGCTTATGAAAACAATTGAGAGTAGAGTTTCCGGTTGATACATGTGGTGAACTTCCTTGCTTTGTCGATTTGTTGAGTTTTTACATTCATGTTTTTAATTTCAGCAACGTTATTTCAGAAATGGCAGTTAAAAGGCAGTCCCCAGCTCAGAGAGATGTGAGGATATCCAGTCGCATTTCCTTGGATTTGGATGAGGATGGTCAAAGAATCAGGCCTGGAAGATTGTCACCTCAGTCTTTTGACTCCAGAAGGTATTTTTGTTGAGTTCCCTTCCAACAGAAGGAGTGTGCAAAAAATTACTAATGGATAATAATTTGTATATTCATGTTACCATGATACTTCAGACCTTAAAGAAATTACTTAAGTATTTTTCAAAAAAAGTGCTGTTAACATTGAAATAAACTTCTGTGAGAGCACATCAGTTAATGTTAACCAGCTAATCAAATAATGTGCACTTTTTAATAAAAATTTTAGATAATTAAAAATAGTTGGTGCTGAAATGTAATTGTGTTTTATTAACTATTTTAAATTATTCCCACTTATGCGTAATACAACTTTATATCACTTTCTTAACTTTTTGGGAAATGGAGGCTTTGAAGGCTTACTGTCCTCTAATGGAAAACTTTGATAAATGTTCTATGTTTAGAAAAGTTTCATTCTGTTGCGGTTTTAAAGAGATTTTAAAGGTTGGGTTTTTTATTTTTTTACCACTTTGTTGCAACTGATAAGTCATTCTCTAATTGATTTCTCTCTATTGTCTGTGACATTGTAATTGTCTATGAAATTAACTTTATCATTTACATGTTGATTACAGGGTACTCCTTAAATATATCTTCCTGTTGTTTATGTGGCCAGTCTGTTTCTTAATGAACTAAGGAATGCTTTTTTTTTTTTTTTTTGACTCCTGTAAGCTGTGCTTTCTTGCCTGCAGTCTCTTGATTTTCCCATGGCAGTTCATCACATTCCTTCTCAGTATATCCTTTCTGTAGCAGTTCTGTTTTCAGTAAGATTAACTTCTCTAATCATTAATTTAATTTGCAAACGAATCCACTTTTCTTGGGGTTAGGGTCTGGAAGTCAAGGGAGTCATTTGTGGTTAGATAGATAATGCTGAAGGCAGAATTTGGATAACTAAGAAGAAAAAAAAGCATACATTTATGGGTGAGTAGATGTACAATATTCTCCCCTCTTTGGCCGAGAGTTCTATTTCAGTATATCGTACAAACAGAGAGTTGTGACTTCCCATAAGGAACAAATTGTAACGCATTCATTGAGCCATGTAGATCATGCAAAAACCTCAAAGATGTGGCTATAGCCAGTCATTAGAAGAACTTGGCCTGCTTGCTGGAATGTTTCTGAGTAACTTCCTTGTTCTTGAACTACGAAACTGTTAAGGTGTGTTAGGGAAGTATCTCTTGGGCCTCTTCAATGTTATAAGGCCAGCAAGCAGTGTTTTCTTTTACTGATGCAAAGCTTGTAGAAAGTGCAAGAGGGGCTTCTTGCAATGGAAGCTGAAGGGAAGAAGTGGAATAAGATGAAGCCCTCCTGACTTAGATATTTCTGAGCTGCTGGTTTGAGGAGCAAGGGAACTGACTTCATTAGCAATTGCTGAATAGCTCTGTAGATATTTTTAATCTGGGAATAATTATCAGACAGTTGGTAGTCACATGAAAGTAATTTTGTTATTAGGCTATGATTCTTGACTGACTATAAGAAATACTTTATTTAAGGTGTTGGATTAAAAGTTTTTCGAAGTTTGAAAGAATAGAAATAATATGATCTAGAAGCATAAACTGAAAACCTGAGCTATTACATGCTTGTACAGTGCATATTATTTTATCTTTGCTAAACTTTTCATTTATTAACATACTGCAGAGTAAAGTGAATTTCATATATGTTTGAGAACATTTATTAGATTTATGATACCTGAGAAGCTGTCTTGCCCTCTTTGTGAGATCAAACTGTACCTGGTATATAACTTCAGGAACAGTACCTTAAAATAGCTTTTAAAATCCCTGTAACGAGCAAACTGTCTCTGGTTTCGGTTGTAAGTTTCCTCCTGCCTCCCTGAAAATCTAACAGGTGTATGTATCTCTTGATAATATGAAAGGAATGGACCTAAGTTTAAATCAAGGTAGTAGATCTCAGTGAAATGAGTGATGTTGCTTTATAGTAATTTGAACTAGTAATTTTAAAATAAATGTTCTTCCAAGTCATGCTTGTATCTTCGGCCAGTGTTATTGGGAGTTACACACACACAGGAAAATATAATCCTAAATCAACATTCTTTTAAAGCTCTGTAATTAGATTACTCTGTGCTCAAATAGATCCAGGGTAGTTACATCAGTAAAATGTAATATGACAAGAGCAGGTTTCCAGAAGTAGTTGTGGCCATCACAAATCTGCAGTAAATCCAGAGAGGTGAAATTTTAAGGTCAGGAAGGGCAAGCATTGCCAGGGTACCAGTGAATATGTAATAACATAAAGTAGGAACTGTTAGAATTCCAGTGGAAACCTGGAAGATTGTAAGATTAAAAGAATCATTTGTTGTAAAGTTCAGTGTGTTCTACAGTAAAAGCATTGTTTTTTCTTTGTTTCCATTTATAAGAAAATTTATTTTGATTAGTTGTTGAACTCTTGTATTTTTTAAAGTATTTTTTAGTATACGCTTATGCTAAAGATAAATATGATTAAGAATAGATGGTCAGATTTTTATATTCAGAAGAGAGAGCATCAGGGTGATGCTTTTTAAAATATATCATACAGATATACTTTGAGTCTTTGCCATATGGCAGAGAAGGTAGCTGTGTAATCTTCCAAATAGGCTATTTATGTCATAAAGAAAGAATTGTTTGATTTAGCTGTTGCCTTTTATTTTCCTGAATTGTGCAATATTTCTTACAGGGGAAAAAACCCAAATCACCAATTAACTTTTTAGTTGCAACTTTATAAAATTGCTTGACTACTGTTGTTTGATACTGTTTAGCTTTGTTCAGATTCCTAAATATTTCAGTAAAAAATGACTGCAAATATAATGTTTGATTTACGCTTGTTCTTTCACAGAGAAATGTTTTGGGAAGCTCAGTTACAGATGAATAATGAAGTCATAAATGCTTTCTCTGGTTAAAAGCCTGAGGATTTAGTGAGAGTCACTATCTCTCTTTTTTTTGTTGTTTTTTGTTTTTTTTTTTTTCTCCAGAGATCTGTTAGTTCATGAGAATATTTTGTGCTTTTAAATTTGTTATCTGGCAATGTTGTGAAGTGTTGTGAAATACTAAATATCACTTTTCTTTTTTGTTTATAGAAGTTTCAAAGTAGGAAGGAGGCTTAATATATTCACTAAGGCTTCTACAGAAACAGAAGCCGCACTGAAAACAGGTTAGTGGAAATTCAATAATGAAAAACTCAGTGGCGCCAAGTTCTGAATTTTTAGAATATCAAGAAATTCACTGTTGTGAAGGAGACTTACGGCCTGTTAACTTCCTGCTTTCAAAACTATAAAAAATAAATACTTCAACGTAACTCTGATATTTAGTAAGCAAATCTTCCATGCAGTGTAATAGATTAATGTTTTCTGTACAAATGAGGACATTCTGTTACTGAACTGGCTTTTTGTCACTAAGGCCAGTCTTTCTTCTGTGAATGTAAACCAGCCCGGAGAATGGGTATATTTGCTCCAGTAGCTTATTTGGTCAAGTTGCAAACTTGCTGCATTCATTTTCTGGCAAAGAAACACAAGGCTGTGATCCCAGGGAAACAAGTGTACTCTACAGGTGGCTAAGCATAAGCAGGGTAGAAAAAAAACCCAGACCACGCATTCAATTGCTTTGTGGCTTCTTGTTTAGTGTTGTACATATAGCTTGAAAGATCCTGTAAGTGGCTGTCAAACAATGCCTTGCTTTACCTACTGTAAAGCTCTCCATATATGTTTAGAATCATAGAATAGTTTGGGTTGGAAGGGACCTATAAAGGTCACCTAGTCCAACCCCCCTGCAATGAGCAGAAACATTGTCAGCTAGATCAGGTTGCTCAGAGTCCCGTCCAGCCTGACCTTGAATGTTTTCCAGGGATGGGGCATCTACCACATCTCTGAGCAACATGTTCCAGTGTTTCACCACGCTCATCATAAAAAATGTCTTCCTTATATCTAGTCTAAATCTACCCTCTTTTAGTTTAAAACTGTTACCCCTTGTGGTGTCACAACAGGCCCTGCTTAAAAAGTTTGTTCCCATCTTTAAGCCCCCTTTAAGTATTGAAAGGTTGCAATAAGGTCTCCCTGGAGCCTTCTCTTCTCCAGGCTGAACATCCCCAACTGTCTCAGCCTGTCCTCATAGGAGAGGTGCTCCAGCCCTCTGATCATTTTTGTGGCCCTCCTCTGGTCCTGCTCCAAGAGGTCCATGTCCTTCCTGTGCTGAAGGCTCCAGAGCTGGATACAGTACTCCAGGCGGGGTCTCACCGGAGCGGAGCAGAGGGGCAGAATCACCTCCCTCAACCTGCTAACCATGCTTCTTTTGATGTGGCCCAGGACACAGTTGGCTTTCTGGGCTGTGAGTGCACATTGTTGGCTTATGTCCAGCTTTTCATCCACCAGTACTCCCAAGTCCTTCTTGGCAGGGCTGCTCTCAATCCCTTCGTCCCCCAGCCTCTATTGGTACTGGGGATCGCCCCGACCCAGGTGCAGGACCTTGCACATGGCCTTGTTGAACCTCATGAGGTTCAACCTTCACACAGGCCCACTTCTCGAGCTTGTCTGTGTCCCTCTGGATGGCATCCCATTCCTCAGGTGTGCTGAGGGTGCACTCAGTCCACTGTCTGTGTCATTGATGAAGATACTAAACAGTACAGATACAGACCCCCGAGGGACACCACTTGTCACTGATCTTCATCCAGACATTGAGCCTTTGACCACTACTCTCTGGATGTGACCATCCAGCCAATTCCTTATCCACCAAATACACACGCCAAAACTCATGTAAGATAAAATCAAAAACCAATGACAAAACAGGTATGACCCACCTTCATATTCACTGAGTGGCACAGCTCTGCAGGAACAGTCTTAATGCCACATAAGGTGGATAGCTTTCATGCATGAAGACTTAGCTTTACTACAAACTGGGTTTTGGCTAAGAGTGTGAATGTGGGCAAGTCATGTAAAGAACGCCCTCACTTTTCTTTCTGAACAATGAAACTGTGCATTGTTAGCACTGATCTTTAATGTGCTGATTTCCCTAAGCTACGCTAAGGCCCTTTGGGAAAAAAGACTTTATTCCAGTGTAGTGACTTAGAACTGTATATAAAGCCAGCAGCTGCAGAAGAAATAGTATTTCTGTCTGATATCTTAGAAAATGGTATTTGTTTCTGTTTCAAGAGTAGGACTGTTAGTTTTTGCCAGATTCTAGCTGAGTAATTTTCTCTTTTTTTTTTAGACTTCAAACGGCAGGGAGAAATTAATTTGTTTACTTAATTTCTTTAGTAAAATGTCAAATAGTGCTCTTTGCCTGTTTTCAAGCAGCTGTGAGCTTTCTGAATGCAGCCATTTCTCTGGTGGACTATGACAGTTGCTTATTAGAATCGCAGCCTTAAAAAAACAAAGCAAATTGAATTCCAATTTCCTTAAAATTGGTCCATTTTACATAAAAAGGCATAATGAATGATGCAGTGTTTGTTTTTAGCTATCTTGACAAATGTGGTGTTCAGGTAACAGGCGTTTGAGTTGAATCAAATTTACTCAGGTAAAATGGTGAGAATTTAACCTTTCTTTTTTGCATGAGCACAATGCAGATACAACAGCATATAGCTGACACCCTGGATGAAAAGTTGAGACATGCTTTTTTTAACACAAAACTGGAATGCTCACAAATTGTGTAAGAGGGCAAGTAGACTTTATTGGATTTGTAATTAGATATTAAGAAGTAAGCTTCTTTCAGCTTTTTATGTGGTGTTTCCTTATTTGATTTCAGGTAGCCTTGAGGAAATCTACAACATATTCTAAGCCAGGAAGCTTGTTACTTGGCTTACTGACTAAGCCTGATGACAAAAAAAAAAAATGTTTTGCATTAATCTTGGGAAGTACCAGTGTGATACTTGATACCTTTATTCATTTGCTTCCACTTTCTTGGCTCATATTAGTGGAGATAATGAGTTATAATATTGTTTATACATGACAGAAAAGCAAGTACTGTGTTATGTATCGAGTACTTATTTTGAAAACCTGAAGGTTAACTGGAAAGTAAACTGGCATCCTGAAAAAAAAAAATTCATGACTAGTGACATAAAATATCAGTAACTGTTAACATAAAATATCAGTATTATCTGTGTCACAGAGGTGAAAATATAATGTTTATCACCTTTACTGCAAGCTTGAAAAAAGAGTTTCTGCTTTCTTCTATTACAAGATATATTAGTAGTGCATTATTAAGAAGGTATTCTCAGATGCAGACAATAATTTCATTCTGATATGGTTTCTCTTTTGTCTTTATCTGTATTTTATTCCTGCCTCCAGCTCTCAAATCAAAGTAGGCAGCTAGGGAATATAGTTCTGGAAATTTCCCTGCTAAATAATAAATAATTTGAAAAAGTATCTTGTGATTTAATACAAAAAACGAAAACGCTTTTCAGTATGTAAAAAAAAAAATAAATAAATTACTGTTTGCCCTTTCATCTTGTTTTTTCTTAAAGGAGGGGGGATTTTTTTTTAATATCCAATTGTATTGTAAGCCACTGAGCCAAAGATGAAATTATATCTTAGACTTACGACTAGTAAAAGACCAGCTGATTGGCCGTGATCCACTTCAAATGGACTGTAACATTTGAGTTCACATAAAGATCTGTGTTCCAAGGAGCTTAGGGTGAATTGATAACAGGGGAGGCAAGAAAACAAAGGGGAGAGCGACTTAGGCCAGCTGATGAGACGGCAGCTCAAGGCACTCCCAGTGGTTCCTCCCTGTCCTGTGGTAACAGCTTGTTCCCTTCACTTCAGTGATGCAGTTCGGTCTGGGCTCAGGACCAGTTCTCCTGGGCGGAGGAGCCGGAACTCCTGAAGAGTCACTCTGCTGCCATACGAGTACGCTTTGGGGTTTGTTTTTTTTTTTTAAAAAAAAAAAAAATTATATGCATCAGGAAAGATGCATCCCTAAAGGGACTGACTTTGTGAGAAGAATAGGAAATCAGGATTTCTCAAGCCCAAGAGACAAAAACTGGGATGCTTAAGAGCGTTGGGCAAGGAATTGCCATAGTTTGGAGACTGACTTGTCACCCTGGAGGAGAGTATAGTTTTGAAGTACCCGAAAGCTCCTGTAGAAAGCAGGATTCCTTTAGTGCACCAGTCAAGTTCAGAGTTTGTCATATGTGCAATTTGTGAAAGACAAAAGGGAAAAAAGGTTGTGGAAAAATTGAATTCCTGCTCTGTGAAAGGCTTAAAAATAAATTGTCCCCTAGGAGTTCAGGATATGTTTTCACTAGACATTTGAGAATTTAGTGGACTTTCATTTCAACAGAACGCTCTCATTTGAGAAAGGGGATGCTGACATCTAAAATAGAAAAACTTGCACAGCTGAAAGTATTAGTCTCTGTAAAGGTTTATGTTAAAGGACTTTGTTTTAGCTAGTGAGAAGTCTTTGGCATGCTGACAGATCTTTACAAAATTTTTTTTAGTATCTGCACCAACAATTTGGGATCTGGAATTTGCGAAGGAGATTGCAGCAGTAACTGCACAGCCTCCCCGAAACGGTTTTGAGGAGATGATCCAGTGGACAAAAGAAGGAATACTGTGGGAGTTCCCAATTGACAATGAAGCTGGTACATACACTTACTAACTTTTATTATCTGTCTATATTTATCTTTTTTGAGAATTAGAGTGTGTTATGACCTTTTACTGTTTTAATGTAGTGTTTCTGCTGTGAGTCATGCATTTGATAGTAAACAAATACAACTTTTCAACTGTCCCAAATCAGAAATGCTTCAGATGAACTCATTCTGGCACTCTTCAGGTGAAGTCCCGCAGGTGGTTTGGCTGACCTGAGGACTGGCTGCTGCCAAAAAGGGGAGAACGCCCTCCCTCTTTCTCTCCCTCCCTTTCTCACTCAGCCCTGGTGCTTTCAACACCAAAAGGCCATTCATGTCTGTTACAGAATACATTTTACTCTGCAACTTCTTTAAAGAAGCTTCTAGCAGAGTATGGGAAATCTTAAAACTGCAGTGTGTGTTTTGTAATGCTGATTCTGTTCTTTGGTGGGGCTCTCGGACCAAGTGGCTAGCCGGATCCTAATCAGCTATCTGCCAGTTCCATGTCTGTGCCAGCCGAGTGTTAAACAGTTGTTTGCTCCCTTTGTTCTGTCTGTTTCGTAAGAATAAACAGTCACAATATTCACTCACTCTGGGCATCTATCTTAACTAGACATCTTTGTGCATGGTATTTACTTTTATTACTATTTAAAAAAAAATAATAAAAGCTCTCTCTGAAGTTAAGCCAGCAGAGAGAGGGCGAATGTTAAGGAAGGGAAGAACAACTACACAAAGCAAGCGTATGCTTTAGGAAAGGGGACTTCATAACTTCAGGGAGAGCTTGACTGTGGGTTTTCTTTTAAAAAAGACTTTAAAGACATCAAAACATAACTACTTTAGAATGATTCAGTCACTGACAGCAAACCAGGTTAGTATCTGAAGCTGGAAGTCTTTGAAAATCTGTCCTACACTGAGTTGCAAATAGCATAATGTGGCTCATTGTTTCTTAATGTTTATTCTCATCCTATTTTGGCAGTTTCTTCACAGAATTTAATCACTGCTCCCAGAACTGATCTGTTCCATCATGTAGAAATCTGAGTATACTCTAGTCATGTTTTTGCAAGTGTAAAACCACTGTGGCCAATGGTTTTTCTGTTGTTGTAATGTGGCTGGAACCCTGTTGTCTGGGGCCGTAAGTGGACCAGGCGTCTTTGGCGGCCAGTGGTTTTTCTGTTGCAGCAATGCAACCGGAACTGTGCTGTCTGGGATGGGGGTGGCAAATGGACAAAGAGTCTTTACATATACTTAAACAAGAATCTTTCTCGATTTGTCCACAAAGACTAGTCATGTGGAAAATTCCAGTGGAGCGTTCCAAAATCTATCACCTCTCAGGTTGAAATATCAAGTCAGTAAATTCCATCCTATCAAACTGCCAGCCACAGGCTGTTAATCAGATCAGGTATGTCAAAGCACGGTTAAAAGCTTGAGAACCTCGCTCCAATTATATCAACATACTGTAATTTCAGCGGCTCTGCAAAAGAAAGATGGGCCTTCCTGCTGTTAATTTTGCAGTTTTGTAACAGTCATCTCCCTCAATAGGAGGACATTACTTCACTTGTTCTGTATCAAGAAATGTGTGATTTTCCTTTTATACCGCAAGCATGTGACCTTAAAAACATAAATGTAATTAAATTTTCTATTGAGGAAGCACATATACTTAATGTTTAGCATTATGAAAGCCTTTAAAGTTTTAAATTAAATACGAAAAAGAATGAAGACCACTTATAACCGTTTTTCTTGGCTCCAGAGCATCTCCACTGTTCTCGTTAGGGTGCTTTACCAAGGCACTGTGCTGTGTGCTTTGAGGCATCAGGGCAAGGTCATGATTTTTAAAACTTCTCTTGCCTTGGTGCAAATGTTGGAAGATGTGGCTTGCTGCATTGTCCAGTAGATGTCTTGGCCCTCCCCTGACCCCTGGCCCTGTTCTCTGCTCCTGCCTGCATGTCCTTTCCCTTATCTGATGCAGTTTAAGTCACTGTGAGGCAGAAAACTACCCTTTTTGCTCTCCATCTCTCCACCTCTGATTAATTTTTACCAGATTAGCAAAACATTAGTATACCTTGCATAACATCGTTCTCACTCCTTTCTGCTTGCCTCTTCTGCTTCTAGTGGCTTCAGTTCTGCTCCATGTTTAGCCGTGGCAGAAAGTTGGGAAAAATGTTGATTTCTGCCCCTTTTTAAAATTACTTCTGTGCATTTATGCCTTGATGACTCAACTCCTGAGAAGTACAGTTGTTAAAAAGGACAGTGCAGATTATTGGCGCTACTTTGCTTTAGGACCTCATTCTGAGGAGCAAATACTTCTGGTAGGCCAGAGATTGTTATGGCACAAGTGACAGGCTTAATGGAAATATTGGAAAATTAATGCCTCAGTTGCCCCTGATGGCTTCTGTAGGCAAAAGTTCACCAAGTCCTGTTCTGAGATGCTGTTCCCAGCAGAGACGCATTGGATCAGTTTGCCAAGAGAGGTGGCAAACGTTACGCAACCATTTTAGGGTGGGATTGCTTTACTAATTCTGGGTCTATTCTAGGGACCTACTATATAGGTGTACTCTTCGCTGGGTAAAAAACTGCCTGGATGGCCGTACCCAGAGAGTGGTGGTGGTGGCGTCCAGTCACAAGTGTTGTTCCCCAGGGCTCGGTGCTGGGGCCAGTTCTCTTTAACATGTTTATCAATGACCTGGACGAGGGGATCAAGTGTACCCTCAGTAAGTTCGCAGACAACACTAAGCTAGGCGGGCGTGTTGATCTGCTTGAGGGTAGGATGGCTCTACAGAAGGATCTGGACAGGCTGGACTGATGGGCTGAGGCCAATGGTATGAGGTTCAACAAGGCCAAGTGCCGGGTGCTGCACTTGGGTCACAACAACCCCATGCAGCACTATAGGCTTGGGGCGGAGTGGCTCGAAAGCTGCCTGGCAGGAAAGGACCTGGGGGTGTTGGTGGACAGCCGTCTGAATATGAGCCAGCAGTGTGCCCAGGTGGCCAAGAAGGCCAATGGCATCCTGGCCTGTATCAGGAATAGTGTGGCCAGCAGGACTCGGGAAGTGATCATCCCCCTGTACTTGGCACTGGTGAGACCCCACCTCGAGTACTGTGTTCAGTCCCGGGCCCCTCACTACAAGGAAGACATTGAGG
>VZSZ01008143.1:213759-237417 GCA_013398815.1 Ibidorhyncha struthersii
CCCCCTCCCGGCAGATTAAAGCAAAAACTGTTTTAGAGCTGCACAATAGGTTTGATTGTGCTCTGGAATGTGTCGCCCGTGGAGGAGCGATGTGGTGAGCGCTGGCGTCCGGGGAGGGGTGCGAGTGGCACCCCGAAATGGGAGCAGAGCTCCTGGCAAAAAAGGGCAATGCTTTGCTCATATCAGGGTGCCCCTACTCCCTTGGGGACGAGTTGCATATGTGTAATATGCAGTATTGCACTTGTGCAACAAAGTGCTCTATATTTTACTCGAAGAAAAGCTGCAGGGCTGAAGAAAAAGTAGAAGGGCCAGCCCGGGTGGCAGGAAGGATCCGAGGGCGATTGGATGGAGTCATGTTTTGGAGAAGCTTAACTCTTGGCGTGCTGTCCCTAAAGCTTCCTTTGTTTCTTTGCGTACAAAAAGTGGTCTCGCAACACTGAGCAATGAGCTGTGACCCCGTGAAGAAACCAGGACATCGCGTCCAACTCGAGGGATGTCCCCTTCACCTTTTAGCTTTTTGCATAGCTGTCCCTTCCTGTCAGAGAAACTTTTTAACGCCTGGCGAGCGGCAACAGAGGAGTTTTTCCGTGGGAGAAGATTCTCTAAAATGCTGGTGGTGGTGGTGGAGATGCTCACCGAAGCCCAGGTCTTGTCCCATGCATGATGGAGCTTCCCTAACCAGTCTGGGCTTCTCCATCCCCCTGCTCTGCCCGGCCTCTCCTGGGACTACCCTGTTGTGGGCTAATGCTGGGCCAGTGGAGGTTCCCCTGGGCTACCAGCTCCCCGCTGCTGCGGCTGTGGTGAGGCAGCATGGCCAGCAGCTGTAAGGATGTTTCGGAGCCAGCTTCCCTCTCTTTGCCTTTGCAGCCCCTGCTGTTTATTCCCATTTTCCCAAGAGCAAAATGCAGTGCAGACCTCCCCCAGCTCTTTTTGCAGCTGAGGCTGCGGTCCCCGTGCCGCTGGCCTGGCGTGGGTGGCCCCACTCCCGCCGCCGTGCTTGAAAGCCGCGGGAGCCGCTGAGCGATGATTCATTTATGGTCCCCAGTGCTGCACCCTGTCACCCATGAGGGAGGGGAGGGAGCGAAAGGTGACGGTATTTGTCAGCGGTGGCAGAAATAGCCACGTTTCAGATTTCAGTGGGGAAGTGGGGAGGCAGGAAGGGAGATGAAGACCAACGTGGTGCTCAGCCCCGTTCCCAAGCCTGCCTCGCGGCCAGCAGGGAAAAGCAGCACCCCGTTTTCCTTACAGGCAAGCATTTGCCCACCTAAATTTGCCTGAGAGCATCCCAGCTGCTCCCCAGCATTTGCATTGTGCAGATCAGCGAGAGATGAGGATGCAAACTCCCTCTCCCCTCAGTGCGTTATCTACTGGCTCACCCTGGGGACAGCCGGGGTGACTTTCTGGGGTCAAGGGGCTGCCAAGGAGGCACTCGTGTTTTTCTGCCCTCCACGCCACCGCAGCCACTGGGTGCCACTTGACTGGCAGCCACACTGGAGTATTATTTTTCTGCTGGCAAAGGGGTTTTGCCTGTTCAAGGGCCGGAGTCTGCCCGGATGCTTGCCACTGGCAAGGGATGTTGCTCCCAGCACAGGAGATGCTCTGCAAAGCCGGGCAGTTTTCAAAGATAAGGGATAATCTTATCTTTACTGCTGATTTTTAAATAGACTGAATCCTGATGCTCAGCGCGCTGCGGCCACGTTGAATAATGGAAAAGGTGCAAACAAAACAACCGCCTGGATTTAAGGGCAAAGCTGTGAGCTCGTTCCTCAAGTTAGCGATTACCCCCCGAAATCAATGGGATTGCTCAAGCAAATTGCCATTTTGGATATAAGAAGACTTTACGGTGAACTCACCCTGAGCCTCCCTGGTGAGGGGATGTTTGCTCAGTGCTTTCCAAGGGGAAAAATGGAACCGGAGGCACATACCAACAGCTTCTCCTAAAAACCTCCCAGTCCCTTAGACCAGGGTTTATTCCTTTATTATATATATGAGATGCAATAGCCATAACATAGCAGCAAATGCAAAATTGTTCTGTAAAACTGGATTTTATAAACCCACAAGCTATAAGACAAAAAGGGGGAAAATAAGATGAGAAATGGGAAAATAAAATAAAATACAAGGAATACTTCAAATTTAGCCCAATTTTAAGCTGAAAATGAACGTTTCGGCAGTGTTGCTCTCAATGTGATGAGCGGCTGTGTTTTGCTCAAAAAGGCCCTGGGATCATTGAGTTAAAGACCCTGAGGAACATTGCTCTAGTGAAATTATTGGAAGTCACTTTTTTTTGCCTCTCTCTGGAAAGCAACTTAATATTGCAATTTTTTGAAAAGGGTTGTTTGAGGACAGTCACAAGATATACATGCCTGAGTGTGGCAGTGCTATATCAGATTGGCAGTGACGCTGAGTGGCAGTATCCAGGCCCAGACTGTGCAGGTATTGTGAGGGTGTAAATTCAAGTTTCCGATCACTCCAAAATCTGAAGCAGCTGCCAGGCGTGGGAAAGGTTGGTTGCCTGAATTCAGGGCTGCTGTCAAATTGGTTCCTCTGTAATTTCCAGCCCTGTGATTTACTAACCAGAGCAGCGGAGAGGGATGAAGGCTGCCTAAAGCCCCTGGTGGGGCTGCCATGGGTCCTGCCGGGATGCAGTGAGGGGGAGAGGGGCTTCCCAGGGCTCTGCAGAGGTGAACCATCCCACCCGCTGTTAATTTTCCAGTTCCCCCTCTCCCAGACCCGAAACATCTCCTGCCTCTTTGTAAAGCGCCTTCTGCAGATGTTTAAAAGCCACTGGCAAGCTTCCCTGCTGCGGGGGCTGCTCAGCTTCTGTCCTCCCCGCTCTCCACAGAGAAAAGACCCTAATCTGAGGGGCATTTGCAAGTGTGAAAAATGAAGCCAAGGCTCCTTTCCCTCCCTAATAATTTTTAAAGGTTTGGTGAAGCAAGCTTGGCGGTCTTTCCAGGTTCCAGCTGTTCCTCTCCTGCTTGCCCAGAGCCCAGTGCTGTGGTTGTCACTCACTCGCAGAAGTTGTGGAAGCTTGACCCTGTGTGTTGACTTCCACAGGAGCATTGCCATGAGCATTGCTGCTCCCAGCATCAATCCCTGTGCTAGACAAGCCCGATACCCTTGTTTGGGATGTCAGGCTGGAGCCCCCCGCTGTCAGGTTCCTGCTGGAGGAAACTTTGTGGCTGTGCATCTGCCAAGGAGAGATGTTGGAGGGGATGCACCTTCTTCCTGGCTGCATCCACTCCCCAGGTACGTGTGTACTATATAATACGTAGGTTTGGTTTGAGCACAACCGCCACCCGAGGCAGTTTTTCTGCAGTGTGATGATAATAGGACTGACCAAAACTGTAGCTAAACCACCCAACCCCGACATTTTGCTGCTGAGGACCGAGGGGATGTGGATGGCTGCCTTTCCAAAACCTCACCCTGCGCTGGGTTGCGCAGTGGTTCATTTTCTGCATGGAAAAGCGATGGTAAAGAGGGGAGGGCAGCGGGCCTTGAAGGGGCACATTTTAGTTGGGCACCAGGCAGCAAGTGAGGGGGGCTTGGGTGGGCTGATGCTCATCCCACAGTTCCCCAGTCCCCAAGCCATGGTGTACCTGGCTGCACGCCCACCAGTTCCCATGTCTCCTCAAGCCCTGGATTTCACAAAATTTTAAAAGAAACCTGGGTTTCTGCCTTGGCAGCGGCTTTATTTAGAGGTTCGTTCCCAATTCTCCATGGCCGTTGGCAATAATTTGTTCTTTGCCTCTCCTGCAGCGCATTCCCCAAATGGGCATTTAATTAGATGCCAGTGTAGGAAGCAGACAGCTTTCATCTGTCTTATCACCACCACTGAAGTATTTCAGCCATACTTTGGTCTAGTGGGAATTCTGCATCCCTCCCTGAGCCATCCCCAGTTCTCCTTTGGTTGCCAAAGTGCCGTGTTGGTAACAGGAGCAGCCTTGGGCATGGCCAAGGAGGCCAAAGCTGGAGCTAATGCCTGTTCAGGGGGGCTATGGGGGATGTCCCTGCTCTTCTCCGGGATCTCCAGCACCTTGAGACGCAGCAGTGTCACCTCTGGCCATCAGCCAGAGCCGAGGGGTGAGCGCTGCAGTTTTCCCCCTCACCCAGCCCTGGGAAAAGTACTGAGATCTATTAACCAGATCTTCTCCCTCCTTCCATCACGTGGAAACGGGGAAGGAAAAACCTGCTCCCTTCCTCTCCTCTCTGGAAAGGGAAAGAGAAGCTGTATTTACATTCCACTGCCTCGTAGCTGGAAGGAGGAGGAGAAATGAGGATGTGGAAAAGGAGAAAGGAGAGGCTCGGGACATGGGGATCCCAATCGATGACCACACTGGGGTCTGCCAAAACCTGAAATGGGCACACGAGGTGAGCAGTCTCTGCTGTGGCACCCCCACTTGTAGAGGAAATGTTTACTGAGTCGTACAGTAACAGTACAGGGTAAACCGGGAAGGCAACCCAGAGAAAAATCTGTCCCATCTGTGGTTGTGTCAGGAGTGTTGCTGGATGTTATTTATAACATTTAATTATTATTATTTTTACTTGTCCCAGTTCTTCCCAGCCAGAAAAGGTCACTCGAGCCATTGCTCAGGAAAGAAAAAGGTGTTAAGCTGGCAAAAACAGCAAAACTCCTGGTGTTTTGGTGGTTGGTTTTGTTTTGTTTTTTTTTTTTTTTTTTTTTCATAATTTTGCCATTCTCACTTTGGTGGGCACTGAGATTTCCTACACACCTGGCCTGAACGAGAGCTGAGCGTGGTGGTTAAAAAGACAAGGAAGGGCGGAGTGGTACAGAGATACGGAGGTGAGTCTGGGCTAACGCTTGCCAAATAAAATACAATAAAAAAAAAAAAATTAAAACAATTTCTTGGCGACAAGCACCAGGCTTGGTTGTATGTGCCAGGCTGGTGGGCACTGGGGCTGCGGGAGCAGGCGAGGGGAAAGATGGCAGAGGGAGCGTGGCCCCTGCCCGCTCCTGCCTAATTCTGTGTAACACCTGGAGCAGGGCAAGAGCCTCTTGGAGAAGGGAAAACAGCCCTTCCACCCAGATGGGATGGGTCTGGGCACCAGACGGCACATGCTGGTCCTGGAGAAGGTCGCTTGTGGCAGCAGGTCTGGAAGCAGCTCTAGGGTTATGGCCGTGGCTTGCCTCTGCGGTGTGCGGGAGCAGTCACGGGCACTGAAAGAGCACCCCACGCGTCCGACGTGTGTGTGGGCTGGGGTTGGCGGCATCTTGTATCCGAGCTGGGAGGAGTTGTTACTGCTGCAAAAAGAGGCAGAATCAGGCATAAAATGTGAAACATGGGAAGTTTCCCCTACTTTTTTTTTCTCTCCCTATACCTAAGAAAAGAGGAGCTGAGGGGCTTGGGACCTTCCAGAAGCATTCACCTTGGGCAGTTGGCTCCAAACCTGCTCTATTTTGAGCACAAACTCCCTACTTTACTGTGGTCTGGTGTAACAGTGTCCTGTGGGATGAGCAGTGCATCCTCTGCCCTAGCAGCGTGACCCTGCCTGGGAGTAAATGACTGCAGCGGCTGTCAAGTAACTACAATAAAAATTAAATGTTGCTGTTAAGACACCTCTCCTCACTCCAATTTTCATAATTAGGCCAGATAAAACAGCTACTAATTTGAATAGTTTCTGTGGCTCCCCTCAGACAGCCTTTGCAGCAGCAGTCCCTGATTTTAATTGGGCTATGGAAAGATGTTACCCTTTTCTGAACCATTTGCTAGACCTGCTCACCCCCACAAGTGGTGACACATGATTTTACTGCACAGAAGCCAAACACAACAAATCAACAAATAACTCGTGGTATCTGATAATCCAGGTGACGTAGGTGAATAATTGCCTAGAAACTTACAGGAAGGCACTCGACTGCTGGTTTTTTTTTCGATGCTGACAAATGAACTGTGAGCATCAGGTTGCGTGCTTTGGCTTTTTGCAGGAATGGAGATAAAGATTTGAGTCCAGCACGCCGAGGGCTAAGTCAGTTCAAAGGTCCCTGACAAGGGTTTGTCTCTGGGGTGAGTGCGCTTCACTCCCATTAAAACAGTCCTACATGGAGATAGCTATGCTGTGCTAAGGTGCTCTTGCTGGGGGGTAAGGCTGTCCACGCCATCCCATGCCCCCCTAGAGCTGCTGGATCCCCCATGTGAACAAGACCCATTGTTCATGGATCATGAAGTCAGAGTGAGGCAACACAACCCCCTAACCTGATACCATGTGCAGTATGAGCTGGGTGGCTTATTAATTTCAACTAGAGCATCTTTTTTCCAGAAAAACCAAGCAAACAAGCCAAACATTTGGGATTTAATAATTTCCAGCAATGGAGTATCCACAGAATCACCGGGTAAGTTGTTCCAGCGGTTAATTATGCTGATGAAGTCAATGGAGTTACTGTAAACTCAAGTTATACCAGTGTGACTGAATACAAAATTTGGCCTAGTTACCCGAAAAAAGAAGCACTTTGAAGTCTCTGTATGCCTTTAAATAAAATTATTCTCCAGCGAAAGATGCGGAAATGCAAGACTTTTCCTCTAAAGCATACTACAGCAGTCAATCGGTCTGCAGTATACTGCTGGAATATTAATACCAAATCCAAACTGCACCCATGTTTAAGACAGTTAATTGGGCTTGTTTTATACATAAGTCTGCCTGTCGTCGTTAGGGCTTTATTGCTGCTGGCTGTGATAACATTTTTATCTGTTAACTTCCAAGCTGCTACGACTAACACCAGCTACTCACGAAATGAGTCAGCTAACTTTCCTTTTAACCGTTTGTTCTGCTCCCTGAAGGTGTTATGAATGTTGTGGTATGACAAGCTGGTCGACACTCATTCCTTTAAAGCTTAGGTAGCAATTTTATTGTCACAATAGGCTTTCTAAAAAATGGGGTCAGAGTTTTGCAGCAGCTGGGCAAGAAATAGTTCCCGCTTCAGTGCGAAGACCTCAGTGAAAAAAATTGTTTTGATTTATTTAAAAAGCATTTTATGATGGAAATCGGTGTTAAAAGATCCAAGTTTTTGCTCCCACAGGAACAATTCTTACAGGCTATCTGAATTATCCAGAAACCGCCAAGGCAGATTTATACTTAAACTGGCTTATAGGGAAATACGCTGCAAACCACTGCAACAAATCATTGCTAATCACAATCAATGGGAACGATTAAAGCTCTGAATTCTCTCCTGATGTTGCATTAATGAATGAGAAATTACATGCAAATGGCACCGCAGTTCTCAGTCCCAGCGAGACGTTGTGCGTCTCGTCCCAACTCTCACCCAATGCGCTGGAAGGTTTTCCCTTCAGCTGATGTCCCGATAAGTGGCTTTTCCATCCCGAGTGAAATTTCCATGGGAGGACTGGGGACATTTATCCCAGAGAAAAAACAAATGCTGCAGCTTGTTATGCCCTAAAAAGATGTTAACCCTTATAGACTCGTCACACCCTTACTCAGGTAAAATATTTTCATGCTATCTAACTTATCTTTTCACATGTAAAATGTCTGTGGTATTCTTCTTAACTTCCTGTGCCTAACTGCTGGTGCTATGGTTGCTATACATGGCCAAGAAGCTACGCTTTCCCACCCCAGATGTGAACAGAGAGCTCCAGCATATATTCATCTCTTTTTGCAGACTTCACAGAAATATTTTGAAGCTGAAGAAGTCTCTCAGGTTGTGTTTGTTCAGTGTTTTCAATAACGTCCTGTGATAATGCTCGCAAAGGATTATTCTTCTTTCTGGTCTGTGATGATTTACTTATTCCTCCAACTCAATGTTTGCTTCATGCTGATTATAAGGGCCATAAAACCATGGCACTGAAATGCATCATTTCCAGAGGACGCTTACTGTCTTTGCTGAGAGAAAATGAGGAATAACACCCCAGAGGATGCTTCCCAGACGGAGGACGGAGCCTGCTCTCCTGGGGCTGCAGAGTGGGGCAACAAGATGCAGCTGTGCCAGAAGTCCACTGTCACCAGTGCTGGCCAGTAGCAGAGGGTCATGGATACCCCCACGTATGTTGATGGCTTACAGTGTCTGAGGAAGGCCCCATAAAGTGTAATCCTTAATCCATGTCCTCGGGAGTCCAGAAAGGCTGACGTAGTTGGTGGGACATGGATGAATTTGAGCCCTTTGAAGACAGAAGAGGATGGCAGTTCTTCCATGCCTATTGCGCTGGTGTGAACATGGCCTGCATGGCAGAAACCTTTTATAATGTCCCTGTGTTTTACCTTCACCCAAACCATCCAAAATAAAAAATAAAAAGTCCCAGATTACCCAGTGCCCACCTGCCTGTGCTCCCTGGGAGACAGATGTGACCAGCCCGCTCCAGCCGGGAGGCAGAAGATGTGCCTACGGACATCAGTGCACGTGCCTGGGAGAGCCGTGGAATAATTGCTGAGTGGCGGATACCAGTTTATCATGTTCTGGGATCCTTCCCCATGTACACCTACTTTATATGCTTCTTTCCTGTTTAGAGGGGAGATTATCTCAGCCCATAAACACCCCTGTAGCGAGATAGCTTTGTGCAGCTCTCCGCCGTGTGGCACAGGTAATGGTGAGGATGCCCAATGTAAGGAAGCCTGTGCACCACAGGATTTGTCCTCTGGGCTGCTCTGCTGCTGAGTGCCCTTTTGAGGCCACCTCCTCCAGCATCTGCCCAGCAATAAACCGTGTCCACGCAGTGCTGAGAGCACCATCAGCTCAGTGGGGTGTCGCAGCTACTGGAAGAGATGCGCTGCTGGGAAGAGATATCAACATCTGCTTTAGGATGCTCCCATATTCCAGCACAGCACAGATGTCCCTCAAAGGCTGGGAGAGGTGACCCAGATCCGGTGCATCATATCTCCCCAAAGGGTGTTGCCACAAAGCCGTGCTTCTTGATGCAATTACTTCTTAGTGACAGGAATGAGGTAGGTGGGTTTTAATGAAGAGCGGCTTTGGCTTCACTGTGAGTCCCCATGAGGGAGGATCACTCTGCTGTGGGTCAGTGCTGTGGGTGGGTTCACCACGTTCCTCCACACGGCCACTGGCTCCAGGCATTGCTGGGTGACCCCTCTGGCGAGAAGTCACCTGAAAACTCTCCTTGCTGGCGGTGCCAGTGTTGGTGAAGGAGGCGATAAGCTGAACTGATAATTGTGTCTGCTGTGGAACAATAGATAAGCAAACAATTGAGGAGGAAGAAACTGGTGAGTGGAGAAGAAGAACCTGTATTTCTCATGGTATCAGGATACCAGTGCTCGGCTAATAGGCTGATGTGAACTGGGGCTGTTTCAAGCCAGAGTGTTTTAATGTGGCAAAAGGGCCAACTCATCCCAGATCCGGGCTGATCACCTTCCTCCTTTTGCAGAAGTCAAAGGGTTGTCTCCCCAGTATGCCTGCCCAGATTTAATACTCACCTGAAAGGAATCAGGAGTGCCTCCATAAGCACCTAATGCTTCTGTGAGCCTACAGTTCATACCTACAAATGGTTCCATGTGTGAAAAAGTTTCAGCTCATGGGGTACCACAGAGCATTTTCTGCTTCATTTTTTCACAGTATTTGTAAGAATTCCCTATTTTTACCCTCAGCTGTTACTTATGCAGTTAGAGGAATGCACTTGCAGAGGATATTCATCCCTGGCATTCATCCCAGGTGGCCTGGACAGCCATCTGAGAGCCTTCGTGTATATATGTTTGTTCCTGCCTTCATGAGCTCTTGTCCCATGGTATAGCTTCTCTTGGAGCACCTTAGCATCTGACCCTAGTGTTGCTCCACCATTCCTGTGAACAGTGTTATGATTTGCATGTTCAAGGGTGTGTTCTGCCTTTCTATCTGTCTAGTTCCCAAACACTCACTGCTGAAACTATCCTCTAACTGAGCTGACCACAAGATGCTGCGTTTGGCAAGAAGCAGGTTCGTCCCTCAAAACCTTTCCTGCTGCCTCTTGGTGCAGCATCGCTGTGTGAATCAGTGTCTCGCTTCTAATGGTGAAGAGTTCCATTTATAGTCAAGATGATGCTTCTGGCACTGCATATAGCTGTCTTCTCAAAAGTCTTTCGTGCTCCTATTTAATCTTTCCCTTTATAACCGTACGGATTGTGCATGCTCTGCTTTTCAGAAGGTACTAGAAGCCCTTGTCTGAAGAGTCTTGCAAAAAGGTTTTGCTTCTTTTAAGTGAAACAGCTCTTTGGAGAGCCCAGGCTGGTGTGTGTGTTTCTTTCCATGCTTTAGACAGTCTTTCACACTGTTTCCATTAAGTTCTTTCTCGGTGCTTCTTCCAGGTGTCTCCCTGGACCCTCAGTTTGTATCCCCTTTCTGCGTACGTTGCTTTAAAGTAGTTCTTGCTACCTTCACAAAAAGACAAAAAATCCTCTCGCGGTGATCAGTGCATTCCCGGGATGCTTTGGCACCCTGGAATCCCTGGTTGCTGCCGCGAGGTCCCGCTCCACTGGTCGCCCTGCCCCGCCATCGCTCTTTGCCCTGCCTCCACTTCTGATATGAAATCAGCCTTCTCTGTTGGTAGATAAGGTGAGCCTGGCGGCAGAGCGGCTAACAAAGATGAGTTTTTGTTATAATAACAGGTTAACAGGTGAAGGGAGCAAGCTAAGAACGGGAAATCTACCTTACTCTGTAGAGATCATAGTAACCAGTTGACTTCATCTGCAGCTCTTCTGAACAAGAATATTGCAGTTTTCTAAAGGCCACTGGTAATTTTGACTATAACCCATGTAGGGGGATCAGACTTTAAAGTCCTTGTCAATCTTCTCTCCCTTTCCGCTGACACCAGCCCGTTTTCAGGTCAACATTTTTAAGGTTTCTATTAAGTCTACAACACTGGCATGGCACTTGGAAGCAAATTCAGTAGCAGAATTGGAACAATGCTCACAGACTATTAATTTATGTAGCTTTTCTCAAAGCAAAGTACACAGATGCTTTTAAATAATAGTCTTTTTTAAACACCATCAATACTGTTATTACACGGTACTATCAAACATAAAAATGTACGTTTACCCATGAATTTATTTTACAGAAAAGAAGATGGTTTGCAGTTCCAACTGAAGATCTTCCAGGTTAAGAAATGGTGTTGTATATGGCATAGCTGCTGGTTTCAATTTCTTGTCTGGAACGATGTGATTCACCTTTGTATAAAGAAAATACACATTCTCTCAGTCTTCACTGCCATTGGGCAGCTCTAAGTCATCTCAAAACTTAGCAATATGTGAAAGTTTTCCATCCAGAATTGAAGCGATGGCGCTAGCCAACACATTGTCTTCAAACACAGAAATTGCCTCAAAAGTATCAGTTGATATTTGACGTAGCTTGTATCAAACATTTGACAGGCCTGGAAAAAAAAGGCAGTTGATTGACAAGTGTGAAGGCAGATTACTTTTTTTTAGTACTGTTTTGAGGGAAGGCTTTCGAGGTCAATGTCCTGTCAGTGGTGTGACTGTGAAGTTTGAGCCAGAGCCAAAGCTTACCAACTCTTTTGCTAATTGATGTGCTCGGATATGTGATATTGTGAGGGTTGGCATTGCCCTCGGAGGACAAGCATGGGCTATTGAAGCAGCTGCCCCTATCTCTAGCAGCCTGCAGGAAGGGTGGACTTTGCACCCAGCTGTAGAGCTGTGAAGGTAACTCGTGTCCAGGTCAGCGCTAGCTCCTCTACGTTGTTCCCATCAAGTCAAAACAGAGGACTGCTCAGCTCTCCTGGTTTTCAGGCCAGGCATTGGATAAGTGAATTTTCTCTGGCTATTTTTCTTCCCCAACTATAAATGGAGCTGAAGGTGGTTGGCAAGGACCTAAACGTTAAGTTTGAGATGCCTGAGTCATGGCAGGTGAATCTTACCCACACATTGAACTACTAAACGAAGCTGCACGCAGGCTCTTAAATGCCCGTTTCCCCAGAAGCCTGGGCCAGCACAAAAGCAACTTGAAAGCCGCTCTTCCACCTTATGACTGGGAAGATTGCAGGTACTTTCCCCTTGGCCTGGAGATATTGTTAGAAGGCAGCAGAGGCCCTTTTTACCACCATAACAAGTTAATTAACTCCATTTTGCCCCCAACTAAACTGAGCAAAGGTTTTGTGCAAGCCACATGCGCTGTATTGAGAAACCAGGCTTTTCTCCCACGTTCTCGCTGTGCCTGCAGTGATACGGCTAACAAAAGCTGTTGTCCTCTCAAAAGAAAAATCATACTTCTGAATTGCTTCCAACGGCCTGGGTTGCTCTTTTGGTTTCTGACTAAACTTGTTGCATTAGAAGAAATCCCCGTCGCGAATTGCCCGCTTCCCTCCCCAAGCCCTTGTGAATCATCCACGAGGGAACAACACGGCGCCGCCACCGTGCTGAGCGCAGCAGCTGCCAGGCTGCTCTCCTCATCTGCTGCAAGACGGTGCCCAACACGAGAATTCAACAGCTTTCGTGGGTCGTTCGTACGACTTTCACAATTTCTGGCCTTTTTTTTCCCCCCCTAGTTGATTCAAACAAGATACGATGCCACCAGGGTTTTGCAAAAGAGGTTTCCAGATACTTTTTCATAGCAGGCTTGCCTGTGACAAGAAGTGTAAAAAGCCTCTGCAAATTGGGAAACTTATTCTGCGGTGTAGTTGGTATAGGAAAAAGTTCACTTGCTGCTTTCTGTGCTTGGCTCTGCCAGTGCAGATTCAACATCTCGCAGCTTTGATTCCTGTGAAGCACTCTCAAAATATTTGTCACAGACTGCTTTTGCTCGAAATCTGCGGGAGTAGAGCAAGCTGTGCAACACAGCATGCCAGCACACTTGTGAAAAATCCCTTCTGTATGCCTGTCACTGCTCTGCTTAGCATTTACCTTTGCACTCGCTATAGCCATTTTCTTGACCTTGCGTTTACCTCCATGGCACTTACCCACTTCCTTGCTCAGCTGCAGACCTTGTTGCCTGGCTCAGACATCATTACACATGCAGCAATCTGTCAGCTAGATAGTAACCCCACTGAGGAAGAGATGTGCTGATTTCAGCTGACATTGGCACATGAATTTGGTTAAAATATCAAAGAAAGAATCCATTGACGTAGGTGTTTTTGAAGACCCGTTTGCACAACTTCACAGACGTTACTCGAATAGATGTTTTTTCTGATCACCATAAGAAAATCTTGGATTTGATGATGGAGGAGGAGTTGCTGCCCCTGCTGTAACAACGGTGCTTGGGATGAAGAGTTGTGTGATCGATGGGCCAGTGCTCCACACCTAATGTTTTGCAAGCCACCCATCTGGTTGCTGAGCTACTTTGGTTGCTAATTTTACCGCACCAGCAACCACCAAGTCTCCTTTGTCACCTGCGGCTGGTTCAAGATGAAAACCAAGGAGTGGACGAAGGTAATCTGGGTGACTGCTTCTGCAGGGACTTTCCTCTGGGCTGTGTTAGGCCACAGAGTACTGTCTTGTCCCTGAAGAAACAAGAATTGAGGGGAAAGATTATAATGCAAACCTGTAACGCTGCAAAACTGCAGTAGGACAAAGACATATTCCTGAAGACCTGTCAGAAAAGCAAACAAAAATGAGAGCTGTTCTGGCGAGTCAGAAATATTTGGCCATCCCTGTCTGCAAACTACAACCTTTGATAACCAGTCAGCTACTGAGAAATTTGATGGAGTCAATGGGGAGTTTTACGATCAACTCTTCTCTCAGCTACCAAATACTGATAGCTTTTTAGGAACATGATGATGTCTTTTGGGGATTCTTTGCCCTTGTCCTCTCTTTGTTGTCTTCTCCTTTTCTTATTTCAGCAGTTAGACCCATTCTTGAGCTACCTTCCCACCCTTCACAGAGACCTCCAGAAGATAATGGAACATCACCTTCTTCACTCTTTCTCCCTTACTTCAATCTGCCAGATGTTCAGCACTGGATAAAGTTGGTGCCCTGGAGGGGTCTGAATGATGTAGATGCCAACACGGTAAGATAAGAAGTGCAAAATGTAGTTATTGTCCATTGGTCAGTCTCCAGGGTGACAAAGCTGGAAACACCTGGTGACAAATCAAGTCATCTCCACAGCCTTGGGGCTCTGGGGAGGATAAGTCCTTCCCTAGCCTCTGTGCTTTTTTGGCAGGCTGAGGCACAGAGCCTGCCTGGTTTGGAGAACTGACTTTGAGCAGGTCACATGCTGCTGTGCTGGATTTTGAGTGTTGCTCCGGAGGAGGCTGTACGTCTGCTTCACACCCTAAGTGTCCCTCTGCTAACTGGGGGTTGAGGAGGAAGGGTCTGGACAGGGTCCGACCAGTGCCTGTATTTGCACTCCTGATTTAGTTCCAATATTTAACACCCCCCCTCATTAGATTCACATGATGGAGCAGCAAAGAAAGTGCCTATTTACGGAGGCTGAGGAGAATCCACAGAGATGTGGGTTGCTGTTAGTTGTCTGAATGGCGCCTCCTGACATCACGAGTGGCTGGAAAGGCTTGTTCAGGCACAAGGGAGACGGCAACTCTGTCTGGCTCTGTTAAAGGCTTAACATGACACTTTCAGCATCTAGAATTGCATTTCTTGTCTTTTGTGATAGAAGTCTTATTTTGCAGGAAGTTTCATGTGCAGAGAGGGACTCTTTGAGTCTTGTGAGAAAAGTGTGCTCCTTGCTCGTTCGCAAAGTGACTTTTCAACTACATCACGGTGATTTTACGAAGAGTAAGATTAGGTGTATATGTAGAAGAGAGAAAAAAAGCTGTAAGAAAAGGTTTCACTAAAAAAAATTATAAGAAGTTATCAACTGAAAGGAAGACATATCTGGCAGATCTGGAAAAGTAACAAGCAGTCCTACCTTTCTGCACTGAATTTCCTGTAATATAAAAATGCAGTTTTGCAACAAAACTATACCAGGCTCAAGTTTTTAACAAACCGACATGTGTTAAGGAATTTTTTAAAATTAATTTTTGTCCCTTGTCCATTTTATTTTGACTCCTGAGTCTTTCTTTAAGTGTGTATCCAAACACTCAGTGGCCATCACTGCTGGGTCCTCCCGGGCAGAACGCTAGCCAGAGACACTGAAGGTACCTCGCCATTTATTCAGGTGGGTGAAGGAGAAAGCAGCTGGCTGCCTGATATACCGCTTCAGCAAAAGCTGTCAGTCCCTGGCATCCCTGAGCCCATCAGTCAACGCGTTGTGCCCAGCTGTTTGGGACAGAGCACCACCGGGTGAGGGCTCCTTTGCCAGCTCCAAATCTTGTGTCTTTTTGCAGCATTGCCTGGCTTTGCTGCAAACACCGCAGGGAAGCGCAGCCCAGGGGTGCTCGATGCAGACTTGGGGGTGCTGCGGGGCAACGTCAGCCGTGCCCCAGGATTAAAGGGAAAGGAAATGCTGCCTGGCTGATGCATGGCAGAAAGCAAGGCGCAGGAACAGCTCTGCAGCACACGCTCAACCAGGTGAACTTCACTGCAACGTAAACTTTGGAAACGCAAAATTATTTCTGACCGTGCCAGGGGCAGGAGCTCTGGATCTGTTTGGTCATTAAATCTCCGCAAGGCACACTGTGGAGACATGAACGTGACCAGGGTGAGCCCTCTGGGAGACACCCATGCAGACCTTCCCTGGACACCTGTGGAGGTCACCCATTGTCCCTTGGAGGCCCAGCTGTGGGGTGACAGCCTTTCAGTGCCTTTTAAGTATTCTTGTGGGTTCTTTGTTTTGCAAAAGCTCCAATTTGGAGTGCGCTGATACATGTCCTCTTTCTTCATACACTGGCCAAGCCTAATTTCTCTCCTTGTTTCGTGCTCCTTTTCCTCCTTTCTATTCTTTTCCTTTCCTTTCTTGATGGTTTTCCCCTTGATGTGCCTTCTTTTTGTGTTTTCCTTATCTCCCCCCACCCTTTCCTTCTTCTCATTTTTCTCTCGGCTCTCTCTTTCCCTTCTGCCCCTTCATTGTGTTTCCCATTCTCCAGCAGCTCTGGCACCCGTCGGAGAGGATGAGGTGTCCTTGTGAGTCTGTGCCTCAGTGAACTGATCCCCACCCTGCCAAAGAGAGGGTACCAGAGAGTCCAGCTGCTGTCTGACACTCTACTTTGGTTTTGTTTGCTTTGGGTTTTTTTGGGTTTTGGGTCTTTTTTGTTGCAAGCTGCTTCATCAGCCAGCGAGATTGGTAGCCACAACTGGAGCAAAGAGTGAAAGTGGGTGGCTTTCAGGGAGGCACTGCTGATTTCTTTGCAGCTGCAGCAGCGTTTCTGTAACATGTGGGTGGAGGGACCTGAACAGCCCCACCATTTACCTCTTTGCACCCGATGCTTTTCTGCGCCTTGAGCCCCCTCCTAAGTCTCATCAGAGATACCCATCTCCTTCTTGGATAAAAAGAGAAGCCACCAAGCTGCTGCCCGCCATATGCCTTCCTATCACTGATCACGTGGCATGAGCTCGTCTGATCCTGGTCGAGGTTCACAGTTCGCGACTTGGCAGATGCAAATGTAAAATTGAAACTACTGGTTGCTCTTCTTATCTGTTTTCAGGCCGGTACGTGGTGTGCCTCTGCCTTTAGGCAGAGCCTGCTGCGAGGACCTTGCTAGTTTCAGTTTCATCAGTATGTTCCCCTCTCAGGCCAGGCGTAAGCAAGGTTTGCATTTGCAGCACCAGATCTCAAAGCACTTAAACTGTTAACTAACAGGGTTGCAATGGGCAGACATTTTTTATACCCACTTTACAGAGAGAAAAACAAAAGCACAGAGTAACTGGGTTTCACAAGAAGAGAGAGAGTGTAGCTGCCTGGGGTTGTCATCCTGCTGTGGACATTTACACCATGGACAGTATTTGTATGCTATAAACCTTACTTATTGCGGTCTTCTAGTACCTAAAGGGGACCTACAGGAAAGCTGGAGAGGGACTTTTTACAAGGGCATGTAGTGACAGGATGAGGGGGAATGGCTTCAAACTGGAAGAAGGTAGATTTAGTTTAGATATTAGGAAGAAATTTTTCACTCTGAGGGTGGTGAGGCACTGGAACAAGTTGCCCAGAGAAGTTGTGGAGGCCTCATCCCTGGAGGTGTTCAAGGCCAGGTTGGATGGGGCTTTGATCAACCTGGTCTAGTGGGAGGTGTCCCTGCCCATGGCAGGGGGGGTTGGAACTCGATGATCTTTAAGTTCCCTTCCAACCTAAACCATTCTATGATTCTGTTGAGCATCCTGCCCAAGCACTGCCTTCTGTAATGTGTTAGTCACCAGCAGCATAGGAATATATGCACATATGTCAAAATTCTGTCTTACTATTATTGTCTAACCATGTTTGCATCTATATAAATCTAGCGTAAAATGTATATAAAGATACCATGCATATGCATTTGTGTAGCGTATACATAATGCGCTCATTTGTATGCAAATACAGTTGTATACATATATAAATATGCTTTTCAAGCATGAATTCAACAATTGAAAAATACATTTGTTTTTAAAAATAAGCCTTTATTATGCCACAGCCTCCATGCTAATTCTGGCTATACATTATTTTTCTCGTTGATGACAGGTACCTATCAGTTTTCCAGTGAAACAAAGGAAAAGAAGACGAAATAGTTGTCAAGCATTGCATTGTACCATGCCATGAATTTTCCTTCCTACAGGCTGAAGAGAAACCACTGAATTATACCGTAACTGTCAAGAGTCCTGTTTTTAGTTTGTTGCTCAAACACAATAAAATTATTTAATATACAAAAGCTATCATGCGAAGCCAGTCAGTTTTTCCTCCAGCAATATATCAAGGAAAACAAGAAATGAGAAACGCACCTGAAAATGTTGAAACATTGACCGTAGGATGTGGGAGAATATTGTAATAGATCTTATTTACGACAAAACAGAAACCCAACACCCTGGAAAACATACACACCATTTGAACTGTGTTTACTTCCAGGCACACTGGCCTTTGCATAGGGGTGGGCCGGGTGATTCAGCCGAATCTGAAACCTGATAAACTCTTGCCTTCTGTTTTTACATCACAGCCAGTGATTGCACATGACACATTAAAAACAGATATCGCTACGTAGACGCTACCTTTGGTATTTATCATATTGATCCTGCGAAGAATAACTTCTCGGGCATATTGTACTTCAGTCTCTCACGTGGGATATACGTTTAAATGGGAGGTCTTGAGTCTAGATTGTGAGGAAGTTGAGAGGTGAGTTTGTGTCAAATATTTCCTTTAGTTTACCTTCTTCTTCTGTTTATGAAATGTGGCAGCAGACTATGGTTCCCAGCAATGTAGGCCCTATTTGAGCTCATTCAGTGAACATGGTTTTGTCCAAATGCTAAGTAAGAGCGACACTCAGTAGGAATTTGAGCTGCATTAATCGCACCAGCCAGTAAAGCTGTATTAATATTTCTTTTCTTTGGCTGGAAAAACATATGAGTGCTTCTGACATGAACTCTTGCACAAGGAAATTTAAAATCAAATTCTGATTCCTTCAAATAGTGCAACTTAGAAATGGTTTCTGAGAAACCTTGCCCTCAAATCTTAATTGTTTACATTTTTGCAGATGCTAAGGACAAATGAGGTATGAACAACATCAAAGGAAATTGTCCAAAAATACATAGTAAATATTTTTGCTAGCTATTTTTAATAACAAAATTACTTTTTTTTTTTAACTAAATCCCTTTCTTTCTTTATTGAAATAAATATTTATTGCAGCGTTTCTTTTAAGCCAGGGGGATCCAACCTCAGCAGTCACTAGGTCTGCACTTAGATTTTGGTAGCCCAACCCCCAGCAGATCCGTCTCCCAGTCTGGGGACCACAGCCCTGCCTTCACCCCTCTGGATGGCTGCTTTTCACCCTTCCTACTGGCAGCTGCACCCATCGAGCCCCTCCAGCTGCTCCCTGCCACTGAAGTTGCTACAGAAAAATTGGGGAAGGAGGAAGGGGTTGGCTGTGAGTCATTGCCGTCCAGTTTGGAGACTTGCTGTTGATTGCTGGCGGTGAAGAAGAGAAGGTGGAGGAGGAGGAAGACGTGAAGAAGAAGGAGGAGGAAGAGGAGGAGGAGGATGATGCAGCAGCTGCTGCAAAAGCCTTAGCAGCAGCAGCACAGCCCCCCCTGGCAGGTGGTGAGGAGGTGAAGGAGATGGCATTTGGCTGTTTGGGCAGCTCTCACATCTGCAATTGTGGTTCCCCACCTCCTCTGAGAAGAAGGGGTGGGCTGCCTGGAGACTTCTGGGGGCTGGAGCTGCATCATGCTGCATGAGGATCTGGCAGTTGTCGATGCCAAAATACGCCAAAATATGTCCAGTGAGGTAAGCAGGCAGTTTAGGAAGCTCTCCTGCCCCTAATTTCAGCCATACAGATGCAAATCCAGAAGGGCCTTGCTGCCTCTACTGGGAGCATTCAGGATTTTCACTTGTGTGTAGCAGGAAGTGGAGCTGAGAGAAGGTAACTTCAGCTCCCACACCAGCAAGTACTGTGACAGCTATTTGGTGACATACATTTTTTTGTCATAGAATCATAGAATCGTAGAATTGTCCAGATCGGAAGGGACCCTCTAAGACCGTCGAGTCCAACCATCAACCTAACACTGCCAAAACCACCACTAAACCACGTCCCCGAGCACCACGGCTACCCATCTTTTAAATACCTCCAGGGATGGCGATTCCACCACTTCCCTGGGCAGCATAATCTCTTCCCTAGTCCTGCTGGCCACACTATTCCTGATACAGGCCAGGATGCTCTTGACTTTCCTGGTCACCTGGGCACGCTGCTGTGTGTTTTAGCATGAAGCTCCCACCTGGCTCCCTCCCTATCCACCTTTGCTTAATGCGTTTATAATGCATAGCGGTGGTGTCTCTCCCACCCCAGGAGTCTAAGGACTGGAACTTGGTAGGCCTGGCTTCAAAGTCTGTCTATGCCCACGCATCCTCTGTGCTGTCCTCTGCACATTATGCGAGTTCATGGTGGTCTAATGTCCCCCCCCTTCAAAACAGGACTAATCATTTTACCTTTCTTTGGCTGTCTCTCTGCAGTGACCCGTTAGCCTGTTAGCCCAACGCTGTGCGGCACGGCCTCTTTCTTACTGTCGAGCTCGGGAGGGCTGCAGCCCTTCTGGGATGTACAGGTGCTAGCGTACACTGGATAACAAGGAATAATGTAAAAATTTGTGCCGGGCAAGGCTGAGTGCAACTTGTTTTGCTCGAGCAAGTCACCCCTTGAGATCAGCATCATTCTGCCCATCACTTCTGGCTTGCACCGAGCCTCCAGACGCTTCTGGAGCCCTGAAAATGCCAGGGACATGATGGCGAGGGAAGTGGTGATTACACATTTTCCATGTGCTATAAAATGCGATGGGTGGGATTCGCTGGCCTGAAGGCAGCCGACTAAAAATGAGTGTGAACTACCCGGAGCGAGAGCCTGGCAGCCCCGTGGCTGGTCAAGTCTACCATCTGGGGTGGCAAATCACCCATGGGGTGGGCGTGTTTCCCTCCCTCGGCAACGGAGGGACCCTAAATGCGACACCCACCTCTCCCTGGGCGAGCTGGACCCACATGTGGGTACTGGTGTGAGAGGCAGGAGGCCAAGGGCAGGATGGAAAGGAGGTGGAGACATTAGCACCACCAAATCACGGCCAGGGATTAGCAGATCCTGTCCAAACCCTGCTGTGTGGGGAGGTCTTCAGTCACCCCAGGATGGGAGGGGATGTGACTGAGGTGCCACGCCACCCTCCTGATACCCAGGCTCCTCGGAAACGTGAATTGCAAACCAAAGTCAATCCCTTCTGAGAGATGTGGGAGGAAACTGGAAGTGCTGAACTCCCCCATCCTTCCTCAGAAAACAAGCTTTCTCCCAGCTCTTATGATACCAGGTGCAAACCGGTATTTCATCGTTGCCTTTTGTTCTGTTAAAATGTTTGTACTCTCTCACCGTGCACATACATGTGGAAAAAAGAGCTGTACCTAGAGTATGAGGGCTTTCAACTTCATGTAATCTCCTGCTGAATTTGATCAAAACCTCAGAAAGTGGATTATACAGACAGTAGTAAAAAGACAGTACAGATCCTTTATTTTGGCTGCCTCGAACCCAGAATATGAATAAGAGGCTTCGCTTTATTCCAGTGATGATAAAAGGCAATCTTCAGGTCTTTAATTTGAAAAAAAATACAAGCCAATGCTGAGGATGATAGGAGATACTGTATTGTAGAGGAGTGGAAAACGGGAGCAGGAGTAGGAGTAGAGAAACGAAAAGGTGGAGTGTAGGAGGAGGACCGTGGGAGTAGAAAATGAATTGTGGTGCATCCATCAGCATTTCGGCATTGTGGGAGATGAGATAAACTTAACGCTGTCATTTGTAGATGCGGTAAAATATCTTGTGCTGAGCCATGGCTGTGCTGAGCTGTTTTAGGAGGAGGAAGCCCCCCTTCAGCAGCTGAATGGGAGGTTTCGTTCATGGCAGCGTGTCCTAAGGGTGGTCAGCGGTGTTGGGGTGCACTGGGAGAGCGGCGCAGGTTGGGGTTACAGCATGCAGCTTGCATGACCCTCATATTGTGCATGGTACGTGTGTCACTTTGTTGCTTTGACTCTAAAACTAATTGACATGAAAGCATTGAACCCCCAAATACTAAAGCCTCGATGGAGAGAAGAAATTCTATGAGGAAAGCAGAGGACCACATTCGCACGGACCAGGGTATTGCAGAAGGACTCACTCACCCGGGCGGTTCCGCCAAAGTCAGAGCAGACTGCCGGGATTACTCATCCCAGGAAAGTGCACAGCATCGTCTTATCGGCCTTCATCCTCCCTCCAGCCCTCGGCAGACCTGGGCCCAGCCGATAGCATGCAGTGGTTGAAATCCCCACGGCAGAGCTAAGCTCTGCGTGTTGTGTTGTGAGTCACAGGGCCGCGCTCACCCAGCAAATGCAGCATTTCGAAGGCTCTGGTTTTATCGCTCTCTGCCTCTGTGTCCCTCACCCTCCGCTGCAAACTGCTCTCCGACTGTATTCGCTGCGAAGGTTTGAGCTGGAAGCAGTGACACGGGGCACAAATGTGGCAGAGCCCCGCCAAGATGGGGAGATGAGCGATGGCAACGCTGTGTAGGGTCAAAAAGGGCAATACGACCCTTATCCTGCAAAACGAGGCGGGCTGAGCTGTGAACACACCGGGGCTTCCTGAAATCCCCCAGCGGTAGCTCTCTTCCCAGTTTTCACAGTTGGCATCTGATGAAGGAAAGCTATTTTTTCCTCATCTGCGTATACCAATAGAGGTCAGGGAATAACATCTCTAATTCTGACAAAATAAAAAAGCAAGGAGTGCAAGTTTTTCTTAAAAATCCTTAGAAGAAAGGCTGGGTAATAAATCCATTTCCTTTAGCAGGATGGGTGCCAGTCTGGCTCTTAGATTTTCTTTTCTTTATTTTTTTTTCTTTCTTTTTTTTTTTTCAGACGCCAAGGAAAGAAAAAGAAAATGTTTCAGTGTTGTCGGGCACTTCTTTTGTTTCGGCTCCCATTTAAACACGTCCATTCTCCGCGCGTCCCTGGCTGCTTCTCACCATTATATAACCTCTGCTTCTCCAAGGCAGGGTGCTCTCCCTTACTGCAGGGCAACTACTGCAGCCGAGTTGTGTAACGCTGCCGGATAAAGCTGTTCCAAGCTGAAACGTGGCATGCAAGTTATTAGGTTGAACCGGGACTATTTTGCCTTTTTTTTTTTAACTGAAAAAAAAAAAGGGGAGGGGGGGGTTTCTAAAATCCATGGGCTAAACAATATAAATTTGAATCCTTTGCAGGATCTGGAAAACGTGGAAATGACTTAAAGGCAAAGCAACTCTGAAATTTGTCGAGCAGCCAACCTATAATAAGGTATAATCACCTTTGGCATTTGGGAAAATGACAAAAACGGTGCTTTAAAATTTGATCAGTTACTATGCACTTATGCATATGTTGGACTAACTATATAGTTAGGTGTCATCGCACGTCTTAAAAAGTGTTTTCATAATAGAGAGCATATGTATGTAGATGTATGATCTGTAACTAAATAATATGCTGTGGGCCTAAATCCAGTCTTACACTCTCTCTCCTTCATTATTGTTACTCATTTTCAGAAAATATTTTTATAGGAATGATGAACCACATTTAAATAACATTAACGCTCTCTGCCTTGATGCAGAGAGGAGGGAAGAGTAACGGGTTCGCCGTCTCAACGGTGACAGTTACCCCACTCCAGTGGTTCTTCGACAGGCGACCTCAAACGCCATGGCTGGTTGTGAATTTTGTGATTTACTATGCCACGTATGAAGTGTGTTTTTTTTAAAAGTGCTCCTCCTATAGAATACAAAACAGATTTTCTAAAAAGTAGGGTTTGCCAACTTGAACAAGGTGTTGAGTTGTGCCCCATCCCTGGGATCGTTTCCCAAGCTCAAGCAAACGTCTTCCTTTTTAATTTTAAACGGAATAACACTCCTCTGTTGCCTCAAACATATATCTCTTTGTATGTTTATGGGCTCAGGAGGCAGAGGTGGAGTGTCCTGTAACTGCTGCCTCTTTGAAAGGGGCAACAAGCCTTATTAAATCGTGTGGCCTTGGGGTTTGCCGGGAAAAATACAAAGTGTGTTTAATAGTTGACTTAAAATAAAATTATCCCGAGCTCCCGTGCCTGCCCACGGAATAAAACACCAACTCACGGCATGAAAACACGCTCAGCCGAAGGGGAGGTTTATTACTTGGGGAGGCGCAGACACTTTCTGGCGAGGAGCCGGCCTGGGAGGGAGGGAGGG
>VZSZ01008144.1:0-91940 GCA_013398815.1 Ibidorhyncha struthersii
ACTTCAACTACCCTGATATCTGCTGGGAAGGCCACACAGCTCCGGAGGAGCTCAGATCTGTTCTTGAGCATTCTGAGAGACCCATAATTTGCGTGTGAGATCTATGTAGAACAGATAGAGCCCTGAAATGAGTCAGTAAAATTTAATGTTAAAGATGAGCCTGAGAACTGAGGTTCCTCTTTATTTTTGTGTTGTATTTGTCACCTCTTAAAACCAGAGAGTCAGGTAAACTACTGATACCACTGGCAGCTTTATTCAACATATTTTTAAATTCTTTTTTATTTTTCTTTTTATTTTAGTGTTTATTTCAGCTTTGTAGTACCTTTGCTGCAGATAGGCTCTTCTGGTCAGATGACACTGGTGCTTTTACGGTTGTTTTCAGTGTTAGCTCTGCCCAAGGTGGCCCCAGTGTTGCTGCTTTAGAATGAGGAACAGTGTCTGAATTTAGTCTTTCTGTGGCTTCTTTTCTTTAAATGCCTGCACCGTTCTGCAGCTGACATTGGTGTCCTTTGTGTTCAGACAGGTAAAACTACATCTGGTGCCACCGTGGGTATTGTCCAAGGAGAGACCAAAAAAGAAGTGCAGTTTGATTTTTCTCTGCCAAGTAGGCAAAATGGGATGGGAGCCATCAGCTCTGAGGGAGCCAGGTGTGCAGCCCCATCCTAGATCAGGTGCCTTTGAGGAGCAGGCTGCCTTATACCTGATTTTTTTCTCCTTGGAGCAGATCAGTAGTCGAGGGCTCAGCAATGGACTGTGTCTTTTCTTTTTTCTTTTTTTTTTTTTTTCCATCCCCTCCTTCTCCCTTACATGATCAGGGAATGACCACCCAGAAGCAACGCCTGGCAGGGGAGTATTGTAGCTGTCTATTTGCAGCTTGTCTTCCCTGGAGTGGCATCTAGGGCAGCACAGAGTACACTTCCTGCTCTCTTTTCTTTCTGGGGAAAGATTGTCAGATGTAAGGAAGGAAGTGCAGAAAGGCTGGGAATCAGAAATTTAACTTACTTATTTTTATTTCTGTAAAATTACACCTGGACTTCTCTGGTGGAGCAGTAGTCTGAACACAGCCAAGATACCTCAGAGGTATTGGTGCTAAAACTGCACAATATGAAATGTTTCCTGCTTCCTTCTGTACCAAATGGTGCATCCTAGCCATTTTGCTTTCCAGATAAGCCTCTTCCATTTAAAGAGTTTTCTTTCCTGCATTTAGTTGAACGCTGAATTTTTAAAAGTTAATTTCTGGTCCGTGTCCTTTTCAGGAAGGAGTTTAAACAGGATTTCGTCTTTACTTTAGGTAGTATTCTTAATAACCACAAAGAGGTTGCAAATCTGAAGAAAAGGAGGAGACAGGTGCATATATAAGGTTTTGCTCTACTTGCTGTGATGTATTTGTGACTCTGGTTTTGTTTGTACTTATTTTTCACCGGTAATTTTATACAAATATTGCAAGTAATGAAGTGCCTGTAATTCCTGAGATTCTTGGAGTCCTACTTTGTATTGGAATGTATTTATACATCGAGGCAATAGTAGACCCTTTTGTAACTCTAAATAATCCTCACTTCAATATTCAAGTGCTTTCCAGTAATTAGTTATCTTAGCTAATTCTCCTCTGAGGGCAGGAAGCTTTGCTTCTGTCTTACAAAAGAACCTGAGCCGCCAGGCTGAGTGCATTATTCTTCAGTGTTCCACACACAGCCTGCTGCTGCTGAAGTAGGAATTGTACTCAAATAAGATTCTAGCTCTACAACGTGACTATTACAGAGAAGCTACTGCTGGTGACACTTTGGAGTTTTTTCTGTACAGGAGCCCTTCTGTTTTCATTTCACTTCATTACATGCACTGTTCATTTTGCTATTTGCTATTTTGCTCTAGCTCCAAATTGGAGTAGACCTCCTGGAGAAGGGAATAGCGGGGATGTAAACCCTGCTGGGAGGTACTTGCATCTTGCCGGTGGGTCGCTGCAAAGGAGTTACTGACTCAGCAGCAGGAGTTTGTCAAAACCTGAGCGCTTCAAGGGTTGCTTGGGGCGTTCACAGATCTCAATGCAAAATCCTTATCAAAGCGTGTGACATCTTAGGCCCTTTGTGGGTATCTGACTTCTGTGTATCCGTTCCTTAATTGTAAGGATTTACTGAAGAGTTTAGATTCTTCCTGCAAATTGCTTGGTTTCTGCTATTTATTATCCACAATCCATGGTGATTGATCATGCCATGTTTCAGGTATTGCCTCACTTAGCTGCCTTCCTGTCTTGTCCCCCCCAGTTTCATTGAACAAGCGTGAAAACGCTGTGAACTGTAAAATATCCAGGTTCCTCAGAGATTACTGGGATATCTGTGGAAAGAGTGGAATAGTCTCAGTGAAATTTACTCATGATTTTGTCCATAAATCTGGTCATTGTTGTACTAACTGTAATTGCTTCTGCTTATGGTCAGACTTGAATACACCAGCTTTAAACGTTTACTATATAATATATTGCTTCATTTTAAGTGGCACTGGAAACTACCCCTACACAGAAAATGAACAGTGAATAGGTGTGATATGTTTCCAGATATCCTCAAAATTGCTGAGAGTCTTCCTTAATGGAAGAACATAAAGATCAATATTTGACTGGAATAGATTTGAATGGTTCATACTGAGATAAAAAGAAGGAAAATAGCCTGATCTCACTGAGAGAATTAGAGGGGTAATTGGACCACAGCTTGCGATGGATGGTAATGGTTAGCACGACGAGATGGATTTCAAGCTGTAACTGATATGGCTATTAAACTTTTTCTCCCTGCATGTTTTTGAGGCGTAGAGTAATATATCTGATGTGGGAGAAGGGCCGTTTCCTGGACAGTCAGATCTATTGCCAAACTCTGAATTATGGAAATACCTGATTACCCAGTTGGTAAAGATTTCAATTGTAGGCTTTTGAAAAATAAATCTGCTTTTTAAAAAAGGATGTAAACCCAGACAGAATTTGAGCCTTAAGAGCTGCGGCTCTGAGGATGGATATGAAGCGTAGGAGACTTCTCTTGCCACTGCCATGAGCTTTCATAGCCTCATTTCTCCTTCTGCCTGAGCTGTTGTGTTCTTCGCATGTGTGTGTAACTGATGCAAAATATTCTGATTATTTGCCCAGAAAAGCTCACCAGCCAGCCCTGCAAATCAGCTCCAAGGGACCACAATGTTTTTGATGAAATCTCCTTAACCTTTTATATACACTTAAAAGGAAGTCTTTTTATCAGAACAAGATGCTTTGATTTTTTTTTTCAAGTTACTTTGCATTAATGTATTATGTATCATACACCGTGGAATTTTAAAAGTGAAAATGAAGTGCTTTGATTTCATTGATATTAAATGTTTCAATTAACATAAAAAAGGACTTTGTAGAAAAAAAAATAAAAGCTCACATATTCATTTTTGAATGTGACCAAATTTTCAGTTTTCAGAATTCACTGTGAATCTTCCATTCCCGCACCACTCCACATGTATGCCAAAATATATTTGCAGAACTGCACCAGATATAGTGATAGATTTAATGAAACAGGAGAAAATTTCATAGAAGGAGAATTATATTTGTGGACTGTGTGTACCTGTATACAGTAACAGAATCTGTTTTATGGCAGCAAGATCCTGCCACCCTTATTTAACCCAGGTTTTCACAATGAATATTCTGTCTAGATGTCAGTCTCAGTATTTAAGTAAAGAACTTTGAAGGCTGCTAAGAGGTTTACATTACCATGAAGTATAGATAATAAAAAGGAGAGGAACAGGGCTGTCATGGCTGTTCTGGAATATCTTTTTTAAGTAGTTATTTTACATGCAGGTGTAACCTTTGAAGTTGAAATGTTCACAGCATTAACATATAACTTCCCAACAAGAGCCCATTTTTTTGAACTTTTACAAAGAGAAGCTTAGTTTAAAAATACACAGTTACCTGCTTAGATTTAAACATTCAACCAGAATCTTCCTTTTAAGTTGGAACGGGGAAAAAGCTGTAAAATTTGAGATGCAAATGGAGCTTTCTAATTGATTGCTGGAAGTGGGATGCTGTTCTTCTAACACCATGTCTTCTAGCCTTCTCAAAGCTGTCTACTAGCTTCCAGTCACTCTCTGCCAGTCTAGTGGGGAGAGATGCATTTAATAATGGCCACACATCTTCCTTCCCTGGCACTTGCCTTAGGTGGGGCTGGAAAGCCCTCGGGAGGTGTTTGCTTGCTGCCTAGACAGGAAAGCTGTACAAGACTGCTCCCACCCAGACATTGTAAGCTGTCTGTTTTCTTAATATTCTTCTTATATTCCTTTTCCTGATTTTCAGAAGACATTCCAAATACCATATTTTTCAGAGAGTGGAAATCACTCTGCTTTCTGCTTTACTGCTTATGGCATCAGCTCGAGTGCGTTATAATGGCTCAGAAAAGCACTTGTGTAACGCCTTGTTGCTGAAGGATGGTTTGTGGTAGTTTCAAGTCATTTGCAGTTCATTTTGTTCTTTTTTTCTGTCTTTTTTTTTGTGAAATAAGAAATAATCTTGATGTGATTTGGGAAGCCCTTCAGAAATATTGGCACTGCTGACCTTAAACATAAGGTGAAAATAGTACCAAGTGTATACAAGTAAAGTTACGCATTTAAATCTGTAGCAAATAACTTTAATGCTGCTGGGCACACTTTTCAAAAGTAACCGAGAAGTGACATTCTCAGGAGTGATTTGGGCCCTTAGGCGTAACTCTTCACAAGCCTTGTTGTAGATTCCTGAGTTGCTTTGCAGGTAAAAATTTTCCATGTCATCCTTATTAGTAGCCAATAGCTCCATGACATTTTGTTTTTCTCTCTCTTCCTCAGCTCCCTTTTTTAGATACTGGATACTTCTTTTATCACAATGGCATTGCGAAGGCCAGGAGAAGACGCAGTCTTCAGCATAAGCTTCATCTGGAAAAGGATTTCAGGGTAAGTGCTTCATCGTTACGTGCACCTACCATGTTTTCTTTGTGACACAGACTATTTTTTTTATGAGATTGGAGTGATGATCAAATCTGTGGTTGTGGCTATGTTTTTTTTCTCCATGCTTGTTTCAAGCTTGCTGCCTGCTGTAAGCACACACCTCCCAAACAACTACTATTTCACTACTACAAATAGTCTTACATTTTCTGAGATTTATCCCCTCTTCAGTAAGACTGAGTGGTGCCATAGTCTTCAGGACGTGTCAGCAGCCATCCAGGGTACATCCCGCAGTTGTCTCCCCCATGCATCCTCCTAGTCCAGGAGTCATCCAGCCCAGAATATCTTGTGCTGTGAATGGTGGCATTTTCTCTGCAGTCATGCTGGGACTTTTTCTCAGGGAATATGGAGTGTTCTTTGCAGTGTTCTTAGCATCTTCGCAGATGCTAGGAGAGTGTATGCTGTCAAACTTCATTATTTCTTTTAGAGGTTCTTGCTCACAGTCTGCAAATGGTGTGCGTGATTTTCAGAAGCATAAACCCCTCAGACAGGAGGGAAAGGCCCCTTTTGCAGAAGGCTACGAGCTGGTACTAGCAAATTCTTTTTTCTTTCCTTCAGAGTTGTTACACCAGTATAATACTAGGCTGGAGTGGGGCCAGGTAGCACAAAAAGTGTATTTGCTGTCCAAAGAAAGTAGACAAGCCTGAGGAATGGTATCATGACAGTAAATAGATTATTTTTTTAATCCTTCAGTAGGCTTTAAACTCTGCACTGTGAGCAAAAGAGAGGGGAGCGATTTTATTTCAGACAGAATTTTATTGCCAGATATATGGTATTGGAACACCTATTAAAATGAAAAACTGAGTAGGCAGGAAAGAAAAATAGGTTAAATAAGATTGTAATTGTTGTGACACCGGATCAAGCAATGTCTGATGAATTCCCAGCTTTATTTTTCTACTTCCGCAAAAATTTCAAGTGGTTCTGGGCTCAGGTCCAGCTGGGATGTACATGGCTGGTAGTTCCTGCGGCTGGGAGCTCTGAGTGAACCACACAGGTTCCAGGTGCTGCCTGCCCCCGTCATTTCATCCTGGGATGCTGAGAGCTGAGTGCTGTCAGGGTCCCTGGGGCTGCTGCTGGTCTTCCAGCGCTCTGAGGTACCTCTTCTGGGCCCCCTTCTCTAAAGCTGGTATCAGGTACAGGTGGGGGGCTATGAGGAAGAGACCCATTCAGTCTGCCCTGAATGGAATTTCTTAGGCTTCCCTCATTTTGTTTACCAAGCAGGGGTCAGAAAGTACATGGTTCAGAAACTGTCTACAATTAGGGGATACTGAACAGATGTTCTGAGAGAGGTGTCTTTAATTTCCCTGAGCCACACAATCTTGTTAAAAGCCATTTCAGAAAAAGCATACAACTGAGTAAGTACATTGCAGACTAGTGACTGAGCACAGTCTTTGTGCAGGTGACTCTGTACTGGAAATAAATATTTCTGTAAGCCTCTGAAAATTTTATAAATATCTATGATATTTGTATGAATACACCAAATCTCATTGCAGCCTCAGTATTACAATGGCTGAGCATTCCCATACTCATTCCAGACTGGCTCTTGCATTGACTACCTCTAGACTGTCTGCAGTGCTATTAAGAACAGCTTAAATGAATCTGCTTTCTCATTCAGAGATGTTCTCTTTTGCACTCATCTGATATTTGTGGTCTCTAGAGTCTTACTTGGCTTCTGTCACGTGCAATGAAATCTCATTTTTGCTGTTAATCTCGGCTGCTTCCTGGTGCTGCATACCGATGGCTCATCTCTCCTTGGCTCCCCCCTTTGATCTCAGGGAATAAAGCCCTGTGTTTAAATAACTAAGAATATCTCCTATGTGAGGAAAAGGATGATCATGAGTGTATCCTGACGTCGTGGGTTACACTGGGGGATAGAAGCAACATTTCATTTCCACACGTAACATGACATTTTCTCAGCTAGCCCTCCTACTTTAGTCCTGTGGAGTCCTTGAGTTCTTATGATACCATACAGGTCGGTTGCTTTTTGTAATACAGTTTTAGAGCAATTAAAATAATTACTCTTATTTCCCTTCTTTCTTTTATACATGGAGTTTGGAAAACTCATTAAAATTCCTGTCATATTTGTGTATAAGTGGAAACATGAGTTGTGTTGACAGTACTTAATTTCAAACTCCAAAAATAATTTCTAAATTTAATGGCAGCTTTCTAGACCATTTACATTCAATTTCACTTAGCAACAAATGTCAGCACTGTCATGGTTAATATGTTAACGCATGAAGCCAAGAATAAAATGTTCCTGTTGTCAGGCTGGCCAGGAAGCAAACTTCCAGCACAGGGCCTTACAAATCTCTTGGGAACCATTAAGGTAAATGCTGTAGTTGCTTAGCCCTACCCAAATGTTGCAGGAAAGTGGGCTGCAGTTATTCTGTATACTTTTCACTTTTAAGGAGATTACAATTCCTAGCTAATTTTAATTATTAGTTGAAAAACAGCACAGATGTTCACTCAATTAATTAATGTTCTTTAATCAAGTAAGTCTCTTGAGGAACCATGCCAGTTTTTCAAGAGTCCGGGGAGATAGATGGCAGAGCGCTATGCAAACAGGTTATTGCATAATTTTCATGCTCTGCATGTCTTTTAAAATGCTCAAAAAAGCTTTGTTGTGTAAAATTTACTGTATGTTTTTACCAAAATAATTTGGAGATACCCTAAACATATCCAGCAGTTGTGTGATAAACATCATCGCTGTCAAGAGGGTAGGAATGGAGCATTATTAAGATGCCTTCCTACAGATCCAGCAAGAACTGAATCTTTGTTCTGAGGAAAAGCCCCAAATAAGATGGATTTGACATTATTTAATACATTAGTGTCGCTGAAGCATGAAGCAGTACTGGCAGCAGGTGAAGGCATACATAATAGTGTCATGTAGTGTACTGTGCTATTGAACTCTTCCAGAAAAAGGTGCAGGCGCATGAAGCACCATGGCTTTTGCTGTCAGTACAGTCCTCTCAGGGATCCTCACTGTCAGGATGGCAAATGCCACAGTGAATTGCACTACTCAGAATGGAGACTGTTTAGTTATTTAAATTACATTCTTTGAGGTACAGAGAACCTTCCAGGAGAGGTTTGCGCAGAAACAGCTCTTTTGTGTCAGTTGCAACTTTGCATGATTTCCAGGTGCACTTGTATTTTGTTATTTTACCATATGTACCTTTGGTGCCAAATAGATTTTGGGTGGGGAAAAAGTTCCTTTCACATTTTCACACATTAAAGCTGGAATTTTTAATGAGACAAGGCAAAGAAGCAAGATATTCAGCATTCTCTGTGTGAAACTGCATTTTCATGTGCCTTTATCTGTTAATTGTTTCAGCTGAAATTTCTCAGACCAAAAGGTCAGCCATTAGGCTTGGTTTATCTTGGGAAACTTCACTTAAGTACCTGCTGTACTTTGCCCTGGAGCTGCAGGCAGGGAGGCAGTCCGTGGGCGCAGGCAGCTGGGAGGAAGAGTGACAGCAGTGGACAAGGGCCCCCAAGTGACATAAAGCCAATGAGGAGCCAGGGTAGAATGGGATTGGACATCAGTGTGAAGGTGAGAGGCGAGGAGAGAGTAAGTGGGACAGGCTGGAATAAGAGCCCAGAGTCAGAAAAAAGGTTGAGTGACTTTGACGTGGAGCCAGCCCGTGAGCTGAGGAAGACATGGAGAAGCACAGGGATAGACTGGAGAGGCTGGAAACAGGGTGTGCACGTTGACATCAAAGCATGCTGCCTCCTGAGTGCAGGTCACAATGCAACGTTAGAGCTAGGTGAGTTTTTCCAAGAGAGACTTCCCTGCAAGCAAGGGGAAATACAGCTTCTGTAAGAGCAAACATTGGTTTTAATTATGAGGAACAGTGGTATGTTTTATTAACATGATTGCTCTGGAAAAAGTAAATTGGAAATACGGAGATACTGTCTTGTTTGTTAGGTTTCCTGACTCTGAAATTACAGCAGAGGCAGAAGGGAAAACAGAGACCTTTCCTGCTCCATCATATCTAAAAGAAAACCATGCAATTTGCTTCATTTTAATTTTCAAAACTGACTCAGATTCTGGCCTCCTATGGAGAAACTCGGCTGTATTATTAATAAATGCTTTGAAAAGTGGCCACATAAGTAAAAGGAAAGAAAAAATACACGGTTGTTATGTTACCTTTCAGAGCAATACTTTTGTATTTTTGCTGTTCTTGGGTATTTTCTGTTAGTAAATAGCCTTCCACTGAAGGAGCAAGAGTTGAAACACAGTTTGTTCTCTCAAAGATTATTTTGCTTTCTTTCAAGTTTTAGATAAAACCATTTTCCTCCCACGCAGTCTCTCCTGTCAGACAGCTGCCAAGATTAATCCCACTCAAGAAAGAGGCTTTAATACACAGAGAAGAGCAGAGTCCCATCACTGATACCTATATGCGAGTGCATCTGTGTTGGTGTTGGGGGAATAAATATATACATGTGGAGGGTGGAAGGTGAAATGAAAATCTTCCACTGAGAGTGAGTGAGTTTGGCACTTAGATGATGACTTCTTTGGAAATAAACATCCCAGTGATGGCAATTGTTACGTTGCAGAAAGGGGTTAGAAAGGGAGACCCGGCTGATGCCTGTGCTGGTACAGAAGTCTGGGGAGGGCAGATGCGTAGCTCCTTCAAGGTGTAGTTTCTAGGTGCCCAGGTTTAACGATACTCCCAAACTGTTTGTGTCATGGGACGAGGGAAGAAAAGGTGGTTGTAAATGCAGAGGATCTAAGCTTTTAATTAAATAAATCAAAATCTTCCATATCCTTCCTCACCTTGGATCCCTCCCATACCCCCTTATGTGGGGGCTTGTGGTCAGACTGTTGCAACCTGTGAAGGCAGAAGTGCCCTGTGATGCTAGGCAGGGGGTTGCCAAGTGCTGCCAGAGTTGGATATTTCATCCATGGTCACCTTTAACGGGGGAAAGGACCAGCAGCTTGGGAAGAGCACCGTCACTTAACAAGCAGCAGCCCTTAGTAATGGCAGTGTCATGTAAGTGAAATTTCAGTGCCCTTTCTGGCAGCATTAATGACAAGCTTGAGATGGGTTAAAGGTGGAGCCTTTTCTCTCACTCCCATAGATGCCAGCACAGATCTTCCTCTTTGCAAAAAATTAAGATCTTCCCAATAAGATCAGGAGAACCCAGTTTTTCTCAGCTCTCCAGTGAGTGTAGAGTGCAGTGACCTGGAAGTGCAAGGGGTAGGAGCCATTGTAGCTTTCCTTGCATATTTGGTCAGATCCCTGTAATTGCTGTTGATGTAATCTGTTTCTCCAGCCTTCTGGAGACAGGCAATTCTGTCCCTGGAACATAGTAATAAGAGCATTGTACAGTTATTTTTATTAAAATGGCTGTATTTTGCATCTTCACTCCTGCCCCACATTTTGATTTTCTGACTTCCTGGCCAGTACTAGTGATTTTCATTCCCCGATAAGCTTCTGATCAAAGCTTAAAAGGTATGCCAAGATGCTGCTTCCCTCTGAGAAGAAAGCTGACTTGCTCCCGAAAGCAAAGGGGCAGCAAGACCAAAATCCATCCTGTAGGAAAGGGCTCACACTTGACCTGTGCACTGTTGTAATCCTGCTGTCGACTCCATTTGAGGGTAGAGGGATTAATTTCATAGAACTGTAGAATAGTTAGTGTTGGAAGGGGCCTTTAAAGGTCATCTAGTCCAACCCCCCTGCATTAAGCAGGGACATGTACAACTAAATCAGGTTTCTCGGAGCCCCATCCAGCCTGACCTTGAATGTTTTCCAGGGATGGGGCATCTATCATCTCTCTGGGCAACCTGTCCAGTTACCTTCATTGTAAAAAAATTCTTGTTTCTATCTAATCTAGATCTCCCCTCTTTCAGTTTAAAACTGTTACCCCTTGTCCTATCACTACACTCCCTCATAAAGAGTCCCTCCTTTAGGTACTGGAAGGCTGCTATAAGGTCTCCCTGGAGTCTTCTCCCAGCTGAACAACCTCAGCTCTCTGAGCCTGTCTTCATAGGAGAAGTGCTCCAGCCCTCTGATTGTCTTCACGGCCACCTCTGGACTCGCTCCAACACGTCCATGTCCTTCTTATGTTGGGGACCCCAGAGCTGGAGGCAGTACTCCGGGTGGGGTCTCCCCAGGGCACAGTAGACGGGCAGAATCGCCTCCCTTGGCCTGCTGGCCACGCTTCTTTTGATGCAGCCTAGGATATGGTTGGCTTTCTGGTTCATGTCCTGTTCATGTCCAGCTTTTCATCCACCAGTACCCCCAAGTCCTTGTCAGGGCTGCTCTCAATCCCTTCATTTCTCAGCCTGTATTGATACCAGAGGTTGCCCTGACCAACGTGCAGGACTCTGCACTTGGCCTTGTCGGACCTCATGAGGTTCACATAGGCCCACTTCTCAAGCTCGTCCAGGTCCCTCTGGATGGCATCCCATTCCTCAGGTGTGTCAACCACACCACTCAGCTTGATGTCATCTGCAAATTTCCATGCAGTTCACCACAGCAGTGACCCCAGATCTATACAAAGCTTTCGACTTCTGGGGGGATAAATGTTACCTAAATTAAACGTAATGTCGAGACTTTTGCTACCCAGTCTCAAATCTTGGGGGGAGGCTTCAAGTCCCCCATCCAATTCTCTGCTATGCAGGGAGGTACGGATATGTGTGGTAGGATAGATAGGCAGGATAAAAAGTCCTTCATGTTTTCAGCTCTTTTATGTAAATTCATGCTGCAGATGGTAGAGGTGATAGACTTCCCAGTGAAGTCTATTTAGCATTTTGCCCTAATATATGCTATCCTGGGGCTGGCATGCTGGTAGGATTATGCCCAGGAAAAGTTTGGAGCTGCCATCAATTTTATGAGACTATCAGGCAGCATTACATGAGCACTGGTGTTATCCTTTTGGAAGGAAATGGAACATTAAGTAATAAAAGCTCTACTTAAGTACCTGTAATAAATATTGAACAGCCAAGGAAAGCTCATTAGAGGAAATATCTTCTTTCCAATGCTGAAAAAAACCCAGCCACCTTCACACCTACATGCTGTTGGTTGAAGCTCCGTTGCCAGCTTGTTCACCAAACAAGAACTTAAGACTTTTTGTTATAAGTCATCCTGATGAAATGAAGCATATTGTGCAGAAGACAGGCAGGGTCTTCCACGAATGGGTCCCTGGTTTATCTGTTTCCAGAGTAAGTAATCTTACACTTTATCCAGTGTATCTGAGGAAGGATTTCCAAGAGTCTGTTCCAGTTCGGTGGGAGGCCTGTTTCTTGTATTAATAACTTTCTTAGGTGGATATAATCTTGAACTGTATTTGTTTTGCTTTCCCATACAGCTCAGGGCCCTTTCCTGAAAATTTGTATTTCTAATTCATAAGGAAGCCAGTTGGCAAGCATTATAAGAAAAAAAAAACAAAAACATTTTCTTGAGCAAACTCTAGTCAGCCGTATGTATTAGATCATCTGATAACTGATCTGGTGTATGTCATATTACTGAGAGAATTCAACACTTAAATGAAGCATTTTGCTTTTTAGACCCTCTGCAGATGTTGGTGGATGGTTATTTAAATGTACAGGTTTATGAGTGGGGTTATCTGACAAGATGAAAAGGAAGAAGCAGCAAAGATTACAGCACAGTCTTAAAAAAAAAAAAAAGAGTCAGATGCAGCTGGAGTCAGTTTATGGGAAGGTGGAATTCAACCTGTGCTTCAGATGTGGAAAGAGAAAGGGTCACACAGCTCATAGGACGAGAGTAAGTAACTGTAGGAAATAAGCTGCATGTATTGTATCATCTTCATGATTCCAAGCAAGAAATCAACAGGGCTGAAAAGAGGACATTTAGATGTCTGGTAAGTGAGGAGGAAAAAAGTTTTCCCACTACTTAAGAAAACCTTTTGCCACTCTTGTGCTGCTGACAGAAGTTAAGGGGGTACTGCTGTGCCTCTGGAGTGCAGAGGATGAACTGCATAATCTTTAGGCCATGACATTGTATTTGTGGTAATGTCAAAGAAGTTTGGAAAGTCAGTGAAGCAGCAAGTTTGGTTCATGATTCTGCTGTATATATAGCATGGCTGTTGTCCCTGCAAATAATGATTGCTAGATTCCTTGTGATTGCTTTGTGAAAACAGAATCTGAGGGAGTCCTATTTCTTCTCATCCCTGGCCTTTATAGACTATGTGTGCCCAGAAAAAGGTTGATGGAAATGAACTGCTCACAGAAAGCCCTGTTCAGCTAGATTTTGTATAGTTGACCAACAGTGACTCCAGCTGTAAAGCACTTAGCTGCTCTTTAATTGAGATATCATGATTATTGCATAGGAGTCAGTTTCTATAACAAGAACTCTGTGATATAAAAAATAATGAGGCCTAGAGTCGCTCAGATACTTAAGCTGCCACTTAGGTTGACGCAGCAGTCCCCTTCACTGCAGAGTGAGTGTGTCAAGCAAATGCTGAAGAATTTCCCAGTTTTGAAGTTTGAATTCCTGATATCAAGTGTGGCATTGCTGGCTCATATTTGGCCTGTGTGTATATTGTATTTGCAATGTGCAATACAGTAAAATATAACAACACTATTGAGTATGGAATATTAAATATTTCAAACAATCTGCTACTGGAGCAAATGCATTTATATCCAGCATGATGTAAAAGCTAAGCTGAATTGATCTATTATTTCTATTTGTAACTAGAAAGACAGCTTCTGGGAGAACAAAATCAATCCATCAACATCAGCATTAAAGAATGTTGGAAATCTTGTATAACTGTGTTACATGAAAAAGCACCATTAGCTGCACATAATAAAACAGACTATCAAAATGGCATCAAACTCAAACATACACATGTCTTTTAAGGAAATAGGGTATAACTAAAATTACAGGGTAAGCTAAAACTATTTCTATTAGAAAAAATAGAAATAAGTGTACTGCAAGAAATAGACTGATAAGACAATGCTGTGCAGATTCACGTAAAATTTTCCAAAAATAAAAGTACTGACGCACTGCAGTCCTGGTGCCACTGGGGCCTGTGGATTTGGCATGGTCAGTGGTTTCAAGACAAGGTTAGACAGTGATCTGAACTGACTCGGGTGTGGCTGATTCCTCCCTGGGGCCCGGGATGGTTCAGGTGACCTCTTGACGTTGCTTCCAGTCGCGTATTACATCATTTTCATGTTGCTGAACGTGATATGTCGGGTAAGGCAATAAAATGAGCTTTATGCCTCAAAAATACTTGTAACCACGTGGAAGTCAGTAATTTTACAAAACCCTGTTGAGCCAGCTGACCACATTCAGCCTGCACTCTGCTGCCTGTAAATTGCTGAACTGTCATTAGTTAAGTTTCTGCTTTATTGTTGATGTCTGTTCTCTTGACTGCAGCATCACTCCCCTGTCTCCTTCTGCTTTTTCCTGGCTCCCTCTTGTTTCCTGTCTGATCAATAGAGTCTCTGTTTTGAGGAGCAGGCCTTGCCTTTGTCATTTGTCTGTGCCATTTCCAGCCTTGAGTCCTCAGTGGGGTCTGTTTAATATTATAATACAAGCAGTGGTGAGAATAGATGGTTAGGGTTTTTTTTAGTAGTGTGTTGAGAAGAATGGACAGTGTAAGCCAGTGACTTTGAATTAATGTGGAACCTAGTGCGCTGCACAAGTTTGCTTTCATTCAGGGCAAGTTTGGTTTTGAATAAGAAATGCAGTGCCCTGATGTGCTGAGCTAACAGTCACTGAAGCTCATGAATATCTTGACATTCACTGGATCCAGGAATCCACAGACTTAGCGTTGGTGACAATCATGCTTTTCTCCCTCAGGAAGCTTGAGCCAGCTGCAGCCTGTGTTGGTGAGACAAGGGAAGGCAGCCGCTGGTTGGCTTTGCCTTCTCTGGGCTGTTGTCACACCAGCATCTCCTGGCCCCATGTGGTGACTCTTTTCCTTCCTCTTGCCAGGGCTCACTTCAGGACAGCTGGGGTTGACTTGGAAGACTCAGTCGTGGCTTGGGAGTACTTGTGCTTGATGATGGCAAAATATGTGGGGGTTCAAAAGTGCTCTCCCTTCCCAAGTCATCTACATTAGAGCTACCACAGAATCTGGACTGCCGTGTGTAAGCACATCTTCAGGGTTAATTTCACTTTCAGTTTAGGAAGTGTGTGTATTCAGCTATACTTTCTTGTTTTCAATACGACTAAATTGTATGCTAGAAAAACTTCCTCAGGAACAATGCAAGACATTTTGGAGTCTTTATTTTCTTCTGGCAAGTCTCTAAGCCTAATAGAAAATTTGGAGACTGGAAAACTGCCTTTGAGTTAAAACCCTTTTGAAAGAGTGGAAGTATATTGGTTGACATATACTTTGGGAAGAATACAGAATTAGTTGAAATATTGTACCTGATAATATATGATGCCCATGTATTTTAGACTGTGACATGGTAGATTTAGGTTGAAACAAAATAGATTTATAACATTTTATTTATATTCTTTCTTGACTTCAGAAAATCAGCTATCAAAACAGTGACTGGGTTTCGTGTGTGTACAGTTAGATGACCAGAACCATTTACTGTGTATGACAATGGTAATAAATAACAGGCAGTGCAGCTAAGGGTGTACAGTTAAATCAATAACAGAATAATACTGGAACATTTTTCGGTGTAGTTTTCTGGGGTATCTAAGCATGCTGTGCCAGGGCTTGCATCACAGGGCTGTGATGTTAAAAACCCCCACCACCTTTCTACTAAGAGACTCAAGCTAAAAGAATTGATATAATGGCATAAGTTGCTATATGACACAATAAATGTATTATGTAGTGCATCCACTCATGCCATTTAACATCCTTTACTGTTGTTTAAAAGTTGAGGAGTGTTTCCTTTGTGAACAGCATTTCAGTGTACTGGTTTATTGCATTCCTTTCCAAATAACTGTTGCTACAAGCATTCTGTGTTTCCAGATATGCAAAATGTGTATGCAATATCTTAAGTATAATACTATATTTTTTTTGCCACCAACTCAACAGCCCAGAAGCCAACAAGGAGTTAAAAATACATCTGTGAAATCATTGCTTGTATACATGATGCGTTCCATGAATACAAAAAGGGGTTTACAAAGGTCAGGGAAAGTTGATTGCAGTATTTGCAGATACAATGGAAATGAATTAAAGGTTTAGACTTAAATTGTTTCTGAATAGTTTTCTGCTGTAATTATTTGATGCCGCATTGGAACATGGCTTTTCAGCAAAATGGGTACCTCTAACAGCTGAGAATATCCAGTAGTAATTAAAATGCCAATATGTATGTCATGGGTTGGTGAAGTTGAATAATGCTTCTTGGCCTTGTAAACTTCCGTACTGAGGGGGACAATAGGACTGGGTAGACTTAAGAAATACCGTAACATCTCCATGTTACATAGTTTTCTGAATTGTTGTATAATACTAGCTTCTATACTATCATAAATGGACTCTGGTCAATATTACATCTTTCCTTGTATGAAGTGATAGCTGAATTGCCACATTTCTGTGAAGATGCTGCTTAATGTTTTATAGAGATAGTCATCTACTGTCTGAGTGCTGAAAAGAAACATGCTGCTGTTATGTGTACAGACCTAACATTTCATAAATGTAAATAGGCAGTCTCCATTCATTTTTATCTTTATCGATTCCAAGCATTGTTCTTTCGTACAGAGGAATACACAGTAAGGGATTCATGAGCCTTGCAAATGTGAAGTCTTGACAGAAGAACCAGGGTTGCCAGATGTAATTATTGTTTTTATACTCCTGGTCTCACAGCAGCATCACTAAGCTGATTACTGCTGGTCTCTAGCTTATGTAACACTGCAGTGCTGTGCCGAACGTTAATAGCTGGTTCTCTTCTTCCTCACCACCTCTGCACACTCCCTTCTATTCCTTTTCTTTGGAGGAAGTCCAGATGCATTGGTTGTACCCTCATCAAGAACCTGAAAAATAAAATAACCCAGTGGGGTGAGGAGATGTCCTGTGTTTTGTCTTGGAGTCTGAGGCTGAGTGACTGAATACATTTGTTCCCATCTAACTTGGCTTTGTCATCTGGCAAATAAGATAAACTCAATCCTGAGCCCATCTTTTGTGTTAGGCTGCTGATTTCCCTGGCACTCAGCCAGCCTTCCCCTGCCCAGCTTCTGGATCACTTTTGTCCTAGGTGTGGTTCCACCAAAGTCAGCGCTGTCATGCCTGGAGACATTTTCTCTCCAGCTGACAGCTGCTATCCCAGCCCCGCTGCTCTTTGGAGAAGCCATGTTCTAGTCACTGTCATGCAGAGTGTCTAAAAATGTGAGATACCTTTTATAAACCTTATGGGTACCATTATAACTGCTGTTTTTTCTAACTTGGAACAAGCTGAACTCTTCTTGTAATAGCCTGCCTCACATGTTTTATGGCTCTGATACCATAGGGCAACAAGCAATCTCTGGCAGAGTTTGGACAAAAAGGCTGATTCTCTTAGGCCAGGAGATACTGACATAATTGAACAGTGCTTGCTTTATTTTCTTTTCTCGGCTGTGATGCTCTCCTGAGAAAACGTTCATTGGAATCCATTTTATTTGCTTTGGAACACAAGCTTTTCTTGGGATAATTCCCTTGGTTGCTATAGGAAGAGGATTTCTGTTTAGACTATTTATTTTCTGAAAAGAGGAAGGGAAACCTCCATGTTAATCTTCTATTTCCTCGTTTCCAGATCCAACCATATTCGTATCTCATAAATCCCAAGGGTCCTTCCCCACGTTGTGCAGGGCATGTTATAAGTTATGCAAGTTTTTCCATCAAACAACTAACTAAAATGATTATTTTCCTAAAGGAAAAAAGTTATTTTTAAGACTTCAATAGTGCAATCACAAAGGAGCAGAGACAGAATCTACATTTTCGTATTCAAAATACTGAATCAGGAGAAGAGTATTTTATTGCACCAAACAATTTTATTTAGTGAAAAAACAAGTTTAATTTTGTTTGAACTTTTCTGGTTGGAACCTTTTGTAAGAATTTGTTTCATGATCACTTTTGATTATTTTCTTTGGTTTCATTATTTCTTTCCAAATGAACATCCCATTTCTGGACATCCATAGGTCTGACTCCAGTTTCCACAGTGTGAAAAGTATGTTCCGTGCAAGGAAAAACAGCTAGTAGGAGACAACCTCTGAAACGAGCATCTGATTCTCAGCCAGGACTACAGCCTTCTCTTCTTCCTCATAGAAATGGGTAACTCTTTGCTCACTTCACTGCTGCTCTTAATGGAATCTAAATGACTAAGAACAAACTTAAAGGCAGCAGTGCCACTGTGAGGACTAGAGCTTCTCCCAGCTGGGCAAACCTCTCGCTGTCTGATGCCTGTTAACTCTAGCAGATCTCCACTGGGTCTTTGGTCCACAACCATTTTGAAAAATGGAAGCCAAGGGGCTTGGCACAAGCTGTTTCTATCGCCTGTTCACTGAACGCTGGCAATTTGCTGAACATCTGCCTCAAAAGTTTTTTTCAGTCCTGTTTGGATGTTAATCTAGGAAACCATTGTTATCCAAAACTGCCTGAAGAGTTTATCACAAACAAATCCAGGGGAGCTCAACTCACCCTGCCTTTTCTAAAAACATCTAAGGAGGCTGCAATTTCCCTTGGTCAGAGCGTGCTTAGCAGCTTCTTAAACCCTGTTCTGAGGAGGTAAAGGGGAGTTGAGTGATGCAGTCCTCCGAAGAAAGAAGCATTTTTTTACTCATAGGCTATAATTCACTGAAAACCAAAAAACCCCAGTAGTTAACTTCAGACATATGGAAGATGAGGGATGAATACTTTTGTTTTTACTTCCAGGAAGTAAGTTAGAGAAAAACCTGGACATGGGGTTATAAATGATTGAGTTTGGTTAGTTATCTCTAAGGAAGAAAACTTCATCTGCAGTGAGCTGTTTGCTATAGCAAAAAAATGTTTTTTGTTTAATTTCAGAGTTGCCACGTGCAGTCTCAGTGGAATTTGGTGTTTAATTATGAAATGTTTTCACTTTCATGTGTCAGTGAGGTTTGGAAGAAAGTTTCAGTGTATGAAAGAAATGCAAATTCCAGATTGAGATTGGAAGGTATGAAAAAGGACATTGCTTTTAGGAGTATGAGTCAAACTGATGTCTACTGGTGTCATGCCATTCACTGTGGAATATCGAACATTTTTGCATAGAGAAGGGATGTATTTCCATAAAGACAGCTCTCTACCTATGTTGTTTGACAGAAAAATCTACTCATCGTGGTTTTCTTATTAGAAAGTACTTGAGAAGTGTGTGCAAGGTGAATTACCTACCTGACTTGCAAACAATGAATAATTCGGTGTAAGGCAGAAAGTCAAATAAATCTTTCCAAATACTTTCTGCCTGCCTACGGAATAGATGAGAGTGAGAAAGGGACTGCTTTCATGATTTAATACTTGCAACTCTCTCACTGAAATGATCTGTCTGTCCATCTGAAATAATTTGTGGTCTTTTACAGTATGTAATGAAATAATCTTTAACTACAGGTTTCAAAGCATTTTTCAAATATGGATTATGCCCATTTCACAAATACTGGAAGTAAATAGAGAGGGGCTTTAAATTTTCCAAAAGATAAAAAAAAAAAAAGCTAAGCAGAGCAAAAGTAGGAGTAGATTCCAGATGCCCAATCTATTGTTCTGGGGAAGAAAAAAAAAAAAAAAGGTTGGATTACAGCCATTTGTGGTCTTTACAGCACCTGGGCAATAAGAAAACTGAGATGAGAACAGTGGGGAAAAAATAAAACCCAAGAGATTAGCGCAGATCCTCTGAAGCCCAAAAGACTTAAACAAAGGACGGTAACCTTAAACTGTAATTACTGTTGTCATTTAGTGTTTCCACATGCATGATCTGGAGGCTCAGGGGAAATTACTGTGCTAGAGGCTATCTAAGTGTAAAATAATAACAGAATTGTATGGAGGCATTTGTCCCTGGGTATAATCCAGTACTAGTGGTCCTGCCTCTGCTCCTGTCCTTGCTTCCCCATGGCTCATTCCAGCTTTTCCCAGGATGGCACTTCCTGCTCCTGGGTAACAGCAGCAGGAGAAACACATTTACATCTGTAGCATTAATAGAGATTTGAGTGAGAGCTCGTTGTGCTCAGGAGACTGTATCCCAAGTAACATTTTTTTTCATTTACTGTTTCATTCTTTGCTGTCCAATAAACAACTAATTTTTTGCATAAACTATGCACAAGTTATTTGACTTAACGTGCTGCAGTTTATACATTTAAAATATATAGTTGCAGCATTTCCCTGAAGGTAAAATCCAACACCCCCCCACCTTTGTGTTTTTAGATGGGAAGAAGCAGACAATCAGGGAATTATGTTTTGTTGTACTACTTTAGACTATGCATGTGACCCCAAATGCATGTTGATGGGCCGGGGAAGGTGTGCTTTGTCAGAGAGGTGTAGCAGTGATTTCTTAGCAATTAGGGTTGTGTAGCTGTTGCACTGTTTTTCTTATAATATTTGCTTGTGGAAATGGAAGCTCTCTTGGGTCTCTGCAGGTAGGAAGCTCCTTTCAGTTCTGCCCCAACTGCCAGGAGCATCGGTGGGACACCGGCACACAGCATCTTCTTAGCTCTGATCCCAAACTGCAGCCCTGCCTCCAGGCCGAGGTGCTGTCTTTTTTGAGCACATTAGCCTCAGACAGGGATGTGGAATGAAATGATTAATAGTTTTTGTCACCTTTGTGAGGTGATTTGAAACCTCGTTTTAATGAGTTTTGCCTGATTGAAACAGCAGCTACCCACCTTGACTAGAGGAACTAGTGATTTTGATGAAAGACATGATTAATGATTTCCTGGAGATTTATGTAGTTTTTTTTTTTTTTTTTCAAGTCCTGAGTTAAATTGAGAGGGCACGTATGAGCAGGGCAATAGGAGAGAACTTTTGTCGGTTCTGTCTTTATTTTTTGTTGTGAAGGCAGAAAACAAGAAAGGGATTTTTTTTTTTCAGCCATATTTTCCTAAGGACCTCAGATAAGTTTTTACTGGACAACACCTAGCTTTCCATGACTGTTTTCATAACACATCTCAAGGAAAAGCAAGCAAAATAACCATCTGCTTCCTTCATCCCTGACCAAACTATGACCTTGGTTAAATGCTTGTGTAAGGTATGAGGAGCTTGTGCTTTCTTCCTCTCTAAACGTTGCCTGCTTTGTGAGTTACAATCAAGGGAAGAAAAATTCCTCTGGACGGTTTTCATCACCTCTAGGCACCTGTGGAGGAAGAGGGTACCTGGCTTAAATGAGAGGGAGGAGAAGCATGCAAAGGAACAACACATGCCTCAGGAGGAGATCACACTGGGATTTTTGCGGTATTTCTGTAAAACTGGATATAGACGCTTATGCTGTGTGACACTATGCAAGCTCCAAGATGGAAATGCTGGAGGGGAGCCACATGTGAGCCACCACTTACGGGGTGCACCAGCAGTGCACCTACACTAGGAGATCTCCAGGCCATGTCCATCTGCTCTGCTTGCAGAGCCTGAGCACACTGATTCACCAGGCTCTGCATGCTGCTCTGGCTTCACAGTATGCACCTCCTCTGAGCACCCCTACTTAACTCATTCCCCCTCAATATCTCAGTGTCTTTTTCTCACCAGTGAGTTGTGTATTGTGATTTGGTTACTTCTTTGGTAACAGACATTTTCCTCTGAAGCAAAGAAGAATAATTTGTCCTCACAAGTTCAGCCCAGCAAGTTTGAACTTGAGTTCAACCAGAGGGAGGCTTTTAACAGTTTTTTGCTTCACAGGGATAGTGTTAAACACGAGAGAGAGATGTTTCTCCAATTTGCAGCAGTGAAAATGTAAAGTAATTTCACTGAAACAAATGGAGTGAGTTTGTATTTACCCTTGGGCAAGAGAAGGTGGAACCTGGGTCTTTGCACTTCTGGAGAATTGAATTTCAGCCAAGAAGCTAATACCAAATGTGCACTCTTGTTCCACAGTAGTGGCTTCACCTGATGTTTTTCTCAGTGGTGTTCCTGAGTTCAGGTATTCCTGCCTCCTTTGTTCTCACTGTTTTCCTCTGACACCATTCCCACTTTTCTTGTTGCAGGGATAGCTGGTGTTGTGATAGGGAGTATGACTGCATTTAAAAAAAATGTTTCTAAGCTAGATCATTTCCCTGATCTCATTTGCAATTCAGTCCAGGGTGGCATGTGATGAGATGAAACAAGGGAATAATTTAAACTGGGTTGGCTCTACCTGAGAGGGAAGTAAGGAATGATGAGGGGCCCTACCTGGTAGAGAGGATGGTAATTTTCAGTCCTTTTCAGGGCCTCAGGGTTTTTTTCTGGATTTTGGTTTTTTTTTTTTTTTTCAGGTGTCCCCATTTTTCAAAATACTGTTGTTAATTATCACTGTCATGAGGGTATTGACATTTTGAGCCAAGACTTTGGCAGTCCTTACAAGATTCTGCTGTACAGCGCTTCGTTGTTCATCAGGTTCCTCTTGTGATGGTCATTCATAGGTGCAGCTCACCTCACTCTTAACAAAAAGGCCCAGAATAACGGACATCATCTCTGACGTCACTGCATTGTCAATAGCTTGCCAAGTCCATGATTCTGTCATTTAGCACTGGATGTTTTACACTTCTTCAGAGTGCGGTGGCCCAAGACACGTGGGACTTTATATCTCAATCTAGGCATCTGTTCAAACTGCCATGAAGTCAGTCCTTCTGCTATGATAGTTTATTTCCGCAGATCTCCCTTTCGTTACTCTGAAGTACTGGTGATCTCCGGCCACTTCTTCAGCACGTGCTGTATCAGGGGTTAATGCTGGCATTTTCGAACCCTGAATGTGCGTGCAGCAGGCACTGCTAGTATTAAGCAGGGGTTCATCACTTTTCATACCAAAGAAATGTAATTTCATCAATGAAACTTCTCCTTTGAATTTTTATTCCGTGGAAACCATAACATGAATTGGGTCTCAAAGTTTGGACACAACGAGCGATTTCCATAGAATTTGCATGCATCGGTTTTGATTGCCTTCTATATGAAGCCTGAGCCAATGATTTTCTTCCATGATTTGCTAAACATTTGTCTCAATGGAAATAAACCAGGAAGAGCAAGAAGTACATAGTGAGGGTAGCAGTTTACAGGACTGTATGGAAATCTTTGGTGATAAGCAAAAGCATATTTAGGGTTTAGTCTTTCTCAGTCCCCTGGGGTACAGCCTCCTTTCAATGAGTGTGAATAGAGAGGTTCCTATTAATATTGATGCAAATTATGTATGTGCACTGGGAGGAAAATATACTCCAAATTCTAATTATTTTATGCTGATAACTGAACTGAAAAGATACTCCCGCATTCCTGACCAAAAAAAAAAGCAGTAGATAATTTGTAGCAGTATCATCATTTTAGCATTTTGTTGAAACCAGCCTGGGCTCTGACCTGGTGGGGACAAGGGAAAACTCTGGCCCCAAAATCCTTGCAGCATGTACAACTCTGATTAATAATAAGTTTTGTAGTCTTTGGAGGGCAGTTTTCATCGCTCTAGGCAGCGGATAAATAGAGGGGCCTGTGACAAATCTGAACCAATTCAAATCTGACCAATTCTGGTCCCTTGAAATCAAAGCAGAAGCCCTTTTGTTTCTAAGATTTTTTGAAAATAATTGTAATTGTGCAGATGTGCTTTGGAGAGAGGCTTGGCCAGCAGCCAGCAGGACAGGCTGCTGGGGAACATGGGCAGGGATGTAAAAAGCCTCTCTGCTAAGGGGGTTGTTGAGAAAACCCATAAAGAATATTCAGACCACGCTTCTGTGCCTTGTACTGCTCTGTCTCCATGACGAGCTAAGGAGAGTTTCAGCTGGGAGCGTATTCATACTCATCTAAGTTTCACAGGTTTTTCCTTTCCAGTTAATCCTCCATTCACTCTGTTATGTTCGGGCTGTCTCTGTGCTCCAGTGTGATGTCTCCTCCCCGCTTTGTTGACCCCACCACTGCTCTGTCTTAGGCCTCCTGCCGACAGTCTCATGCTAGATGTGATCCCTTTGCCAAATCGCTCTTGTCCTGGTGACTCTCTTGTCAAGTCTAGAACTGTAGACTTTGCCTCGGGAAACATGGGTTCAATACGCTGCTCAAGCCAGGCACTAGATAGTTCAGGAGCGGAAGGGTGGTTTTCTACCACTTCTGGTGACAGCCAGATTCTGGGATGAGGTGGGAAAAGCGCCCTGATGTAGAGATCTCTGCCTTGGCCGTGCTTTCTCCCATGGTGTCAGGCACCAGGGAGCTTTGCAACTGCGCTCTCTGCAGGCTCCCCAGCAGGAATTGAAGAGAACATTAAAAGAAAGTATTCTGATGTACAGCATGTCATGACAAGGAAAAAGGTCAGTCCTTTGGAAGTACCAAATTAAAAACTGATTAGGGTAAAGGACAGAATTATAGGACATGGACTGTTTCTTTCAATTTTGTAAACCAATCCGTATTTCCTGGCTTTTCCTACCTTTCCTCTTGATACAGAAATTGTTCTGTAGAGACTGTTCTGTTCTGATGCTTCCTCTGTGGCAGATGGTCTGTCCCTGGCAGCTCTGTAGCAGTATACGCTACTAACCCATTGCTGTACAGCAGCGATACATAAACCTCTGCTGATTTTATTAACGTGCTTTGTGACGGGGATTCATAAACCTCTGAATCTAGGAGCCGTAGAAGTGCAATTGCAATCTTTACGGTGTACAGCCTGATCGATACAAATCATCGGTTGCTTCCTACTGGGCTGGGAAAGGCATGCATGGGAGCAAGCTCCCTTGTCGTTTCTGTCCAGTGTATTTATGGTAATAGAATAAAGAAGTAGCTGTGCTATAAACAACCACTCAGCTGTTGGATGCATGAGCCGATACGTGAATGTGAGCAGCAGCATAATTGCGGTTTTCCCTCTGTCATAAGATTGGCTTCTGTTTTGTATCTGGCTTCTAGTTATGAAATTTTCTGAGAGAAGACATTGTGCAGCCCATGTAATTCCCACCAGGCAGCACTTTAGGAAGATCAGTGGTTTGCAATTCTATATCTCATCTCCACTGAGATACCAACGGAGCTCTGAAGGCATTAAAAATGGACAAGAAAGGCTCACTAATATATCACTACCACTCATGCGAACCTTGAAGTTTAAGTATTGCAGGTTTGAAATATTAGAATAAGCTTAGACTTTTTGGCAGTTGTTGCTATATCACTCCAGGCAGGCAGCTTTGTAAAAATAGGCTTTGTTTTTTTTATTAAAGCTAAATGGGCCTTCTGCAGATGTCATTACCACCTGGCTGGGGAGGTGTTGGCAGCAGTGGGCAGTCATCAGAGCTGGCAGCCTGCCTGCTTGGTGCAGTGGGGACCTGAGTCAGAACAGAGACTGCAGGAGAGGCCGCAAGAAGAGTAAGTGCCCGTTTGTGATGGCCTCCTCTGCCTGTGCAGATATGCTCACTTCCACAGTAACTGAAAGAGCTGCCTCTTCAGGAGGTGTTCTCCCCAAGTTCAAACTGCATTGATTGCTCACAGAGCACAAGGAATAAGGACAGGAAAAATCGTTTTCAACAGTGACAGTGCGGAATAGGTTACAAAATAGAAGGATTGTATTCTGTAGGGCACTCACAGGGTTGCAGCCAGGAAAATGAAATCTAAAGGCACTTGTGCACTTTCTGAACCCAGGTTTGAGAGAGCCTGGGTTCTGCGTGGTGGAGCCAACCTTTTCTTCACTGTCACCCCATGAGTCTAGGTTTTGAGGACCCACAGCTAGTTTTAAGTAACTGTTTTAATTCAGACTTTCTTAAATGATTTTAAGCCAAACTGATTTTTAGCATGGTTCATACACTGCATATAGGATAAGAGCAGTGACATTAGTCTGCCTTCCTTCCCTCCTAGTGCCACAGTACAGTTTTTATTCTGGGAAGCTGGTCTTCAGCTGAGATTCTGGCAACTGTTTTGTGTGAAGACGTTTCACTGCCACTGGATCCAGTGGGGCCCATCTATTCAGAAGGGCCATAAAAGGCAGACGCAGCTGAAGTAAACTTTTACTTCCCACTGCATCAGAGGAAGGGTTACCAGGACTGAATGCTGTCATTGGGCTTGGGGGGCAGCTATATAAAAACATTTGGGTTTTTGACTTACAAGGTGTTTAGAAAAGCAGTACATACACATTGAAAGCAAAATAAATCATGGAAAGGACAGGGCAACATGCAGCTCTTTGAGTGTGCCATTATGGCGTATTTACTGTTAACACGGGAAGGGCATAATCTGTGCCAGTTGTTCCATGAGAGAAAAACATGTATTATGGTTTTCCAAGCAGATGTTTCAAGGTGAATGATGAGCTATTAGATGAAATTTGAGTGGGAAGGAGGCTGTGGAGAATGAAGTAGACGTATGACGAGCTATAACACAGGTCAGAAGCCAGCTTTTAAGTGCAGAATCACTTTGGAGACCAGGGTGTCTATTTTCAGCGCATGCTGCAGACTTACTTTAAAGTCTCATCCTCTGCTGACTCAGTTTCCCTAAATGATGATGCACACCTACACAGGAGTATTGCAAGGCGCTTCCAGTCTGTCCATATGGAGTACACTTAAACTTAATGTCTGTAAAGCAAATTGGCATCTTTAGAAAGGGAATACGTGAAGTTAGAGGTAAAGCTACTACAAATGATGCTTTATGACTGGAAATGTGTTTGGGCATTAGCACAAATATTCACGTATTTACAAGAAGTCACTTCTGCATCAGGGTGAGTCAAGGGTATGCTTCAACAAAGAGAATAACTTTACCTGTCAGTTGAATCTTCCCATACAAACCAAACTGAAGAGATTTTTCTCCGAGTGATGTTTTCCCATGGTCCCCACTTATCTGGAGGTTTGCTTCATGAAATAAATTAACTTAAAATCAACAGAGTTAGAAGAATCTTTAGCCTATGAGCACTCCTGTTCTCTTGGGATGTATCAGATATTCATCGCTTGTGTGGAAGCAGCAACTGTACTAATGGAATCTTTAAAAAGGAGGTTATATAAAGGTGGACTTTGTAGTACGTCTCTCCTTGTAGGACCAGTGAGCTATTGTGGAGCAGGAGGAAAGTCCTTTGCTGGAAGACTGCCCAGGAATATAAGAAACGGTCCAAAGTTATAAATGAACAAATGATGACAAAGAGGGATTTATTAAATTAGAAGACTCAGCATCATGTGAGCATCTCTTCTGTGTACCTCACAGGTACATCCAAAAGCTAGTCTCAATGCCAAAAGGTTTGCAATCTTAAAGATGAACTGGGCCTGATTCCTATTTAAACAAAAACCCTTTTATACTGCAGAGAGGCTTCAAATAGAACTTAGACCTACTTTGGGTATCACCTCAAAGGTTGCTGGTGGCCTTTGTAATAAATGAAAATCACTCCATGAAAAGACTTTTATTGTTGAGGAAGAAGGTCGTGGTTTTGTGTTTTTTTTTTTTTTCCAAGTGTGATGTTTTAAGCAAGGTATATCTGCAGTACTTGCCAAAGAGATGTAAGAAAAGAGAAAACTGTGACTTGTAGCAACTAATTTTGCAGGTAAGAAGGGAGGATCTGCGGTTGATAGTGCCCTACGTGCATGAGGCCCAGTTTTCTTTCCTGTCACCAGGCATGCTGTTGTTTACACCTGCACTGAGAGGTGGTTATTCTGATTGATTTGGAGAGGCTGATCATTTCTGGCCCAATGTAACTGATGAGACAGCAGAGTGCAAAATTTACCCACAAGCTGCTGATAAAGTGTCCCTGTGGTTTGAAGTCTCTCCAGATCCACTGGAGAGACTAATGCATGCAGTTATAGCCCATCTCTGGGGAATTTCTTTCCTACAGAGGTCTTTGATTTTGTAACTGAAGTGACTATCCAGCTGTCTTGCAGTAAGACATTGTTTGAAATATTAATTACTTTGACTTTTCTGTCATTGTGTACCATAAAGTGTAATGTCAGTTTCTCTATGTAGAATGAGAAGCAGTTTTTCATTCCTTTGGAAACTTCTTAAGATTTCAGAAATGCTCCTGCTCACTTGTTGGCTTGTCTAGGTAGTGAAAAAACTGGAAATAAGAACAGAGTTCCTGGAATGGCCAGCACCTATGATAGTGTAGATCCTGATGTGGCCCTCGTACCAAACTGAGGAGATAGCAGAGGTGTGAACTAGTTTGCTTGTTCTTGAGACAGTGCACTGTATATCAAGATATCCAGGGCTTTTTATCTGTGTCGGTCTTTCCCCTTAATAAATTCAATCGTAGAGCAAAAAAACTTTGTCAAAGAGGACACGATCCTGCGAAAATTTCTGTTTTACCAAATTGGCGTTTTCCATTGCAGACAATCCATACTCAGCATTCTTTTTACATTGCAGCCGAAACAACTCACTTGCATTTCAAAGTAGAAGCTAGAGGAGCGCTATTGATTGCTTAGCTGAGCACGTTGAATATGATCTGCAGCCTCCTCTTACACATTGATTCCTTGTCTCTTTACTCACTGCTTCCTGAATGTCACTGAACTGAGAGGCCTGCTAAATGGACAAAAATATTGATTTCTTTTCCTCTTTTATTTTTGAAAGCTTCTTATTTACCAAGCACTGAACTACTATCAGGAAAACAAAAGGTCACAAAATAAGGCAGAAGCAAGTCAGTTCTGGCATATATTTTTTTTTTTTTTAAATATGAACTTGGTTGAAACACGAGTTCTTTAAATTGTGTTTCTGTGAAGAAAGGTTAATTGCTTGAGTGGAACCTTTGAGTTCAGGCTGTTCACCTTCGTATTTTACTATTGTCTAATTGATGCTGAACTTCTCAGGCAGTTTCCTAAATGGCCGTACCTCTGATATCATGATTTTCAGTGATTTTTGCAGAGAATTTAGTGAGCAGCCCCAACTATGCTGGGATTTGCTGTGCAAGGCAATCAGTAACAGTCTTTTGTCAGAGTTTAATGGTGCGGTATTTCGTCCTTGTTTCGTTCTGCTGGTAACCTAACACTTTGCAATACCATGTCCAGAGGGAGGGGAAAAAAGTTCAAAGAGCACAAGCTGGAGTCAAGTAAAACTGAGAAGACATCCCAAGAGGGATGACTGAGGACAGCAGAAGTATCCAGAGGCTTTAATATCTGCTGGTGGTCGATATAAACTTGGAAAAGTTTGGGCAGGCAAATGGAGCTGATTAGAGAAAGTGGAAAACTAGAGCTGGTCCATAACATCTAACTAAGTGTAAGCAAAAAAAGCAGCAGGTCCGTGATACCCAATGACACTGTTTCATAGAATCGTCCAGGTTGGCAGGGACCTTTAAGATTGAGTCCAACCATCAACCTAACACTGCCAAAAGCACCACTAAACCATGTCGCTAAGCTCCACGTCTACCCTCAGGGATGGTGACTCCACCACTTCCCTGGGCAGCCTCTTCCAATTTGATAACCCTTTCAGTGAAGAAATTTTCCAACTAGTAACAACGCAAAAAAGTAACAGAAAGGTAGAGGGATGGCTAAGAACAGCGAAAAATGGACATATTTTACAGTGGACATGACTTTTCCTAGAAATCAAAGCAATTCTAATGCTGTCTGTGCTTGTCATGATGAAAATAACCATTTAAAAATGTACAAAACAAGAGTGATACAAGTATTTTGATGGAAAGAGATGCATTTTTACTTTCATGAAATCTTTCAAATTGAAAAAAAAATAATCTTCCTCTGTTCTTTGCTTTGAAATGGCAGGGAAGGTTATGTTGATGAACTTTAAATTTTTGAAGGACTTGTGCTTTAACAGCTGCCTCATCTTTGCCGTAGTGGCTCTAACTGCACCTACCAAGGAGTGGCAAGATAGCTCGGGGAAAGAGGCCCTATACAGAAAACTCCCCAGGGGTTAATGGATACAGGTAGAAAAGGCACTTGGAGACTCTGTTATGAATAATCTGCCAGAGACACCTGTGGTTAACAATATGGACTCATTACTACATATGGAGAGATTCGTGAGAACATTTGAAAGTATGAGCTTGCTTGAGAGGAGAAATTGTCATTTTCTTAATTAATATTGGGTGGTCAGTGACATTCAGAAGCCCTGCTCATTCATTCTGGGCCTTGAAACAGGCTCAGAAAGTTTGAAATCAAGCAGGTGGATCCAGCTCTGTGAAGACACAAGGCATGAATTCTCTGCACTGCGGTGGCTGGATGGAGCCTCCCAGCCTCACCACCCCAGGTTATCAGTTCAGTAGCAGAAATGAGCTGTCCCCATTGCCATTTAAAAGTGCTTCAGTTTTATTCGGTTCATCTGACTTTAGTTACAGTTCAAGTAAGTCTGTACTTTCCTTTTGCTAGTGAGGAGGGTCAGCATTATTCCTTTTATTTTGTAGTGGAGAGTGGTTATTTTGGGGCTTTAACAAAAATGTAGAAGAATGTGAGATGGGTGCTCCTCTGACATCTTCAGAGCCTACCAGCAAACAGCTCTCAGACAATACAGGTGATGAGTATGCACTCTGTGAATGGGATCAGTATTTCTCTAACAGATATATCTCTTTTAGTAAGTTACATGGATGGAGTGGATAGTAAAATTAAATGTCTTTGTGTTTACTGAGACAGAAACGAGAGATGAAAAAGACACACTCAGTCATTAACTCTGTATGGGGTTTAGGAGCAGAGGAGTTGTCATTTATGGATGAGACCCCAAGAAACTGCTGTAGATGCCTGATATCCCATTCTAGTTACTTTTTAAGGGGCATTATGTGTGCAGGTCGCTTGGGCTCACTTGAACTTTTCTGCCTGTCTTTTATTGCCACCATGTTTCTTTGGATATCAGAAATTAATGATAGTGACAGTCAGGACAGCTTTACACTGGCTGAAGGTGGTTTATTTGATGATACCTTCGCGCACACTGTTCCAAACCACCTTCATGGGAGACTGATCTTGAGTACAATTCATAGGGCCAAAGTCCAACTGCCAGCCTGATTTCTTCAAAAATACAGGATATCAGTTTCCAACTTCTTAATTCACCTTCAGGAACAGACCTGTGGTGACCCTTAGGCTCTAGAGAAAAAAGAACCACTGCTTCCTTTGGTTGGTCATCTCACTGCTACGTGGGTGTTTTTTAAAACAGCCATGCCTACTAGATGTTATCAGTGCGACTGCCTTTTTCCTCTGGAATTTGGCCCGAATTATTCTGTTCTGAAGCTCTTGATTCTTGAGGTTGGGGATTGTGTGTACTGTTCCACTTTTGTGCACCCGCTGGTATAATTTAGTAAATCTGTCATTTATGCTCAATATAACAGAGTCATTTAACTGCAGGAGCTCACCAGTACAATTAACCCTGTTCTGTCAAAATGAGGAGCTGATTATCTTGGCATTCAGAGGAGCATAGAGCGCAGTTAGAGTGCTGTGGTTTCTGGCCCTGCTGGAGCAGTATTGCAGTCAATTGATTATTTTGTTAATTTGTTCTGCATCAGTATCCTGCTGGTTTATTATCATCCAAGTGACTTTATGTGCCATGCATAAGTACAAGTATATTAAAAATCAATACTTGAACCTTTTTTCCTTGTAAGGATCTTATCATCCGTGGGCTACCTTCTTTGATACACGACCTTCATTCTGATTACAACACAGCTAGTAAATTTTACGTGATTTAGTCACATACTAATAAAGTAGATGCTCAGATTTTGCTCTCAACTAAAGCCTGTATCCTAACGATAGAAGGAATACATGAATTAAGAAAGAAATAAACAAAAGGCTGTTATTGCTGACAAATAAGCCTAATTTTGAGACAGTAAAATGAATGTTATTTTCGTAAGAAAATCTCATTCCTTCACCAGGTTCTAGTAAGTAACATGCTTCACAGGCTCAGATCACTTAGAGATGCTATTATCAGAAGCCTGAGTCTTAGGAATGCTGTTTTTCCTTCGGTTAGAGAAACAATTATTTAAAAGGTGGCATGAGGTTGCATTGAGGGCTAGATTCCGGGTCTGAACTTGATGCAAGTACATGGGATTATGGCTGTTACAAGATCAGAATGTTTTGCAATGATGATCTATAGTTGCACATGCAAAGATGCTCTCTCTTGTATGTGGTTTTTTGAAACATGTTACCTGTGATGTGATACATTTATGTTACTGATAACAGGGAGGCCTGCTCTTCTTTAAGAAGAAAACCATAAGGTAGAAGCAGAATGAGATGTGGACCCTCTCCTGATCTAGACTAGATATGAAATCACAGGTTTCCTGCTCTGGAAAAACACCATTTTTCTAATGCAGATACCCAGTTGGCAAGAAGACTAGGATTCTACTGAGTAAGCTATCTGCAGCCCTGAACAGGCAGTCCTTCACTCAGATAATTGGATTTGCATCATCCTTTTCCAATTATAAGTTTGTTCTATTGGGGATTTTCTTCTGGGATATATGGATGTTTTCTGATCTTGGGATCATTGTTTTCTGGACGCATTTTCATCAGGAGAAAGGCAAGTTCTTATGTTGTGCAGGGTTATACAAGGCAACTGAATGAGGCAATTTGTAGCTTATGTAAGTGAGAAGCTACCAAGGCCTTACCTAAACCTTTCAACTCATTTCGTGACAGAAATGCCTAATCTTTTATGGTTGTGATTGTATGAGTTACCATCATTACTGAACACAAGGAAAAACACCTTGTTTCTGTAGCGAAAAAGAGGCCTCAGCATTACTGAGACTGTTACCCGTCTGGATGGTAACATCCCTGTATGCCTCTTCTCCATGTGAAATACTCAGAAAACAGCCTACAGAGTGGTTTTAGTTCAGAGGAGGTTATACCTTCTTGAAGGGTGTATTTCCTTGTCTCAGGAAATTATAATATAATGTAATACAATATAATACAAAAAAATTAATTCTATTTTATTGTGAAGATGGAACAAATCAGACGAATGAGATGATGCTGAAGAGGGAAACCAGCCTGTGCTATTTCTGCAAATTGCTCCCCTACTTCCTCTGGGTTGTCTTAAAGAAAAGCCAGGGCTCCGAAGCATTTCTTTTTAATTAGTAGGAATCCTTTCGTACTAAATCCTAATTCAGTGCCTTAATGCAGCAGGTCCTGCAGAGCCAGCAAGCTTGCGTGGGAACACAAACGCATGAAATCTTTTTCTCTGGCATCCCTCTAAGTGATGGTTGGCTTCTGTTCATAATTATTTTCTGTGGTGACAGCTCGGGGTTTGCAGTCGCAAGCAGAGAGGCAGGGGTGGTAACGGGGGAAGGCATAATGACAGGTGATTGCTCTGTTGTCTCCATGGCATCACTGAGCCTTATCTTAGAGGTATCAAACAGAGTGCTTACACCTTTCTTTACTCTGTACAGATACCTGGCGCCACTAAGTACACCTAGTATGGGTCGTATTTAATCGCTGTCCTCTTTCCAGCTTATTTTGTTATAGATTTTTTTTCTTTCTTTTCAATCTGCTCCGCTTTTAATGAACCTGCACAAGTAATGGAAACACGTGTATAAATGAAAACACCTACCAATTCAAAATTTTTTCATTTTGTACCTTTAGTTAAGGAGTTAGAATTCATACAAGTACATTTTTAGAAACGTTTGAGACTGCCTTTTCAGGGCACGCTGCCCCATCCTGCTCACTATGAATTGGTATTAGGTTTTCAGGCTTATAATGAAGCAATATAGCTGTGAGGAAAATAGCTTTTAGCCCTCATCGGTTAGATCCCAGTTTCATCTCAGCCTTAGGCACCTCACTAAGCACTGTCTTTTGAGGCTCCTGCTTTAATTAACAGAGACAGGAGGACACCTCCAAGAATGACTCAGCTGACCTAAGACCTGATTTCTCTGCTGTTGCTTTTGACTGACAGTACATGAGTTACTGCGACACAGCGGTATAACTCCTGTATACATCTTCTTAATCAGAAATGCCAAAGCCACACATGCAGAAGTGATTCTCTGAGTTACTAGATTTATTTAATAACCATGCCTTTTTTTTTTTTTTTTTCAAGAAAAGGCCTAAGGAAATGTTAGGGGTTTTGCTGCCTTCTTGCTGCACCTCAAGGTGCAACTGTACTCAGTTCCTGGTTTTAAGTATTCCTCTTTGATCAAGAGGGCTAGATTTTTTTATTTTTTTTTTAATTAAATGCTGGGACTTATGCTATCTTGGTTTCAGGTGTTAGGCTAAAGAGTACAAAAAGAGTATGGCAAACTTGGCAGCACTTCTGCAAGGTCTGGGAATATGTTAGCACATGTTACAACAACAATTACAACTCTTCATTGATATCCTTTAGGAGTGCTCTTTTACATGGGTACAGCTAAGATGATTATGGTCTGACATTTGTAGTTCCTGCCTCCACAGATATTTCTGTGTCTAACTTTCCTTGTTTTCTACAGAGCTTAGTTAACTGTTTTTGTGGATTTGCTATTCATAAAGGAAAGGATCTCTAAAAAACTATGGCTGCTTATGTTTTATAACCAGTATTTTCATATAGCCAGTCTAGTCAGTTTAGTGGCTTTTTTGCCATTTAGTTTTTCTTGCCAATGTATTTATTTATCAATTATTTATTGCAAGGATAATCCCTGGAAGCAGATAGCTCTACAAGAGATGTTTTAGAGAACCTCAGGAGTATGATGAAAGCACACAACCCCAGATATTTTTCTCCCAGCAAATCTTTTCAGCAGGAAGGGCTATCTAATGCCCTGAAGAAAAATCTGAAAAAGTAAGTGGGGCTGAGACCTGCATCCTCATTTTATCAAATGCCTGCAGCTTGGAACAGTGTCATATTGGGAATTAGCTAAATAATTTTAGCTTCTAATAACAATAATGTTTTGATATTGGTGGTTATAAAAAAAGAAAAATACGGCAGGAAGATTCATTACACTAATGATACCTGAATAGAAGCTCTTTCTTACGCAAATTCTCAGGTATCTAAAACATGTTCAAGCTGTAGCTTTCCTCCAGATGGGACACTCCTGAGTGTCTCTTCCACACATAGCCATGGTAGTAGTCCTTGAGCTGTCTATGTCTTTGAAACTTTGACTGAAATCAGCCGCAGGTTTAGAAGTTGCAAATGAATTACACAGACACAAATAATGTGATTTCATAATCTTTATCTGTCATGAAAACAAGGCTAAAAAAATCTTTGTATCTGTGGTTGAGAATGTTAAGCTAAAGATGTAAAAATTAACGTTTCCAGGTAAAGAAAGCTGTGCAACAGGAAGGTTTCAGCAGAAGGAAGCGAGGATATAGAGACATCAATGACATCGACATCAACATGAATGATCCTTTATTTACGAAGCAATGGTACCTAGTAAGTTTTGAAAGAAAATCACAGTAATCATAACTAAATAATTGGCATTCATCCATTCTGTGTTATTGCAATGTTTTGCAAGAGTTCTTTCCAAATATGTCACAAGAACTTGGGAATGGATCCAAGGCTCTGTCCTGTTGTTTTTAACTGTACCTCTTTTATGCTGGGAAGACCCAGCATATTTCAAGAGCTAAACTTCATTTCAGTCAACGGAAAGGTCCTTAGAAGGCTTGAAAGAGAATGTATTGGTGTCCTGTGGGCATTACTGGTGTGCTGATGTGATCCCTAAAACTGCATATGAATCATGTCTTTGAGCTGTTGCCAGGTAAAATATTGTTATAGAATTATAACAAAAAGTTCTAGTGTATTGGCTAGAAGAAGTTGAGGTTTTTCTTTTATTATGGAAATTTGAATATTAACTGATTTTCTCTGTCAAAAGCAGAACAGCTGAAAACTGATGATTTTTTTGGCTTAAGCTAGTGTCAAAAGAAATTCATATTTTGCTAAATTGTTTCATTTTTAATGTGTCATATTTTATAAGGAGAAGTCTTTAGTCATAAAAGAAAAATTAAAGAAAAATTAAATTTTTACACAAAAGTAGCCAAAGTGATATTTTTCTATGTAAAAAGTTGATAAAGTAATTTTGGTCAGTTTTAAGGTTGCAGTCTATTTATGATAAAACAGTAAATGCAGTACTGCCTCGCTCACTTAAGAAGGGTGTTTTATTTTCTTTCCTTTTAATCCATTATGTTTTATGAATCCATGCAATATGGCTGGGTTTTTTTTAAGATGAGTTTTTGGATGAATGAGGGCACATTAGCATGGATGGGACTTCATCCTTGATGAGATGATAAACTGAAGTGTGGATTAATTCACTTCTCTGTGGTACTTCAATCAAAATGTTGCAGTGGTAAAAATAACAAAAAATTCTTTAGTTCTTAGATTATAAAGTGCACTAAAATGTGTTTTGAAATGAGATTTCTGACACAAAATTGAACGTTTTTGCATCTAAAACATGGCACAAGCCATGTTATTTTTCCCATAGAACTTGAGAAATTTGCCTGTGGGGTTGGTGAACATGAGTAATGCCTGGAGATACAGGGGATTGCCCATACTGCAGAGTCATAGAATCACACACACATGAGGTTGGAAAGGACCGTTCAAGTTCATCTAGTGAACCTTCCTGCTTAAAACAGGGCTAACTTGGTTATCCAAGAAGTCATTTCTGGTACTAAACCCAGGGGACAGGAATTTCAGTAGATCCCTGCTTTCAAGAAAAAAGCATTTCCTGCTCATAAAAAAAAAAAAAAAAAGTCCTCTAAAATCTATTGGTCTGACTTTTGTCTGGATTGACCCACTGCCTTGGTGTGCTTAAGTAGAAAAGTCCTTTTCTGAATCCAAAAGATTCAGTGTTGAAATCTTGTAAACCGCAAAGAAGTGATTTTATCCAGGGTCGGTTTGTTTGGTTTTGTGTTTTTTTTTTTCTCATTTTACCATGGCATTATTGCTGTAGATATGATTGCATACAGATGTGTACTCCAAAGCAAATGGGATATATTTTCCATATCAAAGATACACGCAAAGATATAAAGCAAAATTCAGTGGCTATGGAAATGTGTCTATCAAGTAAAAAAAAAATTCTTCTTTTTCACTGATGTATTAGATTAACACTGGTCAAGCAGATGGGACTCCTGGACTTGACCTTAATGTAGCTGAAGCATGGGAGCTGGGATACACAGGGAAGGGAGTTACCATAGGAATTATGGATGATGGTAAGTGAAGACTGCATGCTAATTTAGTATTTTTAAGTAGCTTTTTCCATGTAAACCCAGTCCAAAAAAAAGATTAAAAAGTAATAATGGATTGCTTATAGTGCTGAGACTACTAACCTCCATAAAGACTTTGTGATCTGGAGGGAAAATATGTTATAAAGTCTTCACTAGGGATACTGAAACGTGGATATCTAAGCATTAAAAGTAGTTTGCAATTATCACTCAGATGTCTTTCAGGGCACACTATAACGGCCATTAAGCCAAAGGAAAGACTCCCCTTGACTTCCGTAGACACTGACTGAGGGATGTAATTGCTGTGCAAAAAGTACTTAAGAAAACGTTTTCTGGGTTACATTATTCTCAAAGTCATACTTGACAGCTGAAATAATTAAACACTTTCATGCTGAATGTCAATAAAGACCTGCATATTAAATACATTACTAATTTGAGGCTAAGTTGAGGGAAGATGAAGATAAAAGGTACAGTTGAAGTCACAGGTGTTCTACCTGTGGGTTCCCTGCTGAAGTAAAGGAATTCTGTGCAGTCTCTCAGCGCTTTTCTTTGGGCTAAATTTTGAGTGTTTTCCCTTTATGGTGACCGGATAATATTAAAAACAAATAAAATGTCTGGATCCACATATGTTTTCTAGGGTCAACTGAGATCTGTCCTTATCTATTTCGGTTCCTCATCTGCTTACTCATAAGAGGAGTTTTTTGTGGAAGTAAGAAAGTAGACTCAGACATCTGTGTATTGATGTCCTGAGAAATCACAATTTCACTGATCTCACAGAGGTGGGCCTTAGCTTTCAGAATAGCTAGGCATGACTATGATGGGGTTGATGACAAACTATTTGAGCATCAGGTCAAATAAAGCTGTTGGCACAGCTTTATTGTTGCTGAGAGCACCTGAATAACATGATTCTTCATTGAGACTTCTGTTGTTTGTCTATCATTTGCATCAGTAAGGCTCTCCACAGGTGCAAGAATCTCTTAATGCAAATCTAGTGCTAAGGACCCTACGTAATGGGAGGTAATCATACCATCAGAATAACCGCGATAATGCAACATTCTCCTTGCAGTTAAAATTAAGCATGTAGTAGTGTGGTGGTTTGAGACACAGGGCAGAGTAATGATCAAAATGTAACATAAAATTGGTGGCTGTTTTTTTTTTCTATGTTTTAACTAGATATGCAATAGGTCAGCTTATCCTATCTGAGCGCAGATCTGCTGCTTCTGTTATACTATCCACTGGAATTTCTGTATTTGCCATCTGTGGAAAGATTTGATGCATTAAAATGAGTATATTCCACACCACTGCCCTCTTACAGTCTTTAGCACACTACCAAGGTGCAGAGTCTGTGCTCAGATAGTTGTTAAAATGGTCTCATCCAGCATTAAAAGTTCTCTTTCATACACATAATCCAAAATGTTTGCCTTAGTGATCTCCCCAAGTCTCGTTCAGGTAATTTTCTGTCTTAGTTTACAATTTTTGGTAGTTAAAAATACTCCTTTTTATATCCCATACTGATCCAGTGCTTACTGATATTGTTAGTTTTGGGATCCTTTGAGATAATGTAACTTGTATAAAGATAAATTGTGATTTAAACTAATCTTAATAAGAAAATATGATCTAGTCTACAGAACAGGTCAATAAATTTTGTTACTGTGCTCACCTTTTCAACTGGCACCTCGATTTTGACATACATGATGGAAAACTCCTAGCTGGGACTGCATCAGAAATGGTACAGCAGTTTAAAAGTCCACATTTAAAAACTGGAATTTCACTTCAATCAGTTACATTATTCGCCATGATCATTCTCCTATGGTTGTAAAGGAATCTTCTTTTGTTCTGTGATCATTAGAAAATCTTTTTTGAAACTCTTAACCTTTGGTTTCTGTTCTGTCATTATCTTATTGCAGGAATTGATTATCTGCATCCTGATCTTGCATCAAATTATGTAAGTACATGCTGACCTTTTCTGTAAAATGTGGATTTTCTTATTGTTATGGTCCCTCTACAACAAAATTTTAAATAATGCGTGGAACAAGAGTACAGCTGAACTGCTGATCTTACAGATGATACGTTTCACATTGAAAGAAGCAGACTGAAAATGGGACTGCCTGTGCAAGGAATAGAAAGGTGACAAGGCTCTTTGTGGAGGAATGACAGTGCTGCCTCACATTAAATAAGCTGCAGCTTGCAATATTGGATTTAGGACAGAAATGAGTAACCTGGGAATTGGTTCTAAATCCTGCTATTAAGATGCAGAATGCATCTGTCACTTGGAGGGCCATGGTGCTGTGGGCTGTGGCAAGGCATGTATTAGGCTTTGAAACCTCTAGGAACAGCTTAATTCCTTTATAACAGGTGAGTTGATCCAGTGCTTCAAAGCATGTGCAGAGCAGATTGTGTATTCTCAGCACGTGCTGTGTCAATCAATTCTTTCTCAAACCTATCTCAGGCTTACCTTCAGACCTGAGGCTTTTTATCTTTCGTAATTCTTCCAGGCTCTCCCCAACCCCCTGTTGACGCTAGGACTCCTATATCCAGGTGTCTACAAGGGCTCCCAGCACTCGTGGACTCGAGGTTGCCTTCGAAGTGTGCTGCCCTCACGCTGTGCTTCTGGCACTCGGTTGGGCAGTGGGGTCAGGAAGCTGCGGCTCCTTGCTGGTGGGGGTTGCAGTGTCTCTGCTTTAGGTCTTGCTGTTCTCCTCCAGTCAGCGGCTTCCTTAGGGAAACACAGGCTTCTTCAGCTGAGCAATGTGTTTTAGTTTGCAATTGCAATTAAATGAAAAGAAGAACAACTGGAAATTTTTGTAAAAACATGAGCTGAGAAAGAGTAAGACAATTATTTTTATGTATTTACAATTTTGAAAATAATAACACAGGATGAAAACCTATTTGTTGTAGCAAGTAGCAAAACACCCTTGGCAGAGAATAAATGGATTTAGGTGGTGTTGACTTTGGACGAGGAATTTGGGAAATAGCTGACCACAGCAGTAAAGTGCAGAATAGCCAGTTTCATTCCTTACGAACTTGCTTAATAACCACTCCTTACGAACTGGCTTAATAACTTGATAGCAGCTAATTAAACCCTGTTCCCTAACTGCAAAATTCTCACCCGAGAGGAATAACTCAGTAGGACATTTCCATAAACAAAGATAACCTTTTTCTCTGTGGGAATTGTGCTCTGTGTATATGTTTTAGCCTATGATCTCAGGACAGCACGTGCTCTTTACACGCTTTTCAACAGCAGGCACGGACAAAGTATATGGGAATATTCCGGTTCTAAAAACTGTGTTTCAAATAGACAAGCCACAAGTCTGTACAATATAGCTGATACAATGTCAAATCAGAACAGTTCTGTTGTTAATAGTGAACCTAGGATCATGCCTAGGAACCAAAAATAGATTTCTCAGTAATACAGTGTTTTCTCTTTTGATTCTAAAAATACTTTCCCTTTTATGGATAAATATTTGTTGGGCTTAGCAGAAATGTATTGTTTTTAGAGTGGCAATAGTGAGTTTTGTACAAATTAATGGAAAATGGCATAGAGAATGACAGTGTGTAGACATGATGCTAGAAGTCAGCAAATAGTGGAGCTGGAGAGAAATCTGAGAGCTCGGAAAAGAAATAGGGGGATGAAACTGTATACGAAAAGCTGTCTGGGAATGCAGAAACCAAACCTTTAATGGCAGCCATGAAAGACCTGTGCAGAGACAGAACTTGAGATGTCAATCTGAAAATGTCTGTGCAGGAATGACTTTGTCCAAGCAGAGAGCGGTCCAGTAGTGGAGCAATGACCAGGCTGAGGGATAAAAGAAGTTTGTCTGGCCAGTGCAAAATGCAGAGTTAGGCCTCGCTTGTGCAGGGCGGATCAATAGCCAGAAACAGAGGAGAAAAGACTGAGGAATGAGTGGTTGGTAAAACCATTAAAGGAGCAGCAGAAACCCCATCTGAAAGGAGATACCACCCCAATCCTTGTCATCCTTTTAACACAGAAATACAAAAATATGAGCTGTCACATGAAATCTGTGGTTCTAGGCTCTCACAGCGCTGAAAAAAACCCCAACCAAACCTGCTTGAATTTGTATAGTTCATCTCTTTTGCCTAAGGCTCACTTTTAATTCTGTGCTCAATATACCAGAGGACAAAGCAAGGAAACGTGCTGAGAAATGGCCATGTTATATGCAAGGTAACCAGTAAAAAGGTAAACTTGGTAACCAGGAAGAGGCGCTGGCACTTCCTCACGCAGAGCTGGCTGCAGTTGCTGTGTGAGAGAGCTGGCTGGCTGAAGGGCAAGGTTGACTCCTGCTCCTGCTGCTAAAATCTGCCATCTCCTCCCTCGCCCAAGTATAGCGCAGCGGTTGCAGAGCTTGGTTCACCTGTACTTTGCCTCTCCTGCTCTCGCTGCATAGCTGCGCAGGCCTCCTTGAGTCCTTGGAGATCCTGCTCTGACAGCATCTGCTTTGTCTCGGAGTCCACAGGGGCCTTTTTTCCCAGTAGGTAGTAATTTGGGCATGAACTAAAGGCATGGACTTAAATTCAGCTGAAGGAAAGATCAATTTAGACCTAAAACCGCAATGAAACGAGTCTCTTAGGAATGAGTTGTTAACTCGCTTTTGGCTGGCAGAGCAAGTGCAGTCACCCTTGTACAGTTCCAGTACCACATGTTTGGTGTTTTGTGACATTTGCACTTTGGGGCAGCTTTCTCTTAACTTATATTGTTTATTTTTAGGAAATTAAAAGCCCACCGCTTATGTTTCTCAAGTGTGTAAATACCTGCATACCCTGGCAATCTGTACATCTTGCTTGGAAAATTGGGAGCAATTAGAAAGTCTCTGAAAGGTGGTGGTGTTGGCACTTGAGCATTTCAAAGCATAAAAACTTGGCATTGTTTTACTCAGTTTAATTTGGCTTTTATGTTTTTGACTTGCTGGTTTTCTTGCTTGAATAGTTTAATTGGGGTTAGCAATCAGACAAAATGGAGGGTCACGGAAGAGAAAGAGCTTTCAAAAGAAAAAAAGAATTTGTATTTTCTCCTAAAAATTGTTGAACTGTGACCTATCATATGGAGTGCACTTCTATCCATATTTTTCTTTGTAGTTTCTGAGCTTTACTGCTTGAATCATCCATTTCTCTAATGCACTTTATGTACATGGAAAGGAGCGTGCCTGCTCACAGTCTGGATGGATTGCTCTCCCAGCACCCCCTCCCAGCTTGCTGCAATATAGCTACTTGCTTTTCTGGGATCAGGGGGTTATGGCAAAGCTGGAATTTTCCATTCTGCACCGTGAATGCAGAGAGACTCATTCTCTAGAGATCGATATTTTCTTCCAAGCCTTGGAAACCCTGCAGAGGTTCAGCCTTCAGGAAATTATTTTTTTCCCCACAAAGAGAACCCTTCATTATGAACTGATAATTAAAAAGCTGAAGCCTAATGTACTCCATGGTTTTCTTTCAACTCAGACTATACATACAAAGCCAGCAATTTTCAGGACTGATTTCTCCAAGATACAGCATCTGAACAAGAAAGAAAACTGAAGTATCAAGGTCTGCATATTGGATATGTCTAATAAAAGACGAGAACAGCAGCTGGGGTGGGGGGTGTACATTACAAATTTCAGTATATTGTTTTAAAGAAAAAACTAAGAGAGAAATGGAGATTTGTTGTGCCATGAACAGAAACATAAGCTGATCGATCTCTCTCTCTCATATCAGTTTATATTGTGGTACATTTATACTTGGCCAATGTCTTCTGATGAAGGTCAGTGTAGCTGCATTATCCTGTTTACAGCAGCAGGGAGCTGATCATCTCATGTAAGTGGGTTTGTTCCTGATTAGCAGTAGTGAGGAAAACCGGACTCCCACCAAGAGACTCGAGCCAAGAGTAAAAAAACTGAGGTCTTAGTACTAATAATAGATAATAAAATAACATTCAGATGAGAAAAAAGATTTTGAAATATGTGGAATTATACAGATGTAAGATGTGCACAAACATGCAGTCATCCCAGCAGCACTTCATTGCTGTCCTTTCCCGAACTTTTCATCTCTCTAACATGCGTCTTTATGATACAACCTTATGTTCCATCTTCCAAGGTACTTACCAGCTGCCATGCAAGCTGTGTGCAGGATACAATTTGCTGAGCCAAAAAGGCCATAGGTAAAGAATGAGGGAAGACTTTCTGGAGTTACCCCAGGGTTAATTGAAGTTTTCTATCACCTAACATTTCTTATTGAAATATGAACAGCAGATGGTGTTACCTGTCATCTCTTTCCACTTTGGTGACATCTCCAAACACAAAGCAGTCTCTCTCTCTCAACTTTTGGTAACTTGTCACCAGCTAATATGGTAACAGCTCCCCTGGCCTTGCTGGGAGGCAAGCGAAAGCATATTTTTGGACTCATTATCTTATCACAACCAGTGAAGCAGGGAAATGTTCTACTTCTGTTATGAGCTGCAATTTCCATTGTTTGCTAGAGGAGCAAAAACGTCACTGAATAATCTTTACAGCTACAAAACAAATAAGAAATAATACAGACAATAAATTATACACTGCAATACGTGCAGTGAAGCTTAGCAACAGCATAAATGATCTTCTTTCTTTCTTTCAGAAAGTCTGTGTTTCCTTCATTAGCCTGAATTTCTGAGTATGCCTTGGCCTTCCTGCATGCTACCAAAAGGACCAGCAAATCGTTCTGGAGGCCGTGAGCCTGATCTCAGTGATGTACTGGTATATATCATCAGCATCGCCACTAAAATCACTGGAGCCTAGTTGTGGGATTTTCTAAGTTGACAAAGCTCCATTGACATCTGTTGAACCATTGCTGCTTTGACCCCGATGATCTGCCCCACAGAAATCCCAGCTGATGTAATTGCCAGAGTCGAACAGAGTTCACCTGTAACTGGTGGTGAGAAAAATGTTACCCTTCCAAGACAGAAATTTGTTGGAAACCCTCTGAAGACCTTGAAAAGCTAGCAGTGTCTCTGTGCTGTCATTAATATCAACCCAGGGGATCCACAGGGAACGTAAAGCCAAATCATAGCAGGGTCGGGTTCATCCTTGCCTGGCATCGGGAATAATTTCAGTTAGCTTTATGAGAGCTGATTTCTACAGCATGATTTCAGAAGAACCCGAGACAGTTACACTGCTGTTGCCTACTGCATTTCAAAGGCTTATTGAGCACATCCACTAGACAATGTCAATACAGCTTTACTGCTAATACATCAAAGGTATTTTATGGGCAAACTCTGCATGCTGGCCATTGGCGCTAGTACCTATTTTTAATTGCAATGTTGAAATAACATGTTATCAAAAAATAAGGGACAGAATAAACTGTTTCAGATGTTTCAACACTGATTGGATTTTAGATTGTTTGGTTTCATTTGTTTTTTTGGTGTTGCTTTGGGGTTGGGTTCTTTGCTAGTATGTTTTCTAAAATAAACACTAGTATAACAATTAAAAATTATCAACCAAAAACTGGGATAAATTCACAAATATCCTTCTCCTAACACTGAGGATCTAGTAAGCACACTGTTTGATGGGTGCTGTAAAGTAGATTGTGGCAGAAATTTCATCAAGAAATTGCTGAGACAAAATGAAACCCCTTCTCTTTTTNAGGCTGGATCAAGTGTTTAAATTCCAGGCTGACTGATGCCTTAGCAACCAAAACTGATGGCCTTCTGTTGGGCTATTTGTGCTGCTTAGGTGGCTTCTGGCAGCTAGGAGGCTGGTTTTAGCATTTAGAAGATGATCGTTCAGGACATGCAAAACAATGAAGTTTCACTGGCATAAATTAGAAGTTACTGGGAAGAGAACAAAGTTCTCTGTTTCAGACTTGTCTTTTTTTTTTCTTGTTACTCTGTGCGGGATCAACTTCTGGGCTCATCTCTCTGTTCTGTGCGATCTTTTTTTTTCTCTGAATATATGAAAGGCTGCAAAAGAGATGATGCCTCTTCTGATAAGATCAGCCAGGCAAATGAGGTTCTCTGTGTACTTGGAAGACTGTCCTGGGGTTACCACATACAGAAAATGCGTCACATTTTGGAAAATATAATGGGGTCCTGCAAACAGTTCTCTCCTCCTCCCCTGCTCCCAACAGTAGCTGTTTTAGCAAGTACTTGTTACAGTGGAATTCGTGTGCTGAAGTCTAAATAAGGTGACTGTACAGTTCGTCCTCTCTACCTTATAGCTACTTGATATGGTCACTGCTAATGGGAGAGAGAAGCCAGGGTGCTATGTAAAGGAGATGTCTGTGTCGTCTTATTTCATTAAAGATAAAAGTGTTTTGTAATCATAGATGTTATCAAAGCCTTTAGCTTTCAACTCAATTGAAAAGATGGAACAGCAAAAAATTTGAGGACTCTCTCTTCTGGATCATTTCATATGGTCAGAGGGTGGAAAGAGGCTTTTTCTGCTAAGGAGGCTGTAAGTTGTGAAGGAGGCATGATTGCCTTAAGGAGAGATGGTCTGTGTCACATACAGAGCTGTGTTTGGAGCTGAAAACTGGATTTCTCATGCTGAAAGATGTTATGCTAACTGTTTTGCTAAAGCCTGTAATGAGAGATCTGAACCCTGAATGCTTGGCAAGTTGCAGGGCTTGGTGCTTAGCACCATCCATACAGCTGGAGCTGGCATTGCTCCACAGATGTTGGCCTCTTCAGGGGGATGCACTGATTTATACTGGCTATAAAATATCCTCGTAGTACAGTTCCTTCGGAATCAGAAAGATACTAATGTGTTGTAGTTGTATTTGCCTAAGATTATCTTTAGAGCAATGAATGCTGCAAAAATTTTCCAGATTTATTCTATATTAGAACCACCTGCAAGGGATAATCTTCAAGTTAAATGCATGCTTGGTATGCAAGCAATGTGAGATGGTGCCAAAGACACTTGCTTTGCAAGCTAAAGACCCGACATTGTCCGCAGCATTTATGTTTCTCTGTAATCAATGTACTTAATTAATCAGCTGCACCCTGAGAAAGTGCAAGGTGGCTAATCGCTTTAATCATTAAGCAGTGGTATTAATTTTCACTTAAGGCATCAGCTATGGAAAGTAAATTAAGATTCTTGAAATGAGAAATGCACAGGGGTGGAAGAGAGCTGATAACGACATTTCTGCATCAGTTCTGGATGGTGCTGTTGGAATTGGCTTGTGCCTCTCTCCAGGGCTTCTCCAAGTCAGTTTTTTGAAAACATTTTCTTCTTTTATTTAAGCAAGGAAAGTAGAGGAAAGATGTTAGTGTTCACTGTTTGCCATGGAGGGACCTGCATTGCTTTGTTTTGTTTTTTTATTACCTCCCTTTCTGCAGACCAATTAGCTCTTGGAACTGGCCAGAAGTCTTCAGTTACAACAATATTTTTACTAATAAAGATGAATGTTTTATAAAATCAAATTGTCCATGGGAAGATAAAACTAAAATATCTTTATTTTGGATCAGTTCAACCTCATTTTACCTACTTCACTTTTAGAACATCCTGAATTGAAACAGCAGCAACAAAATCCCACTCTGGTGCATGGTCCACTTGGGAGAACAGGGTCAGATACACGGTTCCTCAGAGGCAGTGTATGCCATGTAATTTTAAAACCACTTTCAACAAAATTAAATAAAGAGCTTCTGTTTCTGCAAAGTGAAAATACCTAATTTTGGGTTGAAAAGAGCAAAAACATTTTGGCAGATTTCTCGCTTTGGAAGCTTTTTTTTTAATTTTCAGTTCTTCACAGAATAGTTATTTTAGCTGCTCATACTGTTTAAGACCCTAACTAGTGTTGAAATCCCTGAATATCCATCAGCATCGAAATGAAACTTAATTACAATCCATGCTGTAGTTACATTTTGGCTACCAGGGTGTCACCAGGGAAGTCTGAATTAGACGGCACATGTAGGGAACGCTAGTCCCTCACAAAGTGTCAGCAAAATTTGACAGGTGTTAGGGAGAGACTTTCGGGTCCAATGATGATTTTGGCAAGGAGAGTCTCAAACCCACTATTAACTACTGGGCATACAGCTGGTTTTAAAAAGAGAGTTTTGGCCGAGCTCTTTGGGTGAACCAAACTTGCAGAAGAGGAGAACAGAGAGGCATGAGGAGTCTGCTTTTTTCTGTGAAACTATAATAGCCTGAGTACAGTAGATGAAGATGCAGATGACCTCCGATACATGAAACACCTCTCCTTCACTGTGCCTGTAAATTAATTTGGTTCATTTGAAATTAATTCAATTTTTTCTGTCCTAGCACTTCATCTTGACATGGTTGTTTGCTTTGCATTGTTTGATTTTAGTTGTCTGAATTTATGTTCTCCATATTAATATTTTACTTCTCAGTAGCTATGTAGGTGATTAAGATATTTTTAAACACCTGCCCTATTTCAAATTGCTTTGATTTAAATATAATGTTCTTCATTTCTGTTGCATTCCCAACAGAAGCAATGAGCATAATGAACATCTCTTACAGGGGAACAGAATAGCAGCGCATAGTGTCTGATAAAATGTTGGCTTCATTGCAGTCACTGGTAGTTTCTTCATTAATTTCAGAGCAATCAGAAATTTGGCAGATCATGCAAATAACAGGTTTGTAATGTTTGTTCTACTGTGTATTCCTTTTTTTTGATCATCGCAGTAAGAGGCATAGGCTTCGTAGCTTTCACTGAGCAAATAGCGATACTAAGGGCTGTGGAAACTGCCTGGAATAACGTTTTGCTGTAGAACAGGAGCTTGTATTTGATGAAACTTTGGCCACTTTCAGTGCTGTGTAGCTCTTGTTAGGTGAAAGTTAAATGGCTACAGTAGTGCATTGTAAGCTTTGATGTAGATTGGGGATTGTTGGAAATGTTCTGCAGGCAGGTTGTGGTTTGGATTTTATTAAAGGAGCTTAATCTCTCTTTGAATATGTACAACAGAGAGCACAAAGACTGTGCTGTGTTCAGGAACTTCCTAATTTCAGTGCCAGCACGTGTATTTTTTAGAATTAGTTCTTGTGAGAAACTAAATCATTTTAATTCAGTGGCACTTAACTCAGTTGCCGAATTAGTCAACAGTGACACCATGTCTGACTGATGTAATTGTGAATCTTTCTTTCAGTCAGCTAATAATGTCTAGGACATGTCTTAAATTTACATATCCAGTAAATTACTGTGAAAACATTAGCTATGATCAAATATATTAATCTTTAAGATAAGAACTTGGAATGATCATGTATTATTTAAAAGCGTAAGCACTTGCAAAATGTCGTATGTGTAAATTTACATGAGAATGTGTGTTCTCAAGATCCCACTTTCCCTCCCTGGAATTTTGGATTTAGCTGTCCATTGGTTTTGCTGATTCCATATGGCATAAACAATACAAACTTTTTAATTAATGCAAAAGCATATAAATTAGTCCATTAAAATCCCTGTGAACCCAGCATGTCTTGACAGATATTAGTCACATTATTAATACTCCCCTAGGATTCTCTCAAACTATGCTAATGAGGTCAGCATGCAGCTGGAATAAAACAGAGTTGATCTTCAGGACCTTCTCACGCTAAGGCATGTAACTCAACCTGTGTTTGCTTTTTGTGACAAAGAAATGTAGATGATAATTTGCATTCTGTTTTTTGAGTCTCTTCCCTGAAAGGTTCATCTGCTTTTGATTCACCTACAATGTCTCTTTTATGTGTCCCTTCATCATCTTCCATATTCATGCAATTAGGTGAAACACCAGTTGAGCAGTTAACGGTTTCTTCTCTTGTTAGCTGCGAAACCTTTCAGAAGAAGGAAAATACCCAACCCCTTTTCTGTCTCATCTGTTCTTACTTTCAGTTCCTCTGTAGCAGCAGTATAGCTCTCCCTGTCCTCCTCTTCTGGACCAGGTCTGTCTGTTGTAGCCAACTCCCCAAACCATCTGAGCCACTTTGATTTCCCACTTTTGCAAAGCCGCAGTTAGCCTACTTTGTAACAACATGTTTGGTGTAACCCTTTAAAGTGGTCAGCCTTAATATCCTGCCACTTTAGTTTAATGAGTGCCATTATAACCGCATGTCCAGTATTTCTGCTCTTGGCTGGAAGCATTGCTGATAATTGATCAGTTTTTAGCGACTCTGACTGCGATGCCTTTGCAGACGCAGAGAGTGATGTGGGTGCCAATGCCTGCTAACCACGCACAGCAGCAGGGATGTGTTTGCTCTCCCAGGGCAGGGGGCTGCCTTCACCTAGACCATGCCATGCTAAACACCTGGATTCAAATGACTGCTGAGCTTTTACTGGAAACTCTGAGCTATAGCTTTTCTTCCACTGCTGGAAAAAAATATCCCTTATCCACCACTTAAGAGACCTTTATGCGGGGTGTGATCTGAATCCTGCCTGCTGTGTTTGGTGGGAGAGCCCGTGGCAGATTTGGTAGGCTTTGGATCAGGCCTGTTGAGAGGAGCAGGAGCTTAGCTCCCCTTCTCTTCCAGCTCATCCCTCAAAGAGGCTGTTAAGTGCTGGCTGCCATCAAAACTCTGCAAACACAACCTTTACTGCATGTATGTGATGTACCGACAAACTTGTCAGTTATTTCTTACAGGAATGTAGCTAAGAATTATGGACCTGAACCTCATTTCTCTGCTGCCAGCTTTATACCTCTATTACTCTCTCAACTTCAGTAGGTTACACTAATACATAACCAAAGTATCTGAAGGGGGAAAAAAAACATGTATTGAAAGGGAATGTGGGCCAGGTTTTTAATAAAATGGAACACTAAAACTAGGTGAAGTGTGTGTTCACAGTATTTTTCAGTAAAAATCATTGCGCTCTTTGTATTTGCTATTATGATAAAAGAATGCAATGGTTTATAGATCTCTAGCCACTCAGATGCCAGGTTTTCTTTTCTTCCTTCACCCCGAATTAAAGAAATCAAGGACTTCATTCCATACTCTGAAGTTTTAAAGCTTTACGTTTGCTAGTTGCCCCGAAAATCTTTAACTAGTTGCTTAATTTATTTCTATTTTATTAATTTAATTTAATTTTCTTAGCAATGTGCCTCCTTATGGACATTGAGTACTCCTTCACTATGTTGCAGGTGTAGCTTAAAGATTCTAGTGCACCCTCTCTGAAAATTAAGGAATGTTTGGCTGAGCAGAAATACGTTTCTTTTTTTTTTGTAGGATAACTTGCTTTTGCCTTTAGAGCTGTGGCTCTGAGTAATTAAAAACTGGTGATATGCTTGAGGTTTCTTCCACATCAACCAGAAAATTGTGGAGCAGGCTAAAAATGCCAAGAGATGAATTGTGAATCAGCCTCTTTATTATAAGCACAAGTTCATTTAGCTTACTTTTTAATAAAGTCTCATGCCTGCCTCAATTTCTTATGCCTTTTCCTATGTCAGGTGAAGATGCAGGGGAGAGGAAATGGAGAGGAGCTAGTTTTATTTATAAAGATTTTTTAGGGGGAAAAAAATTATCCACCACTTAAAATTCTACCCAATCGAAATTTTTTCTTATTCTCTGTGATTTTTTTTTTTTTAGTCCTGTTTGACTGTATACTTCTGAGCCAACCATTGGCAAACAGCTGCAGAGAGTTAGTTGCACTTAGCTGGATGTATTTGGACTTTCATTTTGTTTGCTATACTGAGAAAACATTTGACAGTCTTGGTACATAAGAATGGAATTGGTAATTTCGTTTCTTCTTCAAAGCTTGACAAAGTTTGTGTTTAGACCTGCCTGTGTGGTATACGTCACTGCTATACTGCCCCAATGCTTTATCCCCCTGTCAAATAGTTTGTTTAGCTGCAGCCTTTCTTTTTGAAGATGCTCACATGCTGAAGAGCACCATCTGGCAGCGTAACTCATGTTGGTTTTTCTGATTTTGCCTGCAGGGGAGACAGGAAAGAAATTAGTGGGGAAAAAGTAAAATAAGAGGTTGAGTGACATTGTGGTGCCAAGTGATATGTAGAGGAGATCATCAGTTACTTGACAAAGGAAATTTCTTTAATGTAGAAAAAGAACACGATGTAAGATGATCTCAGTGACGCTGTTTTTCTTCGTAACTGTTACTTTAAAAATAATGCTACCTTAATGAAGATAAATATAAACATTAGCACAGACTTCATGGGTTTTTTTGGCTGTGCTTTTTCTTTGTTTGTTTTTAAACCTAAGCAGTGAAAAAGTTTCAGCTTTGCAAAATAAGAAGTTGCATCAGAGGTGGAACAGCCAACATGTTTTCCTATAAATTCTAATAGCTGGATTATTAGAGTTGTTACTGCTTGTCATCTCCACTATTTTCACTGTTATAAATTAAGCAGTAATCATCTGTTGTTTGTAGTCAGTTTATCCTCTTTTGGCCAGAAGTCCACTATTTTAGCTTTTGACCTGATCCCGGATGCTTGATGAGTGTTAAGGAAATTGAAATAAGAGCTTTGTGGAGATATTCTCGGTGTTTGACAAGGTCTTGTAATGCAGCTCTGAATTTGCTGGGTAGTAATATGGGATGTAAATTAGTTCATGTAGAGGCAGAGCTATTGAAGAAGTTGCAGGGTTTTTTTCATTTCCATTTAAAAAAACCCACACAAACCAAAACAAAATCGAACAACGCACTTCCCATGGCAGAGAGGAGATGGCTTACTGTATGACTACTAACTTAAAGACAGTGCCTCTGTTTTTCATTAATGACCTTTATAGCACCCTTCCTAGGCCAAATATCATGTTGCCTCCTTTTTCGCCTCCTGGTGAGCATATTCCATTTTCTTAAGCTTGTGTGTACAAAACTGAATTTCATTTTTCCACCACATGACATTTGGTGTTATTTTAGTACAATTTCTCTGAGATGTTATATGTTGTAATTTGAGCCCAGAGGTTTGCTCACCCTCTGAATCAGTAAAGAAATCAAACAAGCAAAAGGTATCTTTCTGCCTCAGATCTCTGAGGATTTGCAGTTGCCTGAAGAGGATAAGACCAGATGCCACCTGTGTTAAAAATGTTTCTCTTCTTTTAAAAGATACAAATCTCGGCTTAATTCACCAGTCCTTTAATGTCATGAGTAGAATCAGACTGACCAGCAGGACATGTGTCTTTAATTGTCTCCTGGACTAGCATGTGAGCACAGGCACATTTCTTGAGTTACAGAGAAAAAGAGAAATATATGTGAATTACTCTTTAGAGGCTTGTAACACCATATAAAAATTTATGGGCTTGCTGCATTATTCAAGGTACGTAATTTTATTACAGATCTGAGCAACACATGGGACAATTGATTTATTGTTATTGTCATATTTTACAGAATGAATGTTTTACAAAGATTTTACTGCGTGTATTTTAAAAAGTACAGGGCAATTGTTTGGAAAATGCTAGTCCTAGCTTATTGTTTGGAAAGCAGAATTTTATACAGAAGCAAAAGTAATCTATTTGTATCGTGGTATACAGGCCATTACTTAGTAAATGATTGAAACAGTCTTATCATCTGATCCAGTACTCTTCTGGTAGCATCTTATTTGGGGTAGAGGTGCAGGATTCTAGAAAGCAAAAATAGAGATATGCCTAAAAATACAAATCAGTTCCTCTCTGTAGTAGCAAACCAACTGTTTTTATTATATAAAAGACATTATTTATAAGTAATTATGTATAGTTGGTGACTGATAAACATCACGTTCAAATTGCTTTGCAACAATGAACTGGTTTTGATTGAACATGAGGGTTAGGATTCATCTAATTCTAACACTGTATGCCTAATGACTCATCTAAGTCTAGACCCCAATCTGTGATCAGTGCCTAAAATTGGTGGATAGAATTTTTCCTTGGAGAAAAAGACCGGGCAACTACCTGAGATATTGAAAGGCAAGTATTAGACACTTCAAGTCTAAGAGAAGTAACGGCCGGTAGACTAGTTTGGCATTAAAACTGGAAACTGAATCACCTGAATTGAAAAGCAAAATGTTTTAATTTCGGTGTGCTGTTGCAGATCCTCACCTGCACTGGCTTTGGTTGCCACCTCCTGGGTTCCTACCCTGATTACACAGCAGTAAATCCCCTCTCCCTGTCTACTGGGGTGTCCGGCTGGGGGAGGAGACTGGCAGACCCCAGTTCTTAATATTCATTTCCCAAAACACAGCTTAAAACATTTTGGCTATCCACTGAAGCAGTTCCCTTTCTGGTCCAGTGTTGAAACTGATTTAATTTGTCACTTTATGCTTTTTAAAAAGTAAAAATAAAAAAAAAAAAGGTTGAGCCTTAGATATGTGGGGATTTGATCTTTAAATTAGGAACTTGAAGCAGTCCATTTGTACTTGTCGCTGCTGTTTCATTATCCGTTCTACCGCTTCCATAGTGTGGGCGGAATATTCCTTCATGAAGCTGAAACTCGCTGTCTTTTCTCAAAGACCCTAATGAAGATAAAATGTACAGTCAGCAATTGTTTTCTTTCCAAGAATCCTTCTTAATTTTGCACTTTGTGGATGGTTCCTGCTACATTAGATATCTTTTTCCTCTGAGTGCAGTGATCCAAAATCAAGTGAATAAGAGCTACCAGATTTGGAAGAGTGCTGCAGAACTTTGTTTATAGCCTGCCTAAAGCACCTTCCCATAATCTGACATTTGGTTACATGGGACATATGGCAGAGCTGTAGTCTGCTGTAGGGTGGGCTGAATTTTTTGTGCTGGAATCCCTTTGACTGTCACTACTCTGCACAGCTAGAAGGACTTTTCCATCCATAATTCTCTGCACAAGGGAGTTCTAGAGTCAAGAGTGGTCGATAGCTACCATGAGGTGCTTGCACGTCTGATGTTTTCCTGAAAAATTAGCCTCATCGGACCCCCTTTGAGCTTAAGGTCTGTGTAAGTAGGACTGCATTTCTTCCAGACAAGAAAAAAACACAGCTGACCCACAACTGAGTTTAAATTCTCATCCGTACAATATTTTTAGAGTGAAAACAGAAGTTCTGACTGAATAAGAAGCTGGCAATACATTGAACTAATTGCAGTTAGTACTAAGTTAGACCATACCGACATGATAGAAAAGATCTGAAATCACTGGAACTAAGCTTAGTTATTTGTTGTCTGCATAGTTTCCAGGCCATGTCTAGTCCAAGGTAGTAGCATAAGAAAATTTCTTTAGTTTGTGATTGAACTGCATTTCTCTCCAACAGTTGCCAAGCCTAGGTTTGATAAAACCAAACAGAGCTGGGTTTATTTTCTTATTAAATCAATCAAAGAGAGTAATTGGTTGTATTTTGACTTTATCTTAGGATGTGGTTTTCCAGCTTGACCTGCTAGGAGTAGATACTGCACTCGTTAGTAAAGAACAGGACTGGATCTTTTGTTGACAAGCTCATTTCATTTTACTGCCATGTATTGGATGAAACATGGCCCCTTGCACAGATCCTTATCACAGCTGCCCTGGACACTGCAGAATCCAAACTTGCTCTGTTGCATTAAGATGGGATATTTGTGCCACGTAGCTTTTGCCAGCTGCACTGGGTGAGGCCTGAGCTATGTAGCTCAGGATCCTGCCTCCGACAGCAGCCAGCAGAGGATGCTTGGGGAGCAGTATGGTCACCAAGTCAGAGACTGTGTGATGTCTACCTGATTATGGTCTCCCAGCTTCTAGCATTTAATGGACTGTTGGAGAAGGAGGAAACACAGCATCAAACACCCCTTTCAGATTAAAGTTCCATTAATTTGTCTAGCTACTTTATGATTTCATTCAGGCAATGGATTTTGTGCTGTGGAAAAGTACTACTTCTTGGCTTTTGCTGCTTCTGAATTTGGCCTCTGGTAATTTCCATGGATTCGTACTAGTTCTTGTATTATGAGAAGCAGTAAATAATACCTCCCCGTCCACCTTCTCTGTGCTATTCATGATTTATAGACCACTGTCAAATTCCCCTTCTTTGCCTGGCTGAAAAGTCATATTCTGTTTACTCTTAGCTCAAACAAATCTATGCCATTCAAAGTGCTGTATAAGCACTTGAGGTAATTAAAAGGTAATTAAAAAAATATAATTAAACGTACACCTGGGCACATAGACTTAGAAGCACTGAGAATTTGTGGCTATAGCTGAAATTATTGGAGAGCACCTTCAGGCTGAAAATGAGGGCCTTAGTGTAGAGATATGGAGCGATCAATAAGGGTACTCACAGAGGGATTAAATTCTGAGCTGGAGAACAACATCAAGCCGCTTGATAGGCATTCTGCAAATCTCTGCTCCATTCAAATGCAGCAAAATATTTATTGTCTGTGCTGAATATAAGCAACCAGGCTTTCTGAAATGATCACCCCAAAAAATCACTGCACTGTAACTTGAAAGATACTCAGTTTTATCCTCCAAGGATCAAGGACAGTGTTGTCCCTGTTTCATTCTGGCACAAGTCTTTGGGAGTTAGGGTTTTTGAATCCAAAACCCAAAGACTTTGGTGCTACCAATGGACTGTGTATTCCTGTACCCCAGGAACTGAGAATCTGCTGAAGGGGAATGTTTTTAGGCGCAAAGCTATTCATGCACGAGTCTCAAATTATCTTCAATAGCATGCTCAGCCAAATCTTAAAAAGAATACAAGTACACATTAATTAAGAATTAACATAATTCTGTTCCTTGAGTGTGGTGTTTATTAAAATATAAACTCTGTTAACATACACTTGAGAGGAAGCTTCTAAATATTTTTAAAAGCTTAATTTTCAGTCACCCTTTATTTATTTTTTCATTAAGAGAGAAGAAAAACGATGGCACTCGACTTCCAAAACTTTCCATTTGCTTCTCAGCATCAAAAAGTTGCTGAGTGTCCTTAACACTGCTGATAGGGCAAAATCAGGAATGATTTAGATTTGTATGAAATGCAGAGACATGGGATGACATTTTCAAAAGCGCCTGAAAGCTGCATTTGTGAAGCTGTTCAGACAACTAAAGGAGGAAGAAAATATGCAAAGGGATGTTCAGGCATATGTGCTGACCATTAATGCAGTTTTCACTTTTTAATTTTGAAAAATTTACATTCTTAGGCATTAAAACGCTTTTAGAAAGCAGACTGTTTGTTGTAGTACCACAAATGAACATTTCAAAAATAATTTTATGATGGAAGACCCAAGTTTCTGGTCACTTCCACCACCATTTGGAAAACGGGATTTAACCTTTGTCCTGCCACACTGAGTAGTGTGACACCTAAATACTCTTGTAAGTGTTGGTGAAGAGACCCTCAGTAGTAACGTGAGCTCTCACACCACCTCACAATTAGCCGCACTGTTTGGAAATACTAATGATCAGCAGGAGGCTTTGCACTCCAGAAAGCATCTTCCCCCAGGCTTACTGGTGTGGGAAATGGCACAGCACAAGAGGGACCAGTTTGCATCTGGTGCATCCAGGTGCATCTCACAGAATAAAGAGGACAAAGTTTGCTAATGATTCTCAGCTCCCCCTTCAATTTGTGTTGCACTTTGCCCTGCATATCTGTTTTTCTCCTGACTTACTGAACTTCTTTGTATTTTGCAGAATGCCAAAGCCAGCTATGACTTCAGCAGTAATGATCCCTACCCCTACCCCCGATATACAGATGACTGGTTTAACAGGTAAATGGGTTTTAATCAACCTGCTCTTTACTTTGATTTGCTTAAGAAATTACAAGTATTTGCTGATATTTGTGGAATGCCTCTTTTCTGATAAATTCAATGGTTGCCAGAACAGAAGCTGCCGTCTCACTACTGCTTGAAAATCGGAGGTTACTTACAATATCATGTTTTTTAGGTAACCTCTAAATAGCACTGAACAACCATTTTATGGTTTATAAATTAAGTTGCTGCTTCAGAAGAGTATATATGTAAACTGTTTGAATGGGTGATAGCCACGTAGCATTTTCTGTCAGCTATCCTGGGGCATTATGGTAACCCAAATCTGTATACGCTTAATACAGTTTTGACCAGTTTCCTATCTGCTGTGTCTGAGGCAGTATCACTGCTGGCTAATTTTAAAGGGAGTAAGCTGGAGACAGGAAAAGGCTTTGGGGGGAAAAATGTCTTTTCATCCGATTGTAGACTAAGAAGGCAGAAAAACAGCATGGTGTAGAATGACCAGTTTAAAAACAATTGCATCTTACGTAAGTTCTGAATTGTCTGTCTTTTCACCTTGATTTAAGGATGGTGTACATGGGTAGCATTTCAGGGCTGATTCTGAGATATTTCTAGCTGCTGAAGGAATTAAAGTCCATGTACACTGACTGGGAACCTGTTCTATTGTGTTTGTAAACCTGGAATCAACAGTGCAGCTGTGCTTGTTGTGATATTTCTAACATACCATGATTGCCCAAGACCCACTCCTCCTTCAATATGTTCTGAATTTAGCCAGTTTCCAGCAGGTGAAGGGCTGGTCCTCAAGGTATGATATAAAGAAGAATGGCCCAAAAGAATAAGCTTCGGATTTTAGCAAATGTGACCTTTTTTGCTTCCCCAAAAATAATTTTTGGTTAGAATGGAACAGAAACATGCACTGACAGTTTTTTAAAAACTATGCCCCCTGGATTCTGCATCCCCCCCATGAAAAAGCCCTTTCTCTCAGGCTAACTGCTCCTAGCAAGATGTTGAGGTAGTCAAGGGTGCAGAGCCCAAGACACACCCATAAGGCATGTTTACTCCTTGGCAATCTCCACATCCAGCATCTCTGGCTCTGCGGCATATTCCCTAGCAACTCTCTGGCAAATTCTGGCTTGGATCTGCAAAAAATTGTTTCAGGATATTTTCAATGAAATTTCCAAATGCCTTCTAGATGTAAATATAATTGATGTTGCCAACATTTACATAGCAGCAGCATTGAGGATTTGAAAACTTTTAAAGGTTTCAGGGCTCAGTCGTAGTGCTTATCAAAAAATATTTTAGGCCTATTTGATGTGGTTTTCATCTCCAACTTAGTATGGGTGTATGGATGGCCCCTGAGTTTTGCATGGGTTTTTTGTTTTTATTTCTAAAGAAATCTATTTTAGTTCCGTCAGAATGGCACAACAAAGCTATGCTTCCACCTCAGACACAGACTTCCTGGAATGGATCAAACAGATTTAGGAGCTGTGATGTCCTCCTTTGTAGTCCTGCCATTTTTCAGCCAAAGCAAGATGCCAACGAGAATTCTCCTTCATTTCAGGAAAGGACATCTGACACTTTTAAACTAGTATGAATCCAATTAGTGAATGGAAAGTTGGAGAAAGACTAGGGCTCTAATTTGTGAAAGTCTGCTGCCTTTCTCTATTTATGCGAAGGATCTTTGTAGGGGAAAGGTATCACTTAGCTCTGGAGCAGCACAGAGGAAAATTAAATTTAGCTTCAGTGGGTAATGGTAGCTTGTGTCATTTGCAGAGTGGAACTTCATAAAACCAAGTGTGTTCTGCCAAGCCCCATTAACGCTGATTGTTCTGCTATCAAGCATTTTATAGTGGGGCACAGGTTGCAGTCCTTACGGGTTCTGGAAGGTGGCCCTGGAGGCAGAGTTACCTCCTAAAGTCTCTTAAAATGTGCCTTGAGCATGCTGGATGTGGCAAGGCTCACGGCCTCTGGCCCCAGGTGCCTCTGACTAACTTCAGGCACCCAAGTGAAGAATTGAGGGTGGGCAGCATGGTCATCTGTGACCCGATCTGTAATTATGGAGAACAACATGACGCTGGTTTTCAGAGAACTGCAACACTTTCTTCTGTTTCTTTTCTTGAGGGGATGGGGAGCTCAAGTCAGCAAGTCAGGAGGAGAAAAGCAATGCAGAAATTGCTTTTCTGATTTCCTTCATTATTCTTTCCAGAGAAAAAAATGATACTTAGAAAGTATAGCATTCTTGGTTGTGAACTGTGAGGTTTCTTTGGTGATACAGGGAATTTTCTGTCTTGCAAGGTGAATTATGGGAGCAACACATTCAGTAAAGCATCCCTTTCCTGCCTGCACAATTCGAGAATGCTCTAAGATGCAAGATTTTGTGTTTACTCCAGGCTAAGGTGCAAACCAACACACCATATCCAGCTGTTCAGGAGCAGTTGTGACTGCTATTCTCTGCGTATTTCTTTGCTATACTGTTAATCAAGCTGGTGTGCTCATATATAACCTATTGTCATAACTTCTGACTCCTGAATTGTTATTACTGGTAGGTTACAACTGTCTGCCTATGGCAGTCTGTCTATCCATATGTGTAGCTGCACAGGTGCATCTGGCTAGAGAGTAGTTACACAGAAAAGCCATTCAGAGAAACCTGCAATAAAGGCTCTGTTTTGCTCAGTTTGCAGTCAATGATGTATCTCCCATTGAATTTTATGCATGCAGGAGGATCAGACTCAAAATAGGATAGCGTAATATCCCTTTTTCCATAAAGAATACATTTCTATGTGAGCAATTCAAGTGATTTGTGGAACAAGAAGCAGAGGACTGTTTCTTAAAGAGATGAACCAAGGGGCTTTTGTGAGCTGCCAGCTGCATGTGCAAAGTGTCATTAGACTTCAAGAAAAAAAGGGAGAGGTTTTTGCATGGAGTATTTCATTAATCACAGCTGCTCTGCTTGTAAGCACAGAGTCTTCTTCCACTTTGTGTTCTTTAAGGCTGCTGGAAGCACTTTGGCCTTACCATCTAACAGCCACTGGCCTGTGAAACCAAGTGGGGTGGGTTTTGGAAGAGGACAGCATGGTGCCTCGGGCAGGGAATTGCAGTCGGGCAGTTCGGCTGCTGTTACAGGGAGAGGCGCACACATGGCTGGGCAGTCAAGAGATTTATTCCTGTGCTTACCATACTGATGGCTTGATTGTGTTCAGACCCACAGCTTGGGGACAAGCCAGGACAGGGGACACTGCATGCAACATGGGACAGAGCTGTGTTTGAGCCTGGGGAGCAGTGAAGGAACCTGAACCAGGCCTCATTCCCAAAAGCAGAGGCAGCTCCGTAGCGCTCGGTGATTTTTGTCTTTTTTAACTTGCACTCTTCCTGAACCACATTTGGTGGCATGTACCATGTAGGAGTCAAGAGTAGCTTGGCCTTTCTGTAGAGCCCTCTGATTTCTTGTGAGCATGTGGAAGGTACAACTCGAGGCTCCCCATCTCAGAGATTATGAATTTCTGCCATGGTATAAATAACCAATAATTATTTCCACTCCTGTCACCTTTGTATTCTGTATATTCTCTCACCCAGATAAGAGTTAGCTGGGCAAAAATTATTTGACATCTTGGAAACTCATATTCTTCAGAGGTAAAAATGTCCTTTACTTATTATGGATCCAAACAAAACAGCGCTGAGTCAAGGAAATAACTCCCCTTGGCTTCCAGACAGCACTCATTAACGGTAAAAACACCTGCTCCCCTCCTCCTCATTTTTCAAGCAATACAATGGAAACAACGTAATAATTGAGCATTTGTTTAAACAGATTTAACAGCTCTTTCTACCTGCAGTGTTATGACAAAAGAGTCAAGGAAGCCTTGGCACTGCTGATGGTTCTCGGTGTGTTTGGATGCAGGCAGAGCTCCCCATGGGATGTTCCCCAAAGCAGGGGAACACTTTCCCTTGTGCAAACACTGAAATGCTTAGAAGCTGACAATATCATGTGAGTCAAAAGGAGCTATCATTTGCTCCACAAAATTGTCCCTCTGAGCTTTGTGTATTTAACTGCTGCCCAGTGCAAGCAACTAAGTGGTCAAGATAGGCAGATCGACCCAGCTATCGAGACTGCAGCTCTGCATAGCCCTCCCCTACGGGCAGCTGGAGTTAGGAAGGATGGATCCTGTCCTTTGCTGTCTGCAGAAACATTTCAAAGCAGATGAAAAGGAACTTCAATGAAAATCTGTGCCGCCTCTGACTCTTTTAAAACATGTCAATAGAAGGGCATGCACAATAGCAGTCACAGTGGGTTTTAGAAATAGAAATAATTTTCAAAGACAAAGCAGAGTAAAATTTTCATAACTAGTACAGATATGTTATTTAAACCAGCTGAAGGCAAAACTGACTTTCAATAGATTCACCCTCTCCCACCTTAGTTTTTAATGAATGTTCATGTAAAATGTTTGCATTTGTATAATGTTTATGGAAAACTTGCTCTGCATGCTAATATATGGTTTACCTTTGAAGTAACTTTTTCATAGGTAGAAATAATTGTTTTCTGTCCCCTTGTTTTAAACATTGGAATAATAGTGAAGAGGTGAATGTTGGAGAGAAAAGCTGTGATTTGTGCCCATGACATGGGTCACTTAACAGAAACCGCAATGGATTTATCAATGATCCATGAACAGCAAATAGGACTACATTGGAAAAGTCTGATATTTGCCATTAATAATTCAACCAAATGCACTTGTACTAACTCACTTAGAATTTTTTTTCTCTGGTCAGCAGCACAGAATCTAAACCCTGAGCTGCTGGAACAGGTTTGCTTGCAGTCTCCATCATGTGGGCTGGCGCGCTGGGGAGGTGAGGTTGGGGAGAGGACCTTTTGATAAAATCTTTTCACCAGGAAGGTCCTAATACTGTTTCTCCCTCTGTGAAAGAGCTCACCTGGCAGTGTCACCAATTATTTTGTGCCCCAGTGTCAGTCAAAACAAATTTTTAACAAAGCCATTTATTCTGCTCTGTGGCTTGTAGCTAGCCCACAGGTGACTAGATAATGAATGCCTAGCAACAGTGTATTTTTTTCACAGTTCCTTGAACAAGGGCACGAGGGAAAACCTACTTGATTGTTGAAAGAATTTCTCCAACAGCCGAATAAGAAATCTGTATCGCTCTCCTCTCTGCCCCCGTTGTAAAAGGAACTTGCATGAGATCTTCACCCTTTCATGATCAAGACACTGTGTACATTCAAGGCCAGTCATTTTCTTTCGTGGAGCTGCCTTTAAAAATATATTATTCCGAGTACATCGGGAAAAAGAATGTGTTGCTTCTCACCCCTTTATTAATGTTGCACTCGCTTTTGCCAGAGGTGCTTAAAGGGGGAGAGAGAGAAAAAAAAGATGATTAAAACAAACCAATTCTGCTGCCTCCTGGGATGGTTCATGTGGTACTCTGTATAGCCTTTATAATACAGCGCTGCTAATTGCATGAATCCTTAGTATGCTATAGGAGCAATGCCAGTTTTAATGCACAGAGTGGATTGATGTGAGCAGTAGGATAGATTCATATTGATTCAACATCTTAAACATAAAGAAACCTGACAGCAGCATAGGTTTCATGAGTTTCTCTGCTGCTATGCTGTTTCTTTAAAACTAGGTAATATTGTCCGTATTTATCTTCTGTGTGGTTTAATTTCTGTGATGAATTAGGAGAAAGGAAAATGTAATCTGCCTTCCTGCAGGACTGCCTCAGAGCCACTGCCAGTTAAAGGGTCTCTGTGAAGAGCTGTAAAGCACTTCAGAGATGCCAAGTGTTCTTGAAATGCCATGTGTCAGCCTGAACCTGGACCTCTGTGTCAGAGCAGAGACATTTCCCACTTGAGCAGAAAGCCATAGCTCTGTAAGCTGACAGCTGGAGCGCCTTGTCAGCTCTCCTGGGAATTAGGCACTGGAGGAGAGGGATGCATGTGCCTTGGGTCTGGCCAGCTTTGGGCCTGGCCAGCAAGGCCACAGCTCTGCTGCCGAGGAGTGCAGTGACCCTTGTGGCTCCCTTCTGCCACTCCAGCACCCACCTCTTTCCATAGTGTTTCTTTTGTGGGCAGGGATATGCTCCTGATACATGTTTGAACAGCAAAAAGGCAACCAGACTTTGTTCTGTGGGGTTCAAAATAACAGGTGTCCCACTCCCAGTCACAAAAATAAAGGAATTAATATTGATCTTATTTTCACACTGGTCTGTCAAGGGCCTGTTTCTACTGATTGTTAGTAACAAGGCAGAACCTGTTTGACAGAGTTAAAAAGGTCTGAATAACTTTACAACTAAATGAAGCATCAGTATGCATGTTAACCTCAGAGCAAGCATCACTCATACTGCAGTGGGGAAGTTGATTATCTCCTGCTTCAGGAAGGAGTGAGCTCATCCAAATACCCAAGTGCAGCACTCAGCAGTTTGCCATGGAATGGTTTTCCTCTGAGGCACTGGGAGCTGACCGTGAGGCAAACCCAAGATCGCAGTGATCCAGCTCAGTTGAGCATATGCATTAGCTGGGGTTCACGTGCTGTCTCTGTTTTCCCTTTTGCAGCCACGGGACACGGTGTGCAGGAGAGGTGTCTGCTGCTGCCAACAACAACATCTGCGGCGTGGGAGTTGCGTACAACTCCAAGGTGGCAGGTACAGTAGCAATTCAAGTTGTAAATGGTCCTTACGCCACTGTGCCTCAGGCAGAACTTCTGCAGACAGGGAGCATTGCCCAGGGCAGGACTGCAGGTTGGCACTGGGCCATGTGTTTATTACTTTTCACAGTAGCTGGGGAAAGGAATTTCTCCGTGCCTTTGCCTTTTCAATTGAGGGCCTTATATAGCCTCTTTGACAATATTGCAAAGGAAGAGCTCTGCTGCTTCTTATGCCAACTCTTGTTTGTATATGGATTTTCAGTGCTTCTTCCCTGCGTTGTTGCAGAATCATTTGTGACAAATCTCATTTTGCAGGAGGTAAAATATAAATTCCTGCTGCGCTTAGAAACTATACTTGAAAAGGCAAATCCCATGCCACTTCTATTCTTTAGGCTCTCACAGGGCAGACCCTGCAGTGCTGTAGATCTCTGCAGACATTGTTTTCCTCTGTTTTAACAGACAATGCAGAGTGGTAGGAGCAGATGCACAGAATGAAGTGGATGGTGCCTAGCACCCAGCCTTCACACCTCAGGCATATTGGGTGTTTTTACTTCTAACTAGCTCTTGTCTGCAGTGATAGACTGAATACTGGGATTGGAGCGAGTTCGGCACTTGGACAGCATGTGTCAGTTTAGTTTAATCTAAAGAAATCCAGTTTTCCCACTCTTACTGTTCCATGATGAGAACCGAGGCACAGCAAGCAGAGATAGATGATGATGTATTTCATTTCATTCCCCAGTCCATGTTAAAACTCCAGTGTGGATGCACCCGTTGCTTCCTAGGTTCACAGTGTGTGTGCATGGGCAGCTCTGCTGTGCTTGGCCAGTCCTTGTTCACTGCGGTGTGAACCAGATCACCTGCTTGATCAAAAGCTGTCTCCACTGTAGAAGGGCACCAAGCAATGTTTGCTAAGCCATTACCCCAGGAGATATCATTGACAGTAACTGGCCAGGCAGCTCTAGCGCATGTCCCCTTTCTTCAGTAATAGTAGTGTTCCCTCCAGAGATGGGACATTTCATATTTACGTTCGGGCAATAACTACTTTTAGAGATGCGTGAACCGAGGCATGGGATTTTGGGTGGACCTCATCTGTATTATAACTATACAACTTCAAGCTGGTTGCTTAAAAATCAAGAGGCGAAGGCCTTTTCTGATGACCAACAGCCTACAAATAATCTTCCATGCTTGTCTACTTAGTAACACACACAGACACACACACACACACCCCCAGGTTTTTGGGAGTGTCAGCCTTTCCTGCCTGAGGACAGTGTGCACCTGTGGCACCACCGTGTGGCCAGTGGGAACGTGGACGTTCATTAGAGCTGAGAGTCTGCTGCTGACACGATTCGGGGTCCATGTGTGCAGGGGGAATTGGAAGTTGGTAGCCAAGGATCTGGGGCATTGTGCGTTTTGCTTCATGTACCTGTTTCTTTGCCTTGAAGTCAAACCCGATGGCTTGGCTCCTCCTGTTGTTCCCCCACTTCCCCAGGGTCAATAACTAGTTCTGTGATTTCAGTGCAGATCTGCAGTTTAACAAGCATGTGAAGGGATTTCTCACTCATTGAATTTGACTTCATAATTTCTATCTTAAATTAGCAGATCAGGAATATCCAGCTTTGGTCTGGTTTCTGTTTGAAGTTCGTGCCGCTTTCTCCAGCCTCGCATTTGTCACATGAGTTTTGTATTGAATATAGTAAAAGCACTGGTTTCTAAATTAGGGTCCTTGCTGCCGTTCACACTGTTTGGCTCTGTGGTGTTGATTTCTGTCCCATCTGTATCCTAAAACTGTTGGGAAGAACTGAACTTCAACTCAAGGCTACAGATGACAGTTGGAATGTGTCCCTGGTTACTCAGGTCTCATCCAAAGGCCACGGAGAGGTTGGCTATCAGTGAAACTGTCCAATGTGTGGGGCATGATTGATGTGAGGGCTTGCACTGCCATCTTTGTCACACTCTGTGGCTTGCTTAGGGCAAACACTTTGAGGTTTCATGAAGTTGGCGTGTCCTAGGATTGTATAGTTTAAAGTCTAACTCGATTTCTACTGCAGTATGGGTTAAAGGAAGTAGGTTTTAGTTTGCTTTTTTCTCCAAACGCTGGCCATATTTTGCTATTGCGTCTGCATGTTGACACAATGATATTTTTCCAGGAAATTGTTGTGTAGTGTGTTTCCCCTCTCTGATTAAATTCTGGAGAAGAACCAAAATAAACAGAAAAATTACTTGAAAAACTAACGAAGTGTCAACACGTCACTGAATATAAATTAGAGTTGGGGGGGCCTTATTCCTTTTCCCTAGTTGTTACAAAATACTATTTTAAATACTATTGAGATTATTTAAATGCTATTAAATGCTGAGATTGCTGAATACTGCTGTTTTAAAAGTGTTTCAAATAGTAGATTAAAAAATACTATGTAATTAGAAAGCTAACAATAAAGTTCTTGCTCTTTCTGGGCCACACTGCACTGCTGTGGCTGGGTGTTTAAGTGCTGCCGTCCTGCTGGGTCAGCACACCCTGGTGAAATGTGAATGGCGAGTGCAGAATTACTGAGTGGGTGAAATTGCCAGTGACTTAAAATACCTGTAACTGGGGGACTTCTCCAGGTGCTGAGATTTCATCTTGTACTGTGTCATGCATAATTCATGTTTATGTTGATTAAATCTACAGGTATTCGAATGCTCGACCAGCCATTTATGACAGACATTATTGAGGCTTCCTCTATCAGTCATATGCCTCAAGTCATAGATATATATAGTGCCAGCTGGGGACCAACTGATAATGGAAAGACTGTGGATGGACCCAGAGAGCTAACACTGCAAGCGATGGCAGATGGTGTGAACAAGGTAACAGTCTTATTAAATAATCTGGGTACTGGGGCAGAATATGTACACACTGGCACTGAAACCAATGACTTGGGAATACATGGTCCTCCCATAGAAGTTGCAGAACATGATGCAATTGCGTAAACTATTCCAACTTTCAGTGTATTCCAAGGTCCATTGATGTTCTCTGCAATACTGTGGCATTGATTTTATTGTAAAGTGTTGGGGCAGTGTGCTCTCTTGCATGTGTTAATCTCTGGTCAGCTTACATATGTTTTTCATACGCCATTGCAGTTAAAATGGAAGAGCCTGATCCTGTAAATATTTCCTAGGTTGAAACATGCCAGCTGTACTACTGACATCACATTGTCTGTTTTGGTGTGATACCAGTTTCATTATCGTTTTGGATTGATAGTATTTTTCAGGTCATTTGTATATGGTCATTATTATAGCTGTTCTGATGTCCATGAATAATATTATTCCCCAGTAGCAGAAGCCTCCTTGTTTATTCCCACCTTTTCATCTCCTTCTAGGAACAGTCTGTGGTCTTTGTTAAAGACACTCAGTATCGTCCTGGAATCTGTTAAACCTGTACTTTCTAATAAAGTTGGGTGAAATGTGTGCCACAACTCAAAACAAAAAAGAAAAGACAGTCCAAAACAAACAAACAAACCAACCTTGCATGGCTCTGTCTCCATCTCTTTGGTGTCATGCGGCTAGGACAACCACAGCTGCTCCTGGTGCTGTAGGGAATAAGCCTCCTCGCCTTTGTTGATCATAGATGGGTTTCCATAATGAAAAGATCTGAAATTCCCCAGCACATCTGGGTGGTTTTGTGTGGGAGCTCTGTAATTACTCATTTTTGCATCCAAATTATTTCTTCATCTTACTTGTGCCAGTTTCTCCCACTCTTCATCACCACCTCTCTGTGAGCAGCACATTCAGTTTACAGTGTTTTGTGACATGATAATTAAATCTACTGCTATGGTAGGTAGTAAAGCATCTAAAGCTTTCTCAAATCCTGAGCCTCCAATATTTTGCCTATAACAGATCCATTATAGTCATCTTCTTGCTCTCGCCCATAAAATTAGTGATGTACTGCATTAACGCAGGAAGACTTGTCACAAATTTCTCCTGAGTCTGCTCGGTTTTGTAGTATAAACTACAAACCACTGATGAACTCGAAGTCACTGTGAAGCCACCTTACACAAGCTGTGTTTCTTCTCATGACTTGCTTTCTTTTATCTAGAGTTTCCATAAAGATCCTCTTAAACACTCCTGTCTTGGGGAGAATCTTTCTTAGGTATGTGACACAGTTGATATATTTTTAGCAACATCTTGATGTCTTACAGTTAGTGGATAATTGATCTTCCTTCCACTAATGTTGCTTGGAGCAGGGGTAAACTGTGAATATAGAAGAATTCCCATGTAATTTTTGTGTTGTTCTCCTCCCATGCAGAACTTGTCTAAAAGTAACAGAAAAGGCACTAATAGCCCTGGCAGGGGAATGCAAACTAAACTAAATAGAAGTATTTTATCCTCTCAAGAGAAACAGATTTTAATTTGTAGTCATGTTTTTTTGCAGTTTGGTATTTAAAAGATCTTGCTATTGTATCGCCATATGCTTTAGTTTGTGCATTTACACTGGCATTAACTTTATCTTTGAATGTTAAGTATAGGAGAAGAGATTTTTCTTTTCTGTTTTATTGTCTGGTCATAGTCTCACACTTGCGAGTGTTTGGCATGTTACTTTTTAAATTCCTTCTCCTCAAAAGTGTTTGTAATTCTCTTTAAGGAATAATTTGCAATATTAAGGTCAGAAGGGGCCCTGGGGTCTCTCAGGTTGAATGCTTGTGAAGGAGAGAGAATGGTGACGGTGAGCTGCACTCTGGGAAGGATTGCTCTCGTATCTTATCCGAAAGTATAAAATGAACAGGAGAGCCTGCATTAGGAACCCAGTTCTGTCAAACAGCCATTGCAGAATTAGAGAGCAGAAGGAATAATACTGGATTGTACCTAAGAAAGATATTGTTGTCCAGGGACAATTACGCTTAATTTAATAGTGATAGTATCCCAGCTATCTCCTGGCAGTACGTGCAGCAAAGAGACAGCTCCACCCCTAATAACTCCCTTTGCATTGTGATCATAGCTTTATCTACCCTTATTTTGTTCATTACGTTTCCTGTCATAGAAGGGTTTTTGGGTATAGTTTGTTCTGATTTCCTTTTGTGGAAAACCGTATTTTCTAAAGGTATTTAAACATGTCAGTGGATGCTGGGTGCTCTCCATGCTGCTTTGGAAAACCCACTACGGACTTTCCTGCATGTAAATGAAGACTAACCAGCCTTTGATGTAATACCATTTTACCTAGTTTAGGTCTATAATATATGCATCAAATTCTCTATTGACTGTACAAATCTAAATCTAATTTATGATAATTTTTCAGAATAAACCCCCCTCTTATTAAAGAGAAAAGTATCTTTTATAAACCGAGAGACAAATAAACGTAGAATTCTTTTTCTCAGTCTAGAGCTGATTCTCACCAGAGTGATGGTTCATGAATTAGTGATGAAGCTGAAATATTGGCAGGGAGGAAGCAACATGCTGAGAATAAAAATGTGTTATTAAACTAAAAGCAATACTTCCAAACGTCCTAGAACAAAATGTAGGCTCTCTTGGACAGAGCAAGATTAATATCCTTGCTTCTAATGCAATAATCTAAAAATGAATAAGGGGGAGTGATACGAAATTCTTACAGGGAATATGCGGTTAACTGAGTTGACAAACACAGGTAACGTTTACCTTGTTGCCACCCCACTTGGGAACCCGGCTCAAGGAGAGACTCTCTGACAAGAGTTGCATCCTTCCCCCAAATTCAGTTCAGCTGTCATGTCCTTTTGAAGTCCTCCTTCCAGAGCTGCTGGGATACCGGGTGACTAGCACCTGATAATGATAAGATGATGCTAACTGCAGAAACTGTGAGACATCGTGTTCGTGTGTCTGTTTTTATGGCTTGAAGCTGTGCGGCCGTAACCAGGTGGGCTAAGCCCATCTTCATACCCTCTTCCATTTCCCATTCTTGGCATTTGTTAAGCTAATTCTTACCTTCTGTCTTAATCATACCTTCACTTCAGTGTGCTCATTGCTTCGTAAGGTGAAAAGCATAAATAAAGGCAGCACTAAAATAGCGTAATTAAGGGCAGCAGAATCTGTCCATGCCATTGGCAACTCCGTTATGGGCTCTTTTACTAACTGCTTTTCTATGGCTGAACACACAGAATCACAGAATAGTCAGGGTTGGAAGGGACCTCTGGAGATCATCTAGTCCAACCCCCCTGCCAGAGCAGGGTCACCTACAACAGGTTGCACAGGACAGCGTCCAGGCGAGTTTTGAATGTCTCCAGAGTGGGAGACTCCACAACCTCTCTGGGCAGCCTGTTCCAGTGCTCCACCACCCTCAAAGTAAAGAAGTTCCTCCTCATGTTAAGATGGAACTTCCTATGTTCAAGTTTGTGCCCATTACCCCTCGTCCTATCAATGGGCACCACTGAAAAAAGACTGCTCCCATCCCCCTGGCATCCTCCCTTCAAGTATTTGAAAGCATTAACAAGATCCCCCCTCAATCTTCTTTTCTCCAGAGTAAAGAGACCCAAATCCCTCAGCCTCTCCTCATATGAAAGATGTTCCAATCCCCTAATCATCTTTGTAGCCCTTTGCTGGACCCTCTCCAGCAGATCCCTGTCCTTCTTGAACTGGGGAGCCCAGAACTGGACGCAGTATTCCAGATGCGGCCTCACCAGGGCAGAGTAGAGGGGGAGGATGACCTCCCTCGACCTGCTGGCCACACTCCTTTTGATGCACCCCAGGATGCCATTGGCCCTCTTGGCCGCCAGGGCACATTGCTGGCTCATGGTCATCCTGTTGTCCACCAGGACTCCCAGGTCCCTTTCCACAGAGCTGCTCTCCAGGAGGTCGGCCCCCAACCTGTACTGATGCATGGGGTTATTCCTCCCCAGATGCAGTACCCTACATTTACCCTTGTTGAATTTCATTAAGTTCCTCTCTGCCCAACTCTCCAGCCTATCCAGGTCACGCTGTAAGGCAGCACAGCCTTCTGGCGTATCAGCCACTCCTCCCAGTTTAGTGTCATCAGCAAACTTGCTGATGGTACACTCTATCCCTTCGTCCAGATCATCGATGAATATATTGAACAGGACTGGACCCAGTACTGACCCTTGAGGGACACCACTTGTTACCGACCTCCAACTAGACTCTGCACCACTAACCACAACCCTCTGAGCTCTATCTGCTAGCCAGTTCTCAATCCACCCCACTGTCCATCCATCTATCCCACACTTCCTAAGCTTGCCAGTGAGGATGATGTGGGAGACAGTGTCGAAAGCCTTGCCAAAGTCAAGGTAGACAACATCCACTGCCCTCCCCTCATCCACCCATCTAGTGACCTCATCATAGAATGCTATCAGATTAGTCAGACATGACTTCCCCTTAGTGAATCCATGTTGACTACTTCTGATAACTTCTTTTCATCCAGGTGCTTTGAGATGATACCCAGCACAAGCTGCTCCATCATCTTTCCAGGGATGGAGGTGAGGCTGACCGGCCTGTAGTTTCCCGGGTCATCCTTCTTACCCTTACACACGCGTGCATGAACTTAGTATCAATGTCATACATGTAATAAGAAGATATTGGGAAGGGGACTCAAGCTGCTTTTTGTCATTAAGCCACAGTCTCACTCATTTTTAGTGCCATCTGCTCTTTGCTGTGTTATCTCATGACTTTTGTTCAAGGCCAGTAGTCAGCAGCGTGAGTGGGTCACTGAATAGTGGTAGTGGCACTGCAAAGATACATGAGCTCGCAGCTGAAGTAGCAGGCAATTGAGAATGGGGATCAAAAGTTTCATACACACAAACATCCATAAGCAGTTTGGCAATTACCAGCGCTGGTTTGATACAGACAAACAATCTTACCTAATGCAAATTCCAGTTGCTGGAAAATGCGTATTTGGGATGTAATTGGAAAAGACTTAATACAACTTCTACTTGTTAAAGACTAGGTTGAAACTTGTGAGTATCTAGTACCTGGCTAACGAGGAGATCTTGCACTCACCCTTGGCTGTAAGGCACCTGATGCCAGCTGCCAGCTGTAACAGGAGACTGTGCTAGACTGCACCGGAGTCAGATATCCGTTAGGGTAGCCCGCAACAGGCTAAGGAATAAATGCTGTTCTATCTGGTGAAAGAGAGATCCAGAGAATGTTCTCTGTCATGCTTGCCCTGTCTTTCTTTAAACACACTTGCCAGGAGCAAAAACTGGATATTGTTAATGAGATGTTATTATCTGGCCTCTAGACTCCATCTGAGCCACGTCTATGATCAGTAGCAGGTTATGGGATCTTAGGAGAAAAAGTTTATGTTTCTTTACAGTCTCAGTATACCACCAACCTAACATTGTTCTGGGCTGTCCTTACATATCTTAGCCCTGAACCAAGACCAGGCTGCTCATATGCTCAGTTTCATCGCTCCCAATCACTCTGTGTCACATATTTGCAGATATATTTCTTTGATGAACTATGGAGGGATTTTACTGCAGGTGCAGAAATACAAACTAAGATTCAGAGCAGAGCAAGAAACCAGGATGATGGACTTAGGAGCAAGCAGCCCAGTAGTGTTGAGCACAGTGAGCTATCTCATCTGATTGAGCAATACTTCCATTTGAGAGAAGTGGGGAATGCGCCGGTAGTAGCATTTTATATATAGTGTGGCTGGTCAAAGCAATGCTGTGTGATTTACGTATCCCTTGTCTGATCTGTGCTGACACACTTGGGGACTAGAGAGCTTGGACGAGAAGGTAGGGACGGTAGATGGGATTCCTGTGACAGCACAACTTTCTTCAATACAGACTTTTTGTTGTCTGGTACCTTGCATCCAGAATTATATCAGCAGTCATCTTAAAGAGGAACAGGTAACTAGCTCAAGAACTAATTTCACCCATGTTTTATGGTACATCCTGTCTTTAATACAACATCCAGTAAATGTTTCTTATTTGCCGTTTTATGAGTCCAGTTCTTTCCAGCTTCAGCTACTGGGATTCAAGGCAGTAAGAAGAAGTAATCAAGCTAAGTTGGTCTCTATCTATTGCATTTTTATGATGTAGGTTTTTATATTAGTAGGTTGTGAGGAGTTGCTCATGGACTGAATTAATTTCTTGAGACTTCGCCGGCTCAGCCAGAATATATAAGACATGATCCATTGGTGCTTGTGCTGGTGAAAACGTTACTGCTTCCATAATATGGTTCTACCTAAGAAAATGCTGCACAAGTACAAATTGCCATGGGAGCGTTATTAAGAATTTATAGTCTCATCATGGCTCTGTAACTGTGCTCACCAATGAAAGAAGAAAAGACGGTGTTAAAAATGAAAGGAAGTATTTCTCATTTGCCTCTCTCTGAGGCCACAGACATTGTGCTGAAGATAGCACGTTAATAAAGAATATGCAGTTAGATACCTCTAACATTGTTTTATTTGCTCAACAGCCAAGTGAGGTTAGGGAAATTAGTTTATGATCTGGCAACCATCTGATTACTCCATTTCTGAGGAAGCCTTACAAGCTTCTTTATAGCTTGGGAGCCCTCTACTATCATATTGCTATTGTGTCTGGAAAATACATGATAATTCCATGCCTTGTCTTATTTATTGAAGCTAAAATCAAACCTTATTAAAACCTTACAAGTACATCATATCTCCTTGGAATTCTGAAGTCACCTGATGGGTTATTTTCAGGCTTTTGTAAAACAGCACGACCAGCTTTTCTGTCCTGGTGTTGGGATACATGACCCAGGTCTGGAGATCAGTCTGTGACCGTTTGCTTTCCTGCCACAGATGGGGGAATGGGCATGTGCCTCTGAGGACAGGATGGGGGCAAACCCCAAGTGCTACTGATTTCTATTGTGATACTGGCCTCCTCAGGGATGTCTTAGTCAACTCAGGACCTTGGCTGTCAGTAGGTTTGTGCTTTGCATGCTCCTGTGGCAGGGTTAAATACTGCCCTTCACAAAGACTCAAATGACCACCTCCTAAAGAGCAGAAAGCTGCAGTATCAATAGGTTGGGCCAACATGGCAATATTTGTAAGCTCCGCATGTAAATACTTTCTTTATTGACATGTAAATTACTGTTTTCTAAGGAGATGAGATGTTAATGTCCTGACCCCAGGAGTGTTTTTGCCTAATCTCTGTGCCACAACTTAGCAGCCATGTGCTTTTGCTTCCCAGCAAGGCTGGTGCTGCAAGCTGGGAACCTTTGCACAGTGTTGCAAGCACCACAGGTGATGCTGTGAAGCTGGGGATCATCCCACTAGTTGGGAGCTCTGGGCAGAGAACCAGCATCATCACTGGTGAAAAGTAAATCAGATGTTTAGAATCTTTTTCTCAGTGATAATCTAGCTGAGAAATACAGGATTGATTTTTGCAGATATTCTCAATACCAGAATTATGTCTTCAGAATTGCTGAACTAGAGTAATGCATTATCACTTGTGGTATGCAGCCCAGGATTCAACAAAAAGGGATGGATAACCGAAAGGCTTTTTCTCAGCATTTTCAAAGTTCCCTCCCCATTTCTCTGCTGGACTAAGCCCTAATTGAAACCTAATGTTGTCTCTCTCACCAAAAGTGTAATTTTCCATTCGTTTCTCTTGGCTAACAGAAGTCCATCCAGTTTCAACAGTAATTTAGACATAGAAAATGGCTCAAGCATTATTTTTAGTCAAAGGAAGTATTAACAATTATGCAATTAATTGGGGGTTGGTGGGTGGGAGTTCAGTACTCTTCTGTGACCAAGTCTAAAATAAGTTCCATAAAGCCTTTTGTTAGGCTTTAAAAACTATAGGGCTTAGTTCTTTGAGAATCTTGTATGCAGTAGTCTCTTGTACTTGGGTGATTATTATTTGAGCCAAATAGTTTCAGAAATCTGCTAGGAGGAACCAGACAGGTAGTTAGGGAAGAAAACAAAGGGACAAAACCAGGAGAAGCATGACTGAAACATGGTTTCAAGTGATGGTCATCCTCTGCATAGCAGCCAAGTGTTCAGCTGAGTTCTTGCTCCTGCCAAAACAGCTTTTCCTTCCTCTCCATTGAATGCCTGAGGGTTAGACAGGCCAACAGGGAAGGGACACCACGTTCGGCAGTGGTGAATTTGAGTAGGATAACCCAGCTGCTGTTTCTTCTGCACTAAACTCCACGACTTGGGGGTGTGCTGGGCAGGCCAGGCATCCTGGGCTTTTCCAGGGGCACGGTACAGCAGCTCCAGGCTTTTGGAAAGGCCTGGACATGGGAGAAGTGCTAAGGCATTCAGGCTCAAAAATGACAGCTGTCTCCCTGAATGTGTGCCGTAGCAAACTTTGGAAATCCGAACATGTTTCCTACTTAAAACTTTGGTGTCTGCATGGTTAAATTGAGATGACTTGGCTGGCTCTCAGGCATGTGTTGTTTCTGCCTAGATTTTGCTTTAGATTTTAGCACTCCCCAAGAAACCAGTATAGGAAAGGAGCAGGCTACCAGACTGCTTGGGGCAAACCAGCCTGGCAGATGCAGGGGTAGTTGGAGGAGCCAAGAAAGTGAGGGCTCAGTGGGCTGTCCAGCTGGCATCATGTCAGGGATGCAGGAGCACTCAAGCAGGCTCCAGAAAACCCTGGCAGTGCAAAAGATGAGCAGCACTTCAGCAATGCCAAGGACTCGCTGCCTCCAGCTGGCTTATGCTGCACAGCTGGACTGCTCGTGTGCAGAAGTGGTGGGGAGACCAAGGCAGAGCAAGGTCTCTGCGTAGGCTCCTGGATGCCTTGAGAGCCAAGCCCAATGCTTTTTGTCAAGTCATGACAGCAGGCAAGTGGTCCCACAGCTCTTCCACAGTCAATCCATGCCATGGTGTGCCCCAGCCTGGGGCCATAATGGTGATTTCCCATTGCCTGCCTGGGCTGCAAACTATGCCTTCTGAGGTAATTAGTAATCGTTGCTGAAGGATACAGTTTTTAATTACAAAACACATTTTCAAATAATTAATTCGTGAAAAGTAAGAAACACTTTTCAGAGGAAAATACAGTCGAAAATAATAGGGGATGGAAACTAACCGAGTCCTATTCATAAGGCTGTAGGACCCATGGCAAACAGTTGAAAAAAAGCTGTAGAATTTCTCACTTTTCCTGGAAAAACAGCCTATCTCTTACCATAGCAGGCACATAAATTGCTATTAAATTATAGAGATGGGGCTGAAACACTTCTGTTTTCTTAAGGGAAAAAATTACAAAATAGCTATCATAGGTCATGCAAAAAGAAAGGTGCTTATAAAAAATAATATGTCCTTTGAACTTGTTACAGAAAGCGGTTCTGTAATTTTTCATATTTTTTTCAAATGTGCTCCATCTGCATTTTCTTCCTTAGAAATGGGACAGACCATAAACATCAGCAAACCATGTGGCTGTCCTTATCCTGAAATACCTTTTCACTGTGCCTAAAAAAAATACCTCCTTGTAGTCAGGTGCTGCTTTTTTTTTTTTTCTTACCCTGAGCCTATCTGCCTGCTGATGCTGTCATTCCCTGGTACGTGGCTTTTCAGGGCAGGAGTCCGTTCTTTGGTTTTAATTTGTACTGGTTGGAAACTGTTGGTTCTAATCTATGACGGAGGGATTAGGCCAGAGCCAAAGGGCATCAGAAACGTGCTGTAAAGGCTGTTGTGTTCCTTCCATCCATCTTTAGCAACCCTGATGGCCAGGCAGGAGTGGGCGAACTCGAGGAGCCATTGCAGAGGCCAGGCCATGTTAGAGGCTCAGCTGTTAGTCACACGGGCACTTGCCAGCCTTGATGGGAAAGGTCAGGGAAGCTGGAGGAGATTTATTTGTCAAATACCACCCGTTATTATCTGGAAAGTGTGATCCAGCAATCAAAACTTTGAGAAACACTGGCTTAGGCACTAGCCCAGTAACCATGATGAATGAACGCAATAACAAGGAAAAAAAAAAGGTTAAAGATGTGCCTGAAGTTACATAAGGTGAATTAGGCTGCAGTCTCCTGCCAACTCACTTTTGCAAGTTAGTTCAGTATAGAAGTTTTTCTGGGATTTTGCTCTTTAGAAGATGAGAAAAGGGGTAAGAAAATTTCGCAGGGATATTTTTTGCTAGTAGCACAACATCCCACGAAGGACACTGGAAATAGAAAACCTGCTGTTTCTGGGAAGAGAACTTCTCAGTAGCTGTCTGCGACTTTCCAAGCGTATAGCCTTGCCCAAGATTTAATTCTGGTTTAGCCTGAATTGAGAGGTGGGCCTGTCTTGGGCTAGTACTAAAAGCACCAAGATCCATTTTCAGCTCTGAGATACAGCTTCAGATGGCTCAGAAGTGTGGGTGTCACGCTGTGCATCACTCTGGGGTGAAATGAGCGCGTTTCTACAGGATTCTGGAGGAAAGATACACTTTAAAATATATCTTATTATCTTGCTAGTCTTCGCTCTTCTTCCTGACTCTTCCTTCAGGCTCCCTCTGGTGTTTGTAGTGTGTATTGCTACCACCTTCTCCAGTCCTGTTTTTGGCCTAAATATACAGCAGCCTAAGTTGAGTGACACCACTGAAATATTTTAGGTTCATATAAGGTTGAGATGCAAATAGGAGCTTTCAGTTTGCTTTAAATATGACACTTAGTTGACCCAACTGGGATTTTTCTGGTTTAGACTACTACCATCCAGAGAATTGAAAATTCACTTCCCCTGAAGCTGTACATTTCTGCCTGGTAAATGGAACGCTGCCTGAGGACAGCCCCCAAACAGTTTGCCTGTGCAAACTATCCAACTCCTGTGGGTCTGGCTCTGGGAAATGTAAGCAGCAAGTCCTAAGCATCATTGCAAATAATGCCTTTGGGCTGCTTATCAGTTTAGTCCAGTAGTGTTTGCTTCTCTTTCCAGTCCTGGCTAAGAAGGAAAGGCAATTGAAATTAAGAGTATTAAGTGGTGAATTATGGATTTTAACCCTAAGCCACACTTGTGGATGTCACTCTTGTAGAAGCGATATCCTGAGGCCATTCTCACCTTAGAGTAATTACATGCAGACACCAGTCCCCAGGAGCGCTCAGCAGGCTAACTTCACCCATGGACTCGAGCCCAAATTTCATTTCCTCTGTGGATTCCCCCTGCTCCTCACCAACAATCTGTTACACCTCTTTCCTGCCATTCTGCCACAAATCCTGCCTGTGGGTTGGAACGCTTCACCGTAATACCCAATTTTGGCAGTGGGGAAAAATTTGCCAAGCAGGGCTAAGTCTGCTTCCCCATGCTGAACGCTGCAGCGGCTAACTTCCAGGTCCTGAGCTTCTTTCGGGAATTTATCACATGAAACTGAAGTGTTTCCTCTCCTTTTAAAATGGCTAGAAGGAAAAGGTTGTTTAAGAACAGGTCTGTACATTGCAAACATCCCATTCCTGGCACCAGCAGCCACCTGCTCTCTGCGTTGGGCAGCAGCCTACCTTTTGGGGACAGACACGATGTGCGCTCGAGCTGCCACCGAGGCTGTCCAACGGAGGCAGATGGTGGCAAAGTGGTGTGATGTTGTATGTGGGCATGATGGCAAACTTGGGATGTAGCCTCTGAAGTGAGTCCAAAGCCCAGGGTTGGGTCCTGTAGGGGAAAAAGTCAAAGGGAAAAAAGGCATAACTGTTCTTGTTATGCTGATCTTTTTTTTAAAAAAAAGAATTAGTTGGAATTATTTTGTTCTTCAAGTATGTATTTTTGCAGCAGTATCCCCCCCTTAAAACTCAAATGATTGATCTCAGATCTTTGTGGGAGTTCTTAGACTGATTTCAGTAAGCTTTTTCAGAGTCATCATCTTTATTATGAAAATCTATGTCCTGAGATGTTATGTATCCCAGTGGCAGAAAACCTGCTGTGCAGTTCAGTGGATTATAATGCAACTCACTAACATGCTTGAAATAATGAGGTTGCTCTGTTCAGTGGGGTATGAAAAATAGAAGATACTGCTGGGAGCTTAGATTTGATTTAAATTCCTGGCAGAAAAGGTTCCCTATTAAAATACCAATGCAGGTTGCTATGTTTGTATATTCTTTAACTTCCATTTCACGCTGGACAATGAAGAGGCCAGAAGAGATTTTTTTTCTTACCTTTTGCCCAATGCATATAAACAGTGTGTTAAACTGAGGCCTTACGCCCTTCTGGTGCTGTTGGAAGTAAACGTCGGAGAGAAAGAGTGGCTGTGCTGGAGTCAGTGGGAGATCTGAGCTTTGGGTTCAGCAGCACTGATCTTTCCCTGAGTGTCAGGGCTCTCGGGTCTAACCCTCTTCCAGGCAGCTCCTACCTCTTTCTTAGTGTGGGATGAGAAGAAGGAGCTGAGCTGATCCCTTCCCACTCCTTCCTTGTCTGGAAGTTGGGGAGAGGATACGGGTTTCTTTCCTTTAACTAATGGGAAGCCTTTATAGCTGCACTTCAGCTTCAGTCTCTCCCATCCATCTCTCACCTTCGCAGTGTAATTGGTAGACCATCTTTCTGTAGATGATTCATATGGTCCCATAACTTTATTTTCTGCTTAGTATTAGAAGCTGGTTTGTCAGAAAAACAGCTCTGAGTCAGTGAAACCTTTGGAGAAAAATCTATTGAGAGAAAAAGGTGCCAGTTTTACAGAGTTTTTCAGCCATTGCCTGAACTTAATTGGATCTTACAAATCCAGTGTGCGAGATAACCTATATCCCTTTTAAAAGAACGCTTTCCTCATAGCACTTAGACCTTGACATAAACGCTAATGAATCCATAAAATGTCTTAGCATCTGGCACAGGAGCCTTCAGGGCATCAGGCAAACCAGGAGATAAATAGAAGTGCTCTGTGTACGTAAGGTAGCAGAACGGGCTGTGGCTGCCAGTTCCTTGGATGTAATAACCTGCAGAAGTCTGTGTTATTTCAGCTTAAGGTTGATGTATATTTTGTTTGGACCAGTTTTCTCCTTTATAGATGCCTAGCTTTACAAGGAGATGTGCAATTTAAAGTAGCTGCTATCTGCTATTTGCCATTTAACACAAGAGGGTTGATTTCCCACTTTCACAGGGCCGAGGCGGCAAAGGAAGCATCTATGTCTGGGCCTCTGGAGATGGGGGCAGCTACGATGATTGTAACTGTGATGGTTATGCATCGAGCATGTGGACAATCTCCATCAATTCTGCTATAAATGATGGACGGACAGCTCTGTATGATGAAAGCTGCTCTTCAACCTTAGCCTCCACCTTTAGTAATGGAAGGAAGAGAAATCCGGAGGCTGGTGTGGTGAGTCCAGATATTATTGTGCTGTTGCTGCTGTCTTTGTGCACTCCCATGATCTATTACAACTCTATCTGCTTTGGAGCAGCAGATGGTTCTTTGTTGAGATGGATATTTTCTCTTCTGCAGTACATGATGGTGCCAAAACTGTCAGCTGAGGAGATGTAGGGTTAATATTGAGAACAGCAGTGATCTTCCATCTCTTAGAGCTTCTTATAGTCAGTGCTTTCATTTATCAGAAATCAGATTTAGAACTTCAATTGCACTCTTCGCAGAGGACAGTGTGACAAAAGGTCTCTGTAAAAAATCTAAGTGAAAAGTGTCAACATCTGAGGTCGTACTTAACCTGTACTGGCAGAGCAGTCGTGAACCAGACTTCTACTGTACTACAGGCTGCACAGAGTAGAAGGACGTTCAGTCACTCACAGAGGAACTGTGGGGATTCAGATCACCCTCAGTCTCCTATTGAGCAGTGGGAGCATTGTACTCAAGTCCCTTACAGCGCCATACCTACAACTGGAAAATACGCAGTTTCGGTTCAAGTGTAATTGGGATTCTCTTCTACTGTACTGATCACTGCTCTTCAGCACCTTCAGACTAGCTAGGACATAGTCCAATTCACAGAGCAGAAAATTCAGGTGTAGTAACTCAAGGTTAGTTTTTGCCAAAAGCTGTTACACATTTTCCGTGGCCCTGTCTCAAACCCCAGCAACACATTGTATAATCCTAAATGCCCACGTGCAGTAGCAGATAGAAGGATACTGGTTTCTGTTTTGATACCAGCTCTGTGCTGATGTAGCCAGGATGATCTGTGGCATCTTTGTAATTATGGCAATAAAATGTATTTCTAAGGTTTTCTTCTGGTCTCTTCTAGTGACTAATCTGCATAGAAGATAGCAGCCTGGTACTGCGGTTGGCTCTGGACTTGCACAAACATTAGAAAGCTCAATACTGTTAACAATTCTAGTTGCAAATCCTGCTGATACGCACAGGGGAATTTAAGGCCTTTGGTTAAACTGTTTATAGGAAATAAATGCTACCTATAAGAGTGTATGAGTTCTAAGGGGTAACGAACATTGTTTTAATACATTATGTTTTAGTCTTTCATTCACAGCTTCTGTAACTATGTCTCACTCTGTTTTTAAATTGATACACTATTCTAAAGAAGAAAACAGATCCTAGGAACAAACACAGAAGAGCAAGGGCACAAATTCCACTTTCTGTATTTTCCTGAGTCTGTAGCTGCAAGGAAAATGGACGAGCTGGTTTCATTAATTACATCTAATATCATTGCAGGCTACGACGGATTTATATGGCAACTGCACGCTGCGTCACTCGGGAACGTCTGCAGCTGCCCCTGAAGCAGCCGGAGTGTTCGCCTTGGCCCTGGAGGCTAAGTACGCTGTTGAGAAATTCCTTGTGAGCTCTAGAGAGCAGAGGGCCTGCGGTTTGTTTAATGTTGTTCATCATTTAAGTTGGCTGGCTGTGGCACAGGGCTAGAACGAGCAGCTAAGAAGCTGCCTGCTACAGCAGTGACGTGCATGGTAACTTACAGGTGGGGCAATGGTCTTCCCAAAGCCATATAGCAGATAGGTTTTGGCTGACTCTCTCCCTCTGTGTCCTCTCCATCCACTGCTTCCAGGGGTTTGTCTTCTCCAGTACTGTTTGGAGGGAGAGATTATTTCATTTTTCCACATATCCAATGTGGAACGCCCAGCCTACAAAAACATAAGAACAAACTCATAGGATCAGACAGGAGTTTGTCTTGTGGCCCATACTGTCGGCAATGACAGATGCTCAGGGGAGAGTACAACAAACGGGGATTAAGAGCGATCTTTCAACAATGCTTTGGCAATCAGTGGTTTGGAGAGAGAGCAGTCAGCCTATCCCATTTAATAGCCACAGGCAGATTTATTTTCCTTGAATTTGTCTAACTCTTTTTCAACTTGTCTGTGTTTGGCATCTGTGTCATCCAGTGGCAGTCAGTTCCACAGTATTAATATTTTTTGGCGATGGTGATGGAGACTGTTTCCTTTGTTTTTTCTTAACCCATTGCTGATAATTTACTTCTGTGCTACATAATCGCTGTTACGTGAAAGAATAAATATTCATTGTCTGTTTACCATCTCCATACTATTCATGACATTGGAGACCTCTCATATATCTTGCTTCGTTATCATCTTCTCTAATGATTAGGAAGAGTATTCCTTACAATGACCTATACCATCTCTTTACTTTGTGTTAAATTATTTTATGAGTCGAGGCAACATTTGCTCAGTTACAGCTTCAGTTGGTGCAACCATGACATGAAGTGAGCACTATGTACATAGTTTTCTTCAACAGTGCAGCAGAGTGGAGATTTGGCAGAGGAGACAAAGTTTACATCATTAGCAGAGCAATGATTGCTGTGCTCAGAGCATGACTTGGGCCAGATCTCATTTTTCAGGTTTTATACACGTAGAACACACATGCCAAGTGTTTAACTTTGGAGCATCATTCCTTCGACTATCAAATCCATTCAGTGGGACAGCCACCGTGTAATAAATTACTATAGCCATAAAAAATATAAAGCTTTAATGAATTTTCTGACCACTGCGTGTTTAACCTGGCCTACAACCTTAATATCTCAGTAACAATTATCATTCCTCTTCATTTGAGCTATCCATGAAGACTGGAATTACTCTTGCCAAACTGTCACGAGTAGAAATTAGACTAATACCCCTGGTTTGCAATCGAGTTTGTAGCCTTTGCTGAGGGGGCAGGGCAGGGCAGAGAAGGAACTGTCAGTGTCTCCTATCGCCTTCCAGACTGGTGCTATTAAACTGTATTGTGCAGAACCACCCTGGGTGAGTTACAGTAGCCTTCATGGGAATGGCCAACAATGTCCCATGAGGACCCCTCTTGCCTGCAGTATGTCTGTCAGCTCATACACAATGTATGTCTGACTTGTCTCTAAAAAGAGACCAATCTGTGAAATGGAACATACAGTTTTAAGATATGTAGCAGCTCTTAGAAGATTTCAATAAGAATGATGCAAGTGATAACTAGTTTTCAGCTCTCCTGTGTCACCTTGGAGAAATGACACTAATTGGCTATTCTGGTGTACATTCAGCATGCACACATGCTTATTACTTAGGGCACAGAAAGCTGAAAAGCGGATCCTTTTAGGTTGATGGTTTGAATCAGACATATTATAATGTTGAAAGAGTTCATCATAAAACAACGGGAATAGCTTTAGTTATGTAGAATTAGAATGTCAGTTTTAAAGCTTCCAGAATAGTAACTTATAAGTGCCCTTCCTGTCATCGTAATCACTGCAAATCTAGGAAGACAAGAGCTGATGATGAAAAGTGATCACTGAATCTAGACAAATGTTACTTGACTGCATCCATCCATGGTAGTATATCACGGGTGACAAACCTCTACCATACCTTATAGTGCAAACCCACAGCCAGCCACAGTCCATATATCCATATCCACAGAATACTGAAATTACTAACACCTTGATTATAGCTCATCAGCTTCATCAGATTGGGGCTCCTCTGGGTGAATCTTGGAAGGTCTGTGGGAAAAGCAGGAGGAGCAGGCAAGGAAAAGAGGGCAAGATTTAAGAGGAAGGCTAGGTGAAATTTGGTCATCATCTTTTTCTCCTTGTATTCTTTTCAGGATGTGGTGTAATACCCTGGTCATTTTATTAGCTTGAAAATTGCATGGTATTATATTATATTATATTATATTATATTATATTATATTATATTATATTATATTATATTAATACATTATATTAACTATAATGTATAGTTAAAAGCAGTTGTTTTCAAGAACAGGGAAACAATCAGAAGGGATTTTGCAATTTTGGGGAGTGTATTTTGGGGAAGAACTACACAATTAAAACCTATTCTTCCCACTGAAATCAACAGAAGTGTTGCTATTGATAATGTGTATAGATACAATTTCCGTGTCATTCATGGAAGCAAATTTTACCAAAAGGCTTACTCAGACACACCGTCTTTAATTATCTGCTTGGAAATACTATGGTTTGTTTTCCGTGTTACTCTTCCACAGCTTGGATCTGACATGGAGAGACATGCAGCATCTGACAGTGCTCACCTCCAAGAGGAACCAGCTTCACGATGAGGTTCATCAATGGCGTAGAAATGGCGTTGGGCTGGAATTCAACCATTTGTTTGGCTATGGTGTCCTAGACGCAGGAGCAATGGTTAAGATGGCGAAAGACTGGAAGACTGTTCCCGAGAGATTCCATTGTGTTGGAGGATCAATACAGGAACCTGAGTAAGTGAAGAGTCTAGTATATGTGTTTGGCTTCTTCCAGGCATTTAGGAGACCACAAGCATGAAAATAAGTTGATAAAGACATGGATAGTCAAAGAAATATATTGAAATTTTTTTTCTAAGAAAGCTTAATGTTACCAGTAGCATTCCAGCTATTTCAGTAAGTTGATAAAATAAACTACGTGATCTTTCAGTTCCTGGTTTGCTGGAGGAGTGCATTCTACAGCTCATCCGTTATCATCACTGCTAGTGCCAGTAGTGTTAATAGCAGCATCCATTTCTCCTGGGTACTTACAGGTACGTTTGTGCCAAAGTTTCTGTGAATAAAGAGCCTGTGCACAAGTGAAAATCTACACAAACTGCTGCCACATGAAATAGCTGTCAGCCAGGTCATATCTCCTTGTGACATATTCCAGCAGACAGTTTTATCTCCAGAAGACTGAAACAATCATCTCCAGGTACCAGTGATTCAGTTTGCACACTGCAGCATTTAATTGTGTTTGGGTTATGTTCTTCAAATCTCTAATTGCAGGCTAGGTAGTCAAATTATTTTCTGATTTACCTTTATGTGCTAAAGTGAATGAGTCAACAAGTGAACAAATTAATACTAATTGACTGCAACAGCTATAGTTCAATTTAATTATTTGAAATACTAATCTAATAATGGCCAATTTATGTCTGTATCATTTGAAATTTGAGTTTTCAGTGCCATTTTTGAAGGCATCATATTCCATTGGAAAAAGAAAGCAAACAACTAAGCCATCCTGGCACATAGCTCAGCCAGGCAAAGTTTGTTCCCAACCTCCAGATGGGTTTGTATTTGCAGGATCCACAGTTTTACAGCTGAGTTCTGAGTTTTAATTTATCTGGCCTATGCATGTTCACAGGTAGGAAAGAAATGAGAGAGTGCTGAAGCTAATCTTGAGCTATCTCTAGTTTGTTCATAATTTCAATGCAGACAAACAATCTCATTTATCTTAGTGCAGCCTCATGTACTGAAATGGGGATCATTCTGGAGGAAGAGGGAAAATTGCTTTCTGTAGGCTTGGCTCCATGCATTAGACAATGTGGTAGAGGTATTCTGGCAACAGACTGAGCCGGAGTCGGGCAAGTGCTATGCAGTAGTATTGTCTCCTTCTGACATTGTCTTTCTGACCCATGTCTGCTGTTGAACAGATAGAAGAGCAGAGGTGATGGTGCGTTTCCTCCAGCCCAGGGATCTGGAACTGCAGTAAAGCTTCCCTATAGCTGTTGTTGCCCAACAAGCTCCAGAGCTGAGAAATACACTGCCTTGTATTGGTGTCTTTTGAGAGCAGTGCCCGGAACAGGCTTTGTGCTTTACAGCACACAGATTTGTAAAGTTCGACCAAGGCAGTCACCACGTAGGCCTCCTAACTCTCCTGCAGTGTCATCTCAGCGTGTGGTCTGTATGGGTGCCCCCTGTAACTACCCGACACATCTATATGTTAATGGGACTGCTGTAATATTTACATCCCCCAATGAAAATGTCACTGACAGGAGATAATAAGCATCATGACTTGCAACGTCTACATTTTTTTTTTTACTTACACGGTAAATAAAACTAGTGAAGTCCCAGCATTTCCAGACATTCCTTGGAAATTAAAACTACACTGCACTTCTGCCATGGATAACTGGGTTATTTTTCTCATTTGGCTTTGCTGGAGCAACATTTTCTATATATATATTCTATGTATGTTTATAGAAGTACAGATATTTGTATATATAAAATACATATTCAATATAGATTTAGATAGGTGAGTAGTTGATACAGAGGTGTGTACCAGAGCAGCATTGTCAATTAGCAGGAACAGGCCAGGAAAGAATTGACAGCCTAGAATACAGTGTGCTGAAAGCAATCAGTATTTAAAGTGCAGCATTTCTCTGCTGCGTGTAGAAACACTTCTTAGAAATAGGAACTTTCCCTGAAAAGGGATTTTTGTTGGGTCAGCAAAAAGAAAAAAAATGGACAAGTCTGAATCTGGCTGGTTCAGGGAGATACAAAGATGACTGAGGACACCATAGACTATTAGCTGAGGAACAGGAGCATCGGAGTGTGCTTCTAGAGAGCTGTTAGCTCCCCCTGATCATCTCTGTCTGGGTACTACACTTCATGAAAAGGCGAATATATTTTATTTTTATATATACACACACATATAAATATGGCAATTGGGCAGCGGCACACTGTAAGGGTGTGGAAAACCCATCTCCTTTTCTGCTCCTTTTGTGTTAGGCCTTTTCCACCACCCCTGGTTCTTTTTGTGTCTTTGGGGAAATTCACCTGGACTCTAGTAATTAGTCTAGTGGAGCAGAGAGCACTTCCTAACTGATAGGAAAGGGGGAAACAGAGCAAGCCTTTCTCATGTGTTTTAGAGAGCCGAGATAACTTCTGCACTGCAGCACTTAAGAAGGTAGAGAGAAAAGCTGTCTGCAGTTGTCAAACTGTCTGCAAAGCAGATGGAGTGGTAACACTGCTCTTATTTCTTTGGGGTTTGGTGTTGATGGATAGAAAAGGTTCACACTGTGGTGTCTCCCTCATTTACTGGAGGAGATATAAAGCACTTATCACAATTCTTGAAATGAAGCACTGACAAAGCTGTGTCCGCTGTGTGAGATTGCTGTGAGACAACGTGAATTCAGATTGCTTTGAGGACGGTGCTTCCCACGCAGAGAAACTGCAAGCGTGTGACAGCTGTGAGATTATGATCCTTCACCTCTGGCTGCATCTAGTGCGTTTTCCTTGTGCTTTGGCACACAAAATAAATCTTGAGGGTTTTATAATTGTATGTTCAACTGTTTTAGCCATATGTTACCATATGCCATATGTTTTAGCCATCTATGTTACACCAGCTTCTGCTCCAGGGCAGCCATAAGATTCAGAACAACACAGGTTTTTCAGTTTAAGGTAAGTGGTGAAACGCCTTGAGGACCTGGACCTGAATGTCTTTTTACTGTGCAAGTACTCCCAAGAAGGCAGTACTGTATGAAAGGGGGGCAGAGACTGGCCTGAGCCAATTAGTGATGTACTAAGCTCTAATACCTGGAGCTCATCTCAAGAAGAAAATTCCTGGAAGTGAGGCTTGAAAGAAACGCTGGTCTCTGAAGAACACACTATTTCATTAGCAAAGGGAAAAGGCTGGTACTCATTTCTTTTGAAAAGAAGGTATTAATTACTGCAGTGTGGTCAGTGCCTTTTAAAAGGGACTCTCCTTATTTTACTGCAAAACCTATGTCAGGGAGAAGCCACTGGAAGAGGTAATGACAAGCTGACTGGCATCTATTGTGACTTATTCCCTTTTTTAATGATTGCAGTAATTTTTGTCTTCCAAGTATTTCTTTTAGAGAGAGGAGAGTGTCACAGTGCTTGCAGCACCCTGATGGTGAAGACGCAGATAATTTTATCGACACTTCCAGTGTAGTTTGCCAGCCAGTTTCTGAGGCAACTGGTAATTCCTGACCGCGAGGCATTTGGCAGGGTTTTGGCAGCCTTGGCTGCTGGCAGGGCGCTGCTCCTGGGCCAGGGGCTGTGCCTTCGGCCCTACACGGAGATGCCAAGCGGGACAGTGGCTACTGGTCTCCTCTGGGAGAGCTGGGAGGGCATGGATGCACCTTGCTCTCCCCCAGCATGCTCTCGCCACACTTTGGAAATGCTGCTGCTGCATCACGGGTTTCCTCAACCACACAGGGAGCAAAGACACGACAGGTGCCCAGCACGCAGGGAGCCGAGAGCACCGACTGGTGAAATGTTGCTCCCTTACATATGTGTGATTCACACATGTGTGTAATTACGTGTGCGCAATTCACCCTGTTGGTAAGACCATTAACAGCTGTGAGGGATTGCACAGCCCAGCTGTGAAGTGGTTTTCTCCTCACTAACTTCCAGGTGTTGCATCCTCAGGTGCCTGACTCTGTCTGGCAAAGGAGCCTGTGGTCCACCTGTGGGTCCAGCTGTTTAGGAATGCTTGGGACAGATGTCTTGTCAGTGAATTGTGCATTCACCTTTGTAAGGGCTGAATTATAATTGTATATTACCAAGAAATAACCTGACTTCAAGGTGGAGCACTTTGGCAACTCAGTAAACAACTGTGACTTCTTTCCTCAGTGTGTGTGTGTGCTCCTCTGCAGGAGCAGTTCAAGAATAGCAATTTTCATGGAAAAATATTTTTCAAATGAGCGTTTGTGCTGGTTTCCAGAGCAGAGGGATGTAGGCTTTAACGTGACTGCACTGAAATTCTGTGCAACTGGCTCCTCTGCCTCCGGACAGCCTTTTGCTGCTGTCTTTTAAGGCGGCTGTCTGACATGACTGACTGCTCGTGGTTCTTTTACTGAATATACACATTATCATGCAATTACCCGATATAGTAGTGATAAGTAAAGGCAACTATTAAATATATGTTAATATTTCTTAAAGTGCAGTGTGTGTCTACTTCTTAATTGTATTCCTTCTCTCTGTGTGTAGGTGTACATTTCGTAATGTATTTTCAAATTAAGGTTGTGATACCATTTTCTAAAAAGGAGAATCTTCTCTTTCTGGCTAAGTTTGCAACTATTATTTCCTTACTTTTCCATGTATTAATGAGGAAAATAGTACTTGTTTTCCTGTGAGGCACCAGAATCCAGTAGTTGTAGCACGACCCACGTCATGCTTTGTATATCCTTTTAATTTGCTTTTAATTTGCTAATGTTTTGACCTACAGAAAGATACCACCAAGTGGCAAGCTGGTCCTCACGCTTACAACTGATGCTTGTGAGGGGAAGGAAAACTTTGTCCGATACCTTGAACACGTGCAAGCAGTCATAACTGTGAATTCTACCAGGCGAGGAGACCTCAACATCAACATGACCTCGCCGATGGGTACAAAGTCCATTTTACTGAGCCGGCGCCCCAGGGATGATGACTCCAAGGTGGGTTTTGACAAATGGCCTTTCATGACCACACATACTTGGGGAGAAGACCCCCGAGGCACCTGGGCTCTAGAGATTGGGTTTGTTGGCAGTGTGCTACAGCGGGGCGTGCTGAAGGAGTGGACACTGATGCTGCACGGGACTCAGAGCGCACCGTATATAGACCAAATAGTAAAAGATTATCAGTCCAAACTGGCCATGTCCAAGAAGGAAGAGCTGGAAGAAGAATTAGATGAAGCAGTGGAGAGAAGCCTGAAGAGTATACTGAGCAAGAACTAGTGCTGTTCTGCATGATGTGTCTTTCCTTCCCCAGGTCCCTCTACTCACCTTTCTACTATCCAAACCTCTATGTTAGACATATTACATTGACCATCTCTGTAGCCAAATTATCACACTTTCTTGATTTTGAAGTCTTATCTCTCATCAATAATTATTTTAATGGCCACTGAAGCAATCCTTTTTTTACTCTACACCACAAATATACTGTCCCCCACCAAATACTATGTACAGTTTGTGACTGTAAATGATTTTTCTTTTGTGTCATACAAATAGGTAATAATCTGCAAAGAAGTCAATGGCTTTTCCCTTCATATTTTTGTGGTAAATGTTGTTTGTATTAAAAAAAAAAAAGTGAATTTTAACATTGGCAGTTGGTGATAATGGGCACATTTTTAAAAATCATTGAGAGAGGGAATCACAAAGAGGTTGGCTGGAGAGGTCTTTGAAACGTCTAACAGCTCCGTCTGGATCACTGACTTCAGTGGGACTTTCCCCACTGGGCTCAACCAAAGTAGCACTAGACCCTACAAAAAGAAATAATCTAGAGAGGAAGAAAATTTAATAATCCAATTTGCAGAAATCCAATTCTTTTGAGAGTTTTCTTCAATGTATACACTTACATAACATACACACTAACACTTCAGCCACAGAATGGGTCAACAGGCACGCAATAAGGCAGGCAAAGTGATGCCAAAGCGGGGTGACACAGGGAAGTGCTTTGCAAACAGGGTAAGGGCATTCAAGAAGCACAAGTTTTAGTTTTGTTAGTTATTTTTTATAATTTTGGCAATTTAAATCCATTTCCCATCTTGCAGCAGAACAAGCACATAGGGAATGAGCTGTAGGATTTCTGGCAACCTGTGTGTGGAAGGACATCTGCTCGTCTCTATACTGAGACATACTGCAGCAGCATAAGGTGAGGCCGTGTCAGCATTTCCAACCAGACCCCTGTTTTCTGGGGTTTACAACCGGGCTGTCAGTTAATGGCTGCAGGAGACATTTGAAGTATGCAACTTCAGTCCCTAAGCAATTTTTTATTCAAATTTCATTTTTAAAAATAGAGATTTGTTATTTTTATGTTATACAAATGTATTTAAGGGGGGAAAACATGCCTAAGTTATTAATGTGTAATGCAAAGTTGTTGGCCTTCTTGGGAAATAAAAGGTAGTGTGTTTGGGAAGATTTGTTGGTAATCAATCGTTGCTCTTTGCTTTTAAAGAACCCTTCACTCCCTTCACTTTTCATACCTGAGTAACGTCAGTCTCTTTTGCCCTCGGCATCTGCTCTCTCTACTGCCGTGGGGAGTAACACCCTCCTCTGTGGGAATTACTCATGGTAGCAACCACTACGTGTTCTCAGGTGCGAGATCCCAAATTTAACCTTGGAGTAATAAAGGGTCTTGATCCTGCAAATATTCCGGCACTCACTTACCTAAAGGCCATCAGTGGACCTACTCAAATACTCATTTTAAGCAAGTGCTTTGGGTCTTTGCAGGATCCAAGATCTACTTTTTAGCAGTGACTAATTTCAGAATTTTATTATGTATTTTTAATATGCAGAGTATTAATCTAAAACATTTTAATAAGAGTTGTCCTGGTTGATCAGGTGCATAGTTGTAGAAACATTCAGTAAGAAAATATTTATCTAACAAATTAAAAATGTAACCCAAAGGTTATAGGGTGGACATGTTTCACTTAAGAATGTATAATATGTAAGCTGTTATTTCTAGCAAATATCCGTCTTTTATCTTTCCATAAAAGGCCTGTTCTTTCCTTTACAAATCCAAATGCAAAATAAACAGCTCAACCTACTCAAAGTCCATGTGAATTACACTCTAAAGCCAAAGCCAAGCAGCCACTCACTACTCACAGGTTCCTCGGTGTGTGCTGCAGCCCCTTCAGCCAATCGAGTCACACTGGGATAACAGACAGCAGCAGGAGACGAATCAGGCCCCACATGATTTTTATTTTTGAAGTGCTCTTGGTTATTTGTTCAAATACATTAGAGTGCCAACTGTGTTTAATTTGGTGATGTAAAACTTTACCCAAGGACAAGAGGGGCCCATTTCAAAGCCTGACCTGGTGTTCGTGAAGCTTGAGCCAAAACTCACCGAACTTAAATGAATCTGGGACAGGTTTGCTTGTGTCTTTGGAAGTGAATGCATCGCGCTGGCGGCAGCAGGCTTCTGTGGAGGGCACCCAGAAAGAGCAGCGTATACATATCAGAGGGAAGAATTTACCATATATATATATATGTTTATGCATACAGCTGTATGTCTAAACACATACAACACACCTGTGGTATCTCTCTCCCTGTATATATATATGTATTACGTACTATATGTATATTCAGAGTTTGTTACATATATTTGCTTATAAATATATATAGAATTACATATGGTATGTAATATATAATACATACACGCACATCATAACTTTTTGTGTGTATGTGTTCAAAGAAAGAGGTAACTGGAAGCTTTTGAAGGACTTTGTTTAAAATGTGGAAAAAGTTTTGGAGTAAGAAAGGTTAATGTGGAAATCTTAACTGACCGTGTACATGACTTTCCATTGCATTTATGTAATTTTGCAGTTCTCTGTTCAATCATTAAATATCTTACAAAGCAGCAAAATAACTAGATGGTTGTTCATATTTTCATAATGCTGACATAATTTATTAAGTGAAAGATCATGATAATGAGTGATATACAGAAATGGTGAGTTTTGATATAAGTATATATAAAACTAAGTGTATATACAATATAGAGATCTACTTCAAATTCTTCAGGATTTTTGCATCGGGGATTGCTGAAAAATATGCCCAGTTAGACTAAGTTTTTATGATATTGCTGATGGAAAATAAAGTTAATTTGTTAGTATTTATAATATAGGGGAAAATGAAGCTCACAATTTGAAACAGGTGAACACTGTTTAACAAAAGCCCTGTGATGATGTTTTATAATATGAGTAAAATAAAGAGCTGTTGTAACCTGGCAGGTCCTATCATCATTGCCTATCTGAAGGTACCTGGGAGGTGAGAACACTACTCCAAGTGGGATGACTTCCTACTCTGCTTTTTACACTGATAAAGAAATTTGTAGCCCTTGTATGCTGGACACAGAAAATGAACATGCTCCTCCAACAGAGTTGATAGCAACAGCTGAAGAGTAACAGGCTTTATGTTAACTCTGTGATACAGTGGGACACAGGAGATTAAGGCCACAGGCTAG
>VZSZ01008145.1:0-38934 GCA_013398815.1 Ibidorhyncha struthersii
CTCTCCTCTCCTCTCCTCTCCTCTCCTCTTCCAGCTGAGCTACAGCTAACCATCAGAACAGCGATAACTCTTGAGTGGAGACAGAAAGATTGCTGCCAACTCTCCAGAGCCTCACACTCCCAAGCCTCCATCAGTCTGGAGTCCACATGAGCTCAAAATTGCTACTGGTCCTGCCTGCTTGATCCTTCAAAGTTTTCCCTTCTCTCCTTCCCCTTCAGCACTACCTCGACTCTCAGATGATGCAGCATAACCTTCAAGACAGTCTCCTGCAGCTTGCACTGCCTCCTGCTTTCAGCAACGTGAGAACAAGGAGCCAATGGAGAATGGCAACTATTTTTCTTTTAATGTAGGAACCAGCAGAGGAGAGAGAAGCGTACCCTTCAGACCCTGGCTGCTAGTCATTAACCTTTGTCAGTTCCCCAAGACAAAACTGAAGACTTCTCCTAGGTGCTTAGAGAAGAGAATCAAACATGAATATTTCAATGACAGCTTATATACAAGTTATTCTCAGAAAAAAAATTAATAAAATCTGGCACCCCTGCTAGCCATACCAACCCACAGGTGTACAAATGCAAAAGCACTCCTAACATTGGCATTGGCTGGGTAAAGAAGGCACCTTATACTAGAAGGCTGTTGAAATCCAAAATATTTACAGATTTTTGAAGTGCTCTCTCTATCCTTGAAAAAATTTTCCCTTCTTCACTGAAGGAAAAAAAAATCTTGGGAAGCCAGACTACTGGGAAACATCCTGTTTCCCAGTCAGTGACCAGTGATGTTTGTCTAGCAGTGTGTCCTTTCTGACAATCACAACAGAATTTTATATCCAAGTAGCTTCTTTCCACATAAAATCTTAGTGGAAAAAAGCCTAAAGACATTTTTTTCTTCATGTAAATAGTTAAAAACACAGTCTGTTCTGAGTTATCTACCTTCACCATAGAGAAAAATCTCCATATTGGATTTCTAATGAAATTTCACTGTGTTACAAAACCATCTTTTTTTTGCTTGTGAGGTCATAACCCTGAAGAAAATTTTTTTAAAAGTATTTGCAGTCTCAGTAAAGAATGTATTTTATACCATGTATAGCACTGGAGTGGAAAGTCAGGGGCAAATGCATTGGGCATTCCCTGGTACATTACAAAACATACAAAACATATTACAAAACATTTTTGAGCTCATAGCTCAAAAAACAGAGACAATATTGCATCAACTTTCCACCAAAACTGTAGATGCATCTGTCTTCATAATCCACTGCCTCCACTTTCACACATGGTAAAAAGTTCCATCAAAATTACAAAGAAGTCCTTTCCATATAGACTATTCTCAACATGAACAAAAAAAGAAAAAACCTATGGGGGGAGATTTGCCTACTGCAGGTTCCCAGTAAATATCCCAGTAAATAAAGACGACTCTTGTGTGATGGCTCAGCAGTTTTATGCCACTTATTGCTGTATTTTAAAATAGATATTTGCCGTGTAGATATATAGTCTGGAATTTACTTTTGTTCATAGTATTAATATTAGTATATAATAACTTTTTTATAACTTAAAGAGTGCTTTGATCCTTTCAGCATCTAAGAAAGATGTACTAAAGGTTTTATGCTTCAAGCAGCACAGAACATAGAAAAATATTTATAAAAATCTACTTACCTCAAAGTCATTTAATATAGAAAACATCAAGAGTTTGTCCATGATGTGTTTCATTTAAGAAACATTTCTAGAAAAAATAGATACCTTATTGTCATCAATAGAGTATACAAAGAAGACGACACATGAGTTTATCTGGTAAATTGTTCGTTAAATAAGTATTTTGTAAGTTTTCATACTCTGGTCTTGTAGTGACAGCCTTCCTGATCTACAAGCAAAGAAACCAGGATGTTAAGAGACAACAGAACTGTTTCTTTAAGTTTCCATTATTGTCACTGTCTGACCACTTAAGTAGTGCTTGGCAACATAGTAGATAGCAGTGATTATATTCAAAATACAGGTAGTTCCTCTGGAGTGCTGAAACCATAACTTTCCCAATTTTTTTTTTCATTTTATGAGCACATGCTTTTTACATTGAAATGACATTATATTTATGTGCCCCATTAGCAGTAGAGGTATTCCAGGTATAGGAGCTACAGAATATAACTGTTGGAAAATACACTTTAATGTTTTAAAACGAGAAAAAAACAGCGCTTTCCAAAGTGTAGTGATTGTCTAGTGACACTGATAGACACAAATGAAAGGAAAAACACTCAGTATTAACAAGCAATGTCTATGATTGCATCTCCAACCATTGCCTTCAAAAAAAATGCCAGTGAGAATTTTATGTTAATATTTTCTCAAAGGGATGTTCAGAGATTTAAGTAATGGGTGATACAAAAAAAATAATAGTATAGTCATCTGCTATTCTTTGTTAGCAGCAGGCAACTGTTCATTTTCACATATAGCTTGCAGTCTTTATTTTTTTAGTATTATTTTTTAAGGAAAGACTTCATACATTAGAGCACTTTAAACTGTATTTTTTCTGTTCCTCGAAGGCTGATGATTTTAACAGCACCTGCATCACTTTGATGCCCAAGTTCCAGTTTCAAACATAACTTAAGAACTTAAGACTTCAAAGATGAAATCCAAGTGCCATCGAGATCATGGTGTTATGGCATAAATTTTCACTTAGAAATAGGAGTTCATTCCAAATGATTGCAAGCAAGAAAATATTTCCATGGCTACGTTTTTTTTTTTTTACTGTGGCATTTAAGACTATCATGTTCCAGACCGGTATTCTTAGTAACAATATTTCCTTGCAAGGTTTATGGGATTTTTCTCAGGATAGAATCACTCATAAATACTGGAATAGTGGAGATAAAAATAATCAAATTCCAACGATCTCTGAAGCAGGCCCAGTGGAGGTTGCCTTTCTGGGAGAGGCACGTTGCTAAAGGCTTAGAATGGTAAGTGGACAAAGCAGGACAATAAGCAGCACTTCCCTGTCAGGGCAATATAACCACATCTGGTGCTGATGTGGAGCAAAGCAGGCCCTGAGAACACAGCAGTAGCTTGCAGTGCATGTGCCAAAATTGAATATTAGCTTTGCTTTAGCATACTTGTGTCTCACTACAAAGTGTACTACAAGATGTACTACCCAGTGTCCAACACAGTGTCCTACACAGTGTACTACAAAGAAAACAGACTTCTGAAGATGTTATCTTAAATTACAAAGTTTAATAATGGTGAGTGAATCATTAAAAACAGCTGAGGATACCTATGATTTCTATTACTTTCGAAAGTAATAGAAAGCTTTTGAAAGTAAAGAATCTTTAACCTAATCTGAGTACCTTACTTTGTAACATGTAACTGTGAGTCAAAGTACTTTTTTTCCATACGGAAAGACCAGCTTTGGGTCTTCTGTATGCAATGAATGCAGCTGTCCTTTTTAATCCAAGGGGTGCTGTCGTTTGGGCAGGAGGTTTATGGTTAATATATAAGCTGCAAGGACAGACGAAAAGCATAGACTTCGTTGACGGATATGGCAGAGGGACACTATTTGAGTGTAATGGAGCATATAAAACTGAACAGAGAGTTGCTGGGAGAATAATAGCTGAGGAGAACAAAACTGTGGTTAAAATGTCTTTCTACACTGTATGTAATATGGCACATATCACTTTCTTTAGATTCTGAGTGTCAGCCTTCAGATATTATATCCGAGATAATCTTCTGCCTGAAGTAATCTCCAGTTCAAATATCCCACCTTTATGGGGTACCTTTATTGCAATAATAGTAGATATCAAAAACCAAGTTGTTGTGGTTTAACCCCAGCTGGCAACTAAGCACCACACAGCCACTTGTTCACTCTCCCCTCTGGTGGGATGGGGGAAGGAATCGGAAGGGTAAAAGTGAGAAAACTTGTGGGTTGAGATAAAGACATTTTAATAAGCAAAGCAAAAGCTGCACACACAAGCAAAGCAAAACAAGGAATTCATTCACTGCTTCCCATGGGCCTGCAGGTGTTCAGCCATCCCACGAAAGCAGGGCTCCATCACGCATAACAGTTACTTGGGAAGACAAATGTCATCACTCCAAGTGTCCCCCCCTTCATTCTTCTTCCCCCAGTTTTATATGCTGAGCGTGACATCACATGGTATGGAATAGCCCTTTGGACAGCTGGGGTCAGCTGTCCCAGCTGTGCCCCCTCCCAGCTTCTTGTGCCCCCCCCAGTCTACTCGCTGGTGGGGTGGGGTGAGAAGCAGAAAAGGCCTCGACTCTGTGTAAGCACTGCTCAGCAATAATGAAAACATCTCTGTATTATCAGCGCTGTTTTCATCACAAATTCAAAATGTAGCCCCATACTAGGAACTATGAAGAAAACTAATAACTCTATCCCAACCAAAACCAGCACACAAGTGAAAAAATTTGAGCTGATATTGATGGAAATACCCACCAATAATTTATTGCTTCAATAGCTAAGCTATATTACCAATGAAGAGATTGTTCTCAGACTTGCTGGGAAGTGTAAGACATCTATTTTTTACACCAGTGTTGGGATTTGGGGTTATTCCATTCTCATTTAATTTTCTTACCAACACCTGTATCAGCCAAAGCTAGTTCTCATCAGCTTTTAGGTATTGTAAGAAAACTTACAAAATATCAGAGCCACTGCTTCCCAAATTGAAAAGTATATCCCCTCATGGCCTATCTTTTGAGGTGGAAAATAGTTATGAAGGCACTGTGTGGGAGTGATTACAGCATGCTCCTACATTATATTTCCTGGCTGTATCCTATGACCTCACCTAGTTTTTTCCTCCCCAGCCACTTCCTTCCACTAGCATTCCTCACTCCCCCATCTGCCTCCACAGCCTGCACTCCACACCCTTTTAAGAGATGCTTAATCCTTGATGCTTAATTTATTTTCTTTCACTCTTCAAAAAGGACTATTTTACAAGAAATGCAAGAAGAACAAGATGACAGACTAACCCTGATTTCCAAAACGGAAAAGACAAAAGAGCTAAAGAAAGCTAAAAATTTGTTTTAGTCCTGTTCAACTAATAAATCACTTGCAAATATGTTTATTTGAGTCTAAATGTGTACAGCAATTATTATAGGGGTTTCTGCACACCACGGTAGAGCAATTCATTCAAACAAAGTAAGAAACGACATTTTGAGCAAACTCAGATCATGCAGTTTTGTGATAGCACTGATGATACTAGACAATTTGGAATGCAAGACTGTAAAAAACATTTACTTCTGAAATTGCAGAAGAATAATCATCCTCTGCAAAAAAAATGATAAAAACTTAGATTTCCTTTCATTATATGAGCATATAAGTAATTTAATTTTTAATATTTTAATAGCAGGAAAATCAGCGGTGCTCTTAATATTAGGGTACAAAGTAGACACCTGCGTAGCCTGACCAGTTATTATCACAAGATTGCTTTTAATTAGGGTTAACATTAACATATTATCACACTTAAGAATTTATTTCTTACTTACTCTAGTAATGGTGACAAACTCCAGAAAGTAAAGGAAAGGACTGCAGTTTTAGAAGTAATTTAATTAAAAAGAAAAAAAAAAAAAACAAAAAAAACAAAAAAAAACAAAAAAAAACAAAAAACAGCTAATTGAAATAAAACCTCTAATTCAATAATGCACTTAGAATATATAGTATTTTTAACCATGTGACTTATTCCAACACTAATTGCCAAAGCATAAGAGCGCATAGCAACCTCTCTCAAAATTTAGTGGATGCTTGAACTATTTGCTGCATTTGAACCTACAAAGAGCTTTTGAAGATTTTCATCAGTTTTTAATAACTCAGATTCCTGATAGCTTGCATCAATATAGAAAAGGTGGAAGTGTCTTCCACAATGACTATTTAGAGTACTATCAGTACTACAGGGAGTGTTAGAGTTGAATATATATGAAGTTATCAAAGGTTTTTACAACTCGGCTAGTCTAGTTTTTGTATTGTGTCTAGAACAATGAGGAAAAAATGACTTGGTGTGTGATATGGCATACACTTATGAATAGCTTTTCATTATACTAATTTGATAGGCTCCATAGTATATTGTGGGCCTTGCTTTAACCACATGATGGTGTTAGTCTCTTCATTCTTTGACACCTTACACTTGACGTGTTCTTGTATGAATTAAACCCTGGATTTCTGTAGGCAGGAGTAGAATAGTAGGTTCATTTCTATATCTACAGAGGAGTCCAAGATTTTCTGTCATTTCTGTAGCCTCTTGAAGTACATATAAAGGAACAAAAATTAATTATACTCTTTCATATACCTTGAATGCAAATTTGACTAGCCCTGAGAATCCTGAAAATACTGGCATGAAAGTCTTGAAAATGTAGAATATGTAGATAATAGTTTACTGTTCTGCACACCTTTACAAGTTAGGAACATAGAACTTGAGCTAAAAAAATATGCATTTTATTTTTTAAAAACAGTCTTTAAAGACTTCTAGTGATAATGCAGGTAGCTTTTCTTCTTCACTAACAGTGAAATTCACTGTAGTAGAGAACGTAACATTATTGCACTTAACTAACTCTCACCTAAGCTCTTATTTGCAGCTAAGATTTAGGCAGCATGCACTGTGATAACAATGTTTGTACAAGGTCACACAGCAGAAATATCATGAAGGGGACATATTTGCCTTAGCCCAGTGATGGTACTGAAGGGACCTGCTCTATGAACCACGAAGGAAAACCATACCTTTGCTTACGTTATCTGGGCTGGCTGTAGAATAATTTTGGAGAAGATGGTATTCTGAAAGGTTTTTCCTTTAAAGATCATAACATTGTGGCATCACACACCAAGGTGTTTCTTCATTTGATCACTGTTATTTAAGTGTATGCTTGAACCTGTTATCTGCAGAGAACCTGTATGTATTGGATAGAATTGGGAGAAACTAGATTAGACAGAGTAGGGCTGGGACAGAGTGGTCTGTGACACTCATTTGTGATATAGTCTTAAATGTTTAGCTATTGTTTCAAGCAAAAGCTGATTATAACTTTTTGCTTCTTTTAGAACGCCTTCATGAGATGGGAACACCACTTCAGCCACATAAAGCCCAAGTACATAGTCTTCATGTGGAACCATGAAGGGATAAATGAACGTCTTGGAGTTTATATTGCAATGTAGAATGAGATGATGTGCTGCAGTGTAGGTGGAATTTTCCTGGAAGCCACTGCTGCAGTTCTTTCATATTTAACTTACCTTATTAGCACTCGATCCACTGAAAGGCAAATTCAGTGCCGGTTTATCCCACTGTAATTCCACAGACCAGTCAGCATATGCTTATGTTGAGGCCACACACATGGTTCATAAAGGTGTTACAGAATTCCTGTATGTTTGGGGTTTGGGTATTGTGTGTTGTGGAGCACATAAAGACAGTTTTGCTGTTTCACCTTTAAATTCAGACACTAGTCCAAATGCAGATAAGCCATCTTTATTTCCTCATGCTTACATGCCTGGATGAATCAGAACTGATAGGAGATGATGAATTGTCTGGTATCCTGTTCAATAATACTCTAATCACAATTGCTAACTATAGCCGTGTTTGTTGAAATTTAAAAGTTAGTTGATTTGACCTAAATTAAAAAGGAAACGCTCTATATAAGAAGTTCCCAAGTGAAAGCCAATGGTTTATTACTATCCTTTACCATTGCAAAATAATCTAAAAGCTGTAATGTCATTTATGAAGTGTTGAATAACACACAGCAGCGTGTGCACTATTAATAGGTATCTATGTATGAACAGAAACTCAGCTAGACTTCCCTGAAGGTATACTTCAAGGACTGTTTGTTCATGTTGCATCTGAGGAACTAGTTTGTGAAGATGAACATGAAATTTAAAATATAATTACCCTTGTGTGATGGGAAAATCAAAATCTGAAAGACTGTCCTTGTGACCAAAGCCCTCAGACAGCAAGCTGCCCTAACAATTTCAGTTACGTCAGCTGTGGAAGTTCTTGTACCCTGATGAATTGCCTTGGGAGTCCAAAGGAGCTAGATCTGCGTAGTTCAACATATTCACAAAATATCTGAGAAGAGCGAAGTGATAATTTTTGCTGGTGAAACGAAATTATTCAGGCTGATTGATTTTAAGGTGACAGTGAATTGTTGCACTGATAACACTTAATGACTGACAATGAAAAGAAAGATAAGATGATACGATGAGAAAAGCAAAGGAAGGACCACTGCTTTCCAGTGGTGCAGACATTCTGTGTAAGACTCATTTGATCAAATGTAGGTACTTACAGTGTAAAATTCCACCTCTAATTTAGTTTCCTATTCCCCTTCAAAGTTGTTACCCTTGTTATCCTAAAGCAGGTCCTGAAAAGTCATGTTTTCCTCTGTTAAATACAAAGAGAGATTAGGGTAAAAGTCTGAACCCCGAGACTTCTTCAGAAAACACCAAACTGCATTAACACAATTTTCTAGCATCCTTCTGGGCCAGAGATACTGGAGGTTAGTGGTGTATACAGCTACACTATAGAAAAAAACACATTACATGATAAACATTTAAAACTCATACTGCTTAAAACATGCCTTTTCAAAACTGAATATTTTAAACTTTAATTTAAAAAAAATGGATTGTATTTGCCTGAATATTTTCCCCACTGTAGTACTAACTATTGTTAGGGAAAGTGCCAAACCCCTTTTCCCACCTATTAAAGCATTAAAGAAGTTTACTTTGATTCAGGAATTGCTATACATCAGTAAAGTGTTCTTTGGGAAAGAGAGGACCGCAGATTCTCAACATCATTTTCTTGTCTTCTTTTTAAGTGCCCAGTGAGTGCTCTTTACCTATGCAATGCCTTTGTTAATGAAAACTGGCTGTAGGTCTAAGAGATGGATCACAATGAAATTTTTTCCAAATTCAGAGATTCTTCATAGGTCTTGAATTTCTGTAGTCACCCATACCAGCTTGCTGTGTGGCTGGTTTCTCCAAAATATGAGGAATATCCAAGACAATAAATTGCACTGGATGACTCAGTTGTCATTGACAGGACTCAGAACAAGCCTCCTCTCAGCTCTTAGCTGTCTGCATATCAGCCAACTCCTCTTCTCAAAAGCTGGTAATATCTCTGGCTACAAAGAGGGACATCTCTGCAGACATGGAAAAAAAACAGTAATGACTGGATTGGCAGCATGAATCTCCAGTGCCTGCAGTTCTGACCCCTGTTATTTCTGTGGATTGATTTAATTTTTCCACTCTTCCAGGCAAGAAGACGGATATTTCCACTATTATAAAGCACTATATGTATGTTAATTATTAGAGAGATGAAACTGATAACAGTGACTAGCTGGGGAAAAAAGGAGGTTAAGAGAACAAAAAGTACTGAAAAAATTTAAGTATGAGTCAAAGATGAATGCTGAAAAGGACAAGGGAAAAAAATATGTCTTTCTAAGTACAAAGAAGGGAAAATGAAAGGAAAGAATGAAAAAAAAATGTCATGAACCATATATAGCACAGAAACAATGGGAGAGGAAAGAAATGCACAAGAGTGTAAAACAAGGTAAGAGATTAAAAAGATGGAATTTCTAAATTAGTGAGTAATTTGCATTTAAGTATCAGGCATGACTGATATAAGACGTCTAGAAAAGATATTGTCGCAGCCCCTTAAAGCTAATACTGTTGCTGGCTTCTAGGCTATATATATATTATAGACAAAAATTACCAAAATGGTTTGTGAGGAATTTCTCTTCATATATTGTTTTCTCACACCTCATTCTTTGTTCCCCTAAAGAAATGGGTTCCTTGATCTTTTCCCTGCTCCACAAATTCCTGGTGCTCCGTATGAATTTTTCACTTCTGTTAAGAGGTCTGAAGCAGGAAGAGTTTTTCCCACTTGAGCAGGGACTAGCACATTCTGCTAGTGCTGATCTGCAACATCAAAAGATATTGACACCATGGTCTTGTTTGGACCCTTCTTGCTAGTCTCTCTGTCTATTTAGCCTCTGTCTTCACTGATAAGATTTTTCAGAGGTATCACTTCATTGATTGTCACAGTGAATTTCAAGTCCATTTAAGCAGATCTGAAGCAGAACATTTTGTTCGAGATGTAAGAACTATTTTGTTTTTACAGATCCCAACTAATAGCCTTGGGTGGCACTTACTTTGACAATCTGTGTTAGTTTTGATTTCATATGTAACCAGGGAAAATTCCTAATTCCCCTTACTTTATCACTGTATTCCTCATTGCCAGCTTAATAAGGTAGACGACATTTACAATAAGGGTGCACTAAGGGGCTTTGAGGGAAACTACAGGGTGACAGTCCCAACAAATGAAAGTGGTTCTTCACAGAATATGGAATTAAGTTGTCATAAGCAACTGTAGATGCTAAAAGTTTACAAGAGTCAAAAAAGCCAAAGGTTGCATCCATGGAAGAAAAAATAATTTTAAGGGCAAATGAATATAAAGGATCCACTTCTGGCTTTGGAGTGCCTGAGCTGTAAAATGATGGAGGAATGCAGGAGAATTGTCTGGGGAGCTGTTACTTGCAATTGCTATATTCTTACCCTTTCTCCATGATTTCCGGGCTATGTGCTAAGCAAGTAAGCAATGAAACCACTGTCATCATTGCTGATAACTAATTAATCCTGAAGGTGACAGAAGTAGCTGTCTTAAGAAGTAGTCTTAATAGTACTGGAGTTCAGCTGGTAATCAGCAGCAAAACTGGTAGACAATTATGTTTTGATCACTAAGGAGATGCACCAAATTTTACAGGGAATCAGTTTATAGGCTTTGGCACAAGTTCTGTAATGCAGCTGATTAAAATAATTCATATAAAGATTTTTCAATTTTTCCATTGAAAACTCTTAATTTAACAATAACTAAATCTTTCAAGTGGAAATAACTGATTTTGTGAACATTTCTAGTATGTTTATCAAAATTACTCGGTTTAGTAAGTTTGAAATCTATTTCAACTATTTTTTGAGTTTTATGATCTGATTTTTATGACAGTAAATAAAAATGTTTGGACTAGATTGTAAGAATTAATGTGAAGCAAAGAAACTACAATATAAACAATATTAATAACTCATCACCTTTACTCTGTGGCGCTATACGGTTATCTGACTTGACATCATATCCCCTAGTAGTCAATCCATATAGGAAAACATCAGTTGTCGCACAATATCAAGTTATAAACTCACTTTGGTTGCATCTTTGGATTTTATTTTACTGCAACAAAATGTGCGGATTTTTTCCATAGGAGGCTTTTGCTTCTTTTTTGGGCAGGACAGGGGGCAAAAATGATCTGCATGCCTGTTCAGTCTACGATGTGGCTATGTGGAGAGGAACAATTCTGGGAGAAAAAAAGCAGAAAAAGACAGAGGGCTCAGAGGTTACATTGATTCCATAAATCAAGGAATCATCTACAGCTCTGAAAACCCTAGGAGCCAGCTGGCTTATTCTGGAGTCAAGCCCAAGTGTCTATCCTTCTATAATTACCATGGACATAAGAAGATATAAGCTTCAGTTAAAATGCAAACCCAAAATAATACAGCATGGAACTAAGGAGAACCTTATGCAGTATTTGAATATCAAAGATGGAAATCTGAGCCCATATTTTTAATGCTTACTTTTCAGCAGTGCAGAGCAGAGCAAAACCATAGTGTCGTAACTTATCTGCTTAGAGGAATATTTCCTTTTAGCTCATATTTGTCTCATCTTGAAATTCTTCTCCCACTAAAAAGTAACACTGTAATGCAACATATCTGCCTCAAACGTTTTACAGAGCATGTTTTCTTCAATGTCACCTCTGAGGGCAAATATGATGTTTACACAGCATTCTGCAAATGACTTGTTCATTGAAAGACTAAACTCATTGGAAAAATGGAAAAACAAATCCACATGAAACTCAACAAACTGAGATTCCCATATTTAAACAGAAGAGGGAAGTAGAGGGCTGATGTCAGCACAGCTTAAACCATTGGGCTTCATCAGGGTTATTTTCAGATTACACAAATGATCCAAAATATCCCGAAATGTTAGTTTCTATGCAGCAAAAGTTGTCCAAGCAAAACTGAATTGAATTTGAATTAGCTAGGTGAAAAGCGAGAATAGAACAAATGCCTTAAAAGACTGTAGAAGTATCCCCTGCTTGTCCATCAAATATCCGAGAGAACAGTCAAGTAAGAATGACTGCTTGTTTAAAGCAACATTGTGGTTGCCACCAAGCAGCCGTAAGGCATTCAGCAAGTGTTAATGTAGCACTTAGGATACATACTATGTAGGATATGATGGAGGTCTTAAGGTGCTCTCTAGGGGTTTTATGAAAAAACATTTGAGAATTCATCACCTCATAATCAATGTGGAGGAGAAATCACTTGGTGTCATCTGTCACAATCATACAATAGAGTGTGCCAGACACTGCATAACTACACAATCAACGCTGGTTCCTTCCCCATCGTGTTTTGAATCTTGAGTACAAAATAGGAGGCAAATGAGACCAGCAAGAGTGACAATGGCAATGACCATGTCAGCATGATGGGCATTGCATTAAGCTAATAGTAGTCAAGTTTTGAAGAGTATCTATGAGCTATTTACACACTACCAGTTTATGTGCTACTCTGAGTACTGTGCACCTACTATGGAAATACCAATGAAAGAGAGTCCCTTTTTGAAAATTAGAATGCTAGATCAAAGCTGATGGCAACACAATTCTTAGGTTGATTCCTTCAGATACTGGATAGTAGAAATTGCACAGAACTCCACAGGAGAAATTGCACAGGAACCCCAAGCCACAGAGCAGGGTTTCAAAGGGGAAAGCAGACAACAGGTTGTTAAAGGGCTTTAAGGTCTTTTTTTTCTGTTCCTGCCAGAAGCCTTGCTTTGTTACTAAAGCCCATTAAATTGCAAAAATTATTTTTCACAGATCTTTCTAGACTCTTCTGTGCTTGTCTTTCTGTTTACTTGTCTTCAGTGACTTTTCTGGGGTGTGGAAATATAGTTGACATTCCATTTTGTTCATGTTTTTAAGATCAAACACTTACAGATATCCTTTTACCCATTGCATGGGCAGTACAATTTTTTGACCATTTTAGTGAGCTTCTCAGCATGAAAAGATGTAGACTGTGGAAACTGAGCTGTCAGCTTAATTTGAGAAAAAGCAACAGCAGCAGAAAAATAACAAGAGCAAGCTAACCCTTTAGTCAAAGGAGCTAAAGTACAGCAGCAGCAAATGCAGTCCCTGCTGTGAGAGGAGCTTTCTTTGTGCATTGTTTTCTTGACTCTCTTTTCTAGAACTGATTTGTTATACAATGGTGTTATTCTCTATTTGGTTTACAAAGAAAGTAAAGTCAATAGAACTGAACCAGCAGTCTAAAAATATACCACTAGGTTTTCTTTTTTAAAAAAAAATCTGATTTAATCATTTCTCTATACCTATACTGACTTTGTATTTTAACATGCAGGTTTTGGAATTTCAGCCTTGAGTTTCTTCCTGCTTCTCTTGAAATTACCCTTCTGATTTTTGGACCACAACCACTCCTAATGAAGTGGCACTGCCAGTAAAAACATGAGGGAGTGAATATTAAATTTCAAATTTAATTGAGATTGCAAATGAATCAATCCAATTCCTGAATTTGGAAGTGCAAAAGACTGCCCTTTCTTCCTCATTCACAGGCTGTTTATGTGATACTGAATCAAATAAATATCTTGCCTACTGTTCTTTGTATAATTCCAATATCTCCAACACTTCTATATACACCTATGCCAAAGTCTTTGAAGCAGAAAGCATTTGAGCTAAAATAAAGGTTGGTTGGGTCATATCTGTTGTTTCCAGTGATTTCTTTGAGGTCGTTTATAGGGTCATTTTAATTCTTTGAAAAGGACAGTAATCGCTCTTTAAGTAACATTTCATATGAGGACAACTGGATCGTCTCAATTTATAAAATACACAATAGCAGTACAGCTCTTGCTATTACCGGTGAAAATAAATGTGCTTTTCTTTCCCATACCACTGTTTGAACTTTCTATAGCACCACAGAATTCTTTTTCCAGGAAGTACCATAAAATCATCATGATACCTCAATATTTTTGAATCTTTTGGACCAGGGGTGTGAATGATCCCAGGCCATCTTATCTCAGGGGAACCAGATACACAGCAGTCCAGGAATGTCCCAGTTCTTCTGCCACAGCACATGGAATTTCCTGACACAGTGTAGCTCCATTCATCATGCAAGTTCATATATTGCTCAACCAGACATGCTAGAAGAGAGGAATGTTACTCCCCTCCAGTTTCTCTTTTATTTCTTTAATGGACTTCTTTAATAGAATCCACATAAAAGTAATAAGCTCCTTGGGGAGGAATCACTAGAATGGTGTAGACACAATGAGGCATGGTGAAGTAAAAAGGGGCGTTTCCTAACCATGCCTTAAAACAGAAAAAATAAATGCAATTTATAGCAGAAATCCCTTTAAAACAGATTTTGCTGATTTTAATGAAGACATTCTACCTCATTTTCATCCAAAGAAAAATACTCAGGGCCCAATTTTCACATCTGCTAAAGCAGGTTCCTTGTCCCCATCACTCTAAAAGAACCTAAAGTGTGGGAAAAGACACTAGGAGAATATTGGGACAAAAAGGGAAAAATGTACGGAAGTGAGGTGAGACTAGGGATACTAGTCATTGATTTGTAAATATAAAAGCCTTCACCATAGCTACACTGAACTGTAGAAATACAAACTGGAATACACCTTCCAGGCTGTGAATGTTCGTGCTAAGTTCTGCTGTGAATTCCTGAATAACTGAACTGTTTCACATTGGTTGAAACACTACAAAAAGCATATACCCTTATTAAAAATGTCTCTACAGAGTGGAATAATGGAAATCTTTGATACAGCCCTTCAAGTTTTTCCAAGTTTTGGTACGTCTTTAGGAGAAGGAGAAAGAACAAGGTTTAAAACAATACATGAAAATGTTCTATCAGTTGTGAACAAAAATTATATAAAAACAGGTAGTGCTGAAATTGTTAAACTGGCTTCATTTCACAGTCCTTGTTCTGTTGATTCATTGTGATTTAATCAAGAGCTGAATGAGGTTGGCCACATGATCACTTGGACTTTGTCTTTAAAAAGAACTGATAACAACAAATAGCATTTGTAACTTCTGTGTACACTCAATGCCCAATCAAAACTTCCAAAGGACTTCCTGGTATTTCAGATACTTCTATTAGGTAGTAAAATTTTCTGACGGTTTTCATTTCATTTATCTAAACTTTATAATTATATAAATTATATAGTTTATTAATATTATATTTCCTTTTATACTGAAGCCTGATCTGGCACATAATTCTGGGTATGCAGGAAGGGAGATAAGAATGCTGTGACAGAGAGAAAGCGTGCCAGGCCTACACCACAACAGCTGTTCTATTTCTATGCTAGGTATCTGCCTATGACAGACAGATCAAAAAAAAAAAGGAGTTTGTTGAGCTTAAAGCTTTTGGAACATTACCACCAAAAAAATATAAATAAAAAATAACCTTTTAGGTTTTGATGGTGCATTTACTATTTTTTTTTTAGAAGAAGCAGTGAATTCCACTGGTTATACTTGCTGTGTATTCTTTCCCTTTTCCAAATAAAGGTTTTGTGTAGCATTGAACACTTGAAAATATGTCAACATTCACGTTGTTTTCCTGTCTACACCATTTGACCTGTTTACAAGTGTTTTGCTTTCAGAAGTTTTCTGAACAAGGAACCAGTCATCGCTGTTTACATGTTTCGACACCCACATTCAAAACTGTATGAAAAATTAAGACTACTTTAGAGCAGAATTCTCACATAAATGTTTATCAGAGTAAATGTGGACTATTTGTGATGTTGTCATGATTGTTTACAGAGAATCATAGAATAGTTTGGGTTGGAAGGGACCCTTAAATGTCATCTAGTCTAAACCCCTTCAATGAGCAGGAACATCTTCAACTAGATCAGGTTTCTCTGAGCCCCGTCCAACCTGACCTTGAAAGTTTCCAGGGATGGGACCACCTCTCTGGGCAACCTGTTGCAGTGTTTCACCGCCCTCATTGTAAAATATTTCTTCCTTATATCTAGTTTAAAACTACCTTCTTTTAGTTTAAAACCATTACCCTTTGTCCTATTCCTACAGGCCCAGCTAAAAAGTCTGCCCCCATCTTTCTCTGTCCATTTTTATAGCCCTCCTCTACACTGACCAATTCTTGGATCTGTTACATATTCAGGAAGAAAGTATGATGCCATGTTTGTATGGTTTTCTCCTGAAAGGATCCTGTGCAGATATGCATAAGGGAAGATGTTCACTTATTTCTTCACTGCTAATTGGAAGACATGTAGGAAGACTGCAAGTCTGACTTTGCAACACTTTTTGTCTCCATTAATATTTCTTAAGTCTTTAAACTCCTATAAAAACCTGTCAGGCATATTTGTATTCATATATCTAAGTCAAGAAAAACAGCTTTGAACTTACTGTTTTCTAATAGCTTGTGACCAATGTTATGATCTGATGAAACAGCCCTAGGTAGATTTGTTTTTTTTTTTTTAGCAGCTATTATTGAGAAAGATATATTACTGTAACTAAAAATGAAACATAGCAACGGTCATATCCTGAGCAAATCTGATATGAAATTAGAAAAGATAGGCTCAAATGATCAGACAACCAACTACATACAGCAGCTTATGAAATGAAAATATAAGCTTATTGCTAGGATAAACTTTCAGTCACAATGTCACAGAATAGAATCATAGTGTTGTTTGGGTTGGCAGGGAGCTTTAAAGATCATCTAGTTCCAACCCCCCTGCTGTGGGCAGGGGACATATTTCACTAGACCACGTTACTCAAAGCCCCATCCAACCTGACCTTGAACAGTTCCAGGGATGGGGCATCCACAGCTTCTCTGGGCAACCTGTTCCAGTGCCTCACCACCCTCAGAGTGAAGAATGCTCCTCCAGCATTTGTTTTGTTTTAGTATGTGAACACAGGCACCTGTCATCATGGCAGAGGCAACTCCTGCTCTGGAGAGTGGAGTCTATCCACACTGGAACACCCATAATCCTTCTTCGTGATTCTGAGTTCAGTGACCTGCAGTGGATATAATGCAATGGAAGTAGCATATAATAAAGAAATATTATGTAATAAGTGTGGTTCTTTTATTTGAAACTAATTCTTAAATTCCTTATAGGGTTACTTTGCATCCATGCACCTGTGCAGTAGCCCTTAGTGGGGATTTTGCTGGGTCTTCCTAAACTTGTGGAAAAGAACATGTGGTGTTATCGTGCTCAGACTGAGCACAAAACAAGGTCTGCAGGGAACTGTTACAAAGTCCTTTACAAAGTAATAGCTGTGGAGTGGTTTTTGTTTTCTAATTGATAGCAGCTAAATATTCTTATCTTGGTAGTATTGCCTTGATGGTTAATAACCCATACTGCTCTTGTTTTGTATATTATTCTCTTAAACATCTGTTGCATAATACATGCAAATATGAATACATGTGTCTGCTACAAAGTTTTCTATTGAGCTCCCCACCAGCAAAATAAGCTGTAGAGACACCAATGATGAGCTGTGGTAATAACACTGCTGTCACAAGGAGTACAGCAGTCTGTACCCTTTAAAGAGTCTGAATCTGTAAAGACAAGGACATATTTTATTAAACCAACTAACAAAAATGGGAAATGACAGACACTTCTGGATGTATAAACCTCCTACAGGTCCCTGTAAAACTTACCACTAAAGAGAGCTTGTCTTCCCCAAAGTATGTCTGTTTTCCAAAATGATATCCTTCAGCTTAATAAAACATATTACCTTTTCTACATCCCTTGTCTGACTTACAGTCTTAACGTGGATGATCACAGCTACAACAACATTGACACTCTTATGACAAGATTAAATTCTGGAACATTTACCATCACTTTAGCAGCAGGTTGTCATGTCTTGAAATTGGCAGCTTTACCTCATTCAGAAATGTTTCTCAAACACTAATCTGCAAAAAACTTTGAAATGCAAAGATTAATGTTGTGATGATAAGAGAAGAAACATATGTGCCAGGCCTATACTTATAGTTCAGGAACTGTAGTTAGCTATATTAATTTGTAGATACTATGCCTATAAGTTCTTCAGTATAGCTGACCCTGTAACCCTGTTCTTGGCCTGATCCCAAACTGACCTTCTTTCATTGTACTTGGACACATTTATGGTACAATTGTTTACCTTACCTCATTTAAGTAACACACAATTTGTCTCTTGTTGGCATCAAACAGCTTGGTTCGCTGCCTTTTTTTCATAAAGGTTTACTCCTTCACAGGCTGCCGTGAAAGTTAGGTCTACAGTATACACTGAGCAGACATACAAAATCCTTTCATTTTTTTAGTTGCTTTTCTCCATAGCTAATACACAGTACTTATACAGATCGGCCTACCCTCTTTCTCTACAGGACATGCTGTCTCTGCTTATCATACATGCTGTAGCAAAAAATTCAAACCTTGTCTACATAGTGCAGACAAAAAAAAAAGAAATCCAAGCAATCAAAACCAACTTTTTCTTTCAATTATTCTCTCAGGAATAGTTTCCTCCCAGTTTTCACTGCTAAATTACTTCCTCTCCTTGTCATTTGTATAACGCTAGCTATTTTACAGGTTAAGTAAAACCCTCAACTGGTTTTTCCCACTCGCAATTCCTAATATTAAGACCTGATTCTATAACAGATCTGTCAGGATGGTTTCACATAGAAGGGCTCGGTGCATTGACACTGGATTAATTCTGAAGATACAAAAGAAAATGAGGATCCTATTTCAAAATAATGCAAATTAAAGAAGTTAAAAACAGTACACAAAAGAGAAAAGAGGAGTTGAGTCTCTAATGAAATGTTTACTTTTATTTCACTGTTTTCATCTATTTGTGTTCTTTTTCTGAACATGTCTGATCTAAACGCATGATTAAGTCTACATATTAGCACACACCTCTTAAGCAGCAAGGATTTTCTTCCACTATTTAAGTACCTTCTTCCCACTTTAGAAATTGATGCAATTTACTAAAATTTCTTTCTCCTTGATTTTAAAATCAAATAGATGGAACTAATTCCTCTCTGGGAAGAGAACAACGTGGGCTATTGGACACAAAACAGGAAAAACGTAACATGGCACAAAAGCAGTCGCTACAGACGTTTCCCCTCATCTGTCCGTTCTTTTCCATCACCTCAGCATTTCTCGCCACCTTCTGCAAGTGGGGTAGGAAACTCCAATTCCCCCTGCAGATTTCAAACTTTGGAAGCTGGACATGAAAGGCTACCACAGACCTCACTCAGTCTGGCATACAAGGAATACCTACTGGGAGGAAAACCCAAGGAAGAAAGAGCAGCCTCCTGAGAAAGTAGATACAGACCAGTAAACTGGTCTAGATAGCACATTATCCCCAAATCCAAAGACACCATGCAAAAAAACCCTCCTCCTTATGACTACACATGAAAACAACAACCCAACAACCCAGTCCGGGGAACAGCTTTGCTAAATGCAGCAGAAATTACTGCCACTTCACCTGCCTCCAGCATGCAACGGGGCCAGGGTGCTTGACTAAAGCTGAGGATGCAGTAGAATGGGCAGCACCAGCACTGGCACTATGGTCACACTTGGTGGGGAATGGAGAGTCATGACCAAAGGGGTTCAATCCGTGCCATGCCAACTAGGCCCTGAATTGCACGGCAGCCCTGGTTCAAAAGTGTAAAGATAGCACATCCAGCTACAGTGGGATCACACTGAAAGCTAACTTTTAGTTTGGTCACTTATCCTCTGGAAACTGCAAACCTGTTTTTGAAAATCAGGTTTGCTTTTAATCCTTTTTTTTTTTAATCAAAACACATTCATCTCTCTTCCTTTATGAATCTAAAATAAGTAGTTCATATTGATTGTAAAGAGCCAAAATGCATTTTCCTAGTCAACAAAATTGCGCAAAACATTTCCGCAGGGCTGGCAATTTCAACAATACGATGGGCTTTCTTGAGGTGTACTTAATTATTGACATTCCAGTCCTGATTCCCACTCCAAAACTACCAGAAATAATATTACAGTCTTTACAGCAGAATTTAATTAATATTTGTCATAATGTCTTTTCTTTCCTTTGGAGAATTTCAATACATTTTCTAGAAGAGGTTGATTTGTCACCAAATCTGAGGGGGTTTTATTGAGCCCCTGAGCAAGTCTGGGCCCCACATGCTCATATCTCCTGTTCTGTAGCCAGCTTGATCTCTCTGAGTTTAAGCAGCTGGGGTCATTTCCTTTAAGGGAAAAATGTCTTTTTTCTTTAAGGGCAAAAAATGACAGTTTTCCATACGCCTCTGTGTCATATACATCTCAGCAGATTTACAGTCCACATGACTAAACTCTGTAATGTCAGGCTATATTCTGCTCTGGTGGCCTGTGCTGTTAGTTTCTCAGGAGAAAAAGTATTGACAACAATTCTGTTCTCATTAACTTAGCTGTCTTGTAATAACCAGTTTCATGCTTTGTTCTTTTTCCAGCTGAAAATACTGGTAGCTGTCCTGAGTGATACTCCACATTTTAATTTTCTGACCCTTGGAGTAAAGATAATTGATCAAAGCAAAAGCTTACAGATGCTTTTAAACTCATTTGTGGATATCTGAGTAGAAAAAGTGCAAATGTAGCCAAGAACTTTCTTTTATAAGTATATGTCACTCATTCTGAGAGCTGGACCGGAGTATCTACATAACATACTTTCTTGGCAGTTGTATTTTCAGTACCTATTCCTGTTGGATAGGAAGAAATCAAAGATCATGCATTTAAAGTATGTGTGCTCTATAATCAACATCACAAGCATTGGTCCTAGGTTTAAAAGAGCAGGCTTCTAAAACTGCATAGAACCTACTCTAAGGCTGTGACCTTCTTTTGCATAGTATCAAGTATCCAAAGATCCCCATCAAATTTACTTTCCAGGGTCCAACAGGATAGAAGAATGAATTCAAAAAAACAGTCCACCCCAATTAGATAATTAATTCTTCACAAACCAATAACTAATGGGACATACCGACTCTTTAATTTCCTGTTTTAGCTGAATTTTATGGAGGAAAAAATGTAATGCCATGTATTACCCACACAGTATTAAATATACTTCTCTTTTTAAAGCCTTTTAGTGTTTAACTTTTCATATGTTTGTCTCATGTGAGATGCGATATTGACCTATGTGTGGATTTTAGAACACGCCATTGGTTTGTAAGATCAAAACTGGAAAAAGAGTTCACAACCACACCCACACATCTTCAAATTCTCATAGCTTCATATCAGATGCTGTAGCTAAAACAAAACAAAACACACAACTACATTATATTTTTAATGTGTTCTATAAGAGAGCAAGGAGAACTGCTGCTGATGGCTGTAATCTTTCCCCCTCAGCTTTAGGCTTGTCTGAACCTTGAGTAATAACAAGCTGCTCAAGTTTGCCTCACTATAGGGACTTTGAAGTAAGCAGACTGCTGTACTGTTCAGAATTCAGCTATTCTGACTAAAACAATCCCTTTAAACTGGTCTAAAAATGATGGAATCTGTCTATTCTTATCAACGGTTAATTTGTTTGAGTTTCTCACTTGCCTTTTTGCAAATGTAATCAGAAAGCTGTCCAGTGGAAACTTTGATGCGGATTCCTAATGTACTAAGGTAATGTAGGTAAAAGAGGTCTCCAATTCTTGTCAGAGAGTGGGAGGAAACAGTGGGAGGACACTGGATGATTATCAACAATTAAGTGGCAAAATCCGTGTCTTCTCTGTGAAGAGGATGATCTGTTAATGTGAGCAAACACGAACACTGAGGTCAAACACATACTATGTATGGGCTGAGTGCACAGAGAGCCTTTCTGTGTGAACTGAAGTGAGGACTGAAGCAACAACACTTGAACTAACAGTAGCAGAAACAGACTGAACCAAAATCAGAATCCCACAGCAGACTAATTCTTCTCCTAGGTAAAATGGTATTGTATTAATGAGTCTGAAATTACTCTATTTGCTCAGCTCTGTAGGAAAATTCACATGAAATAGGTGACAGTGATGGGACTGAAAATTGATGTGCTGACAGAAGGGTGGGTCATAAAAAGCCAAGGTCAACGGCAGAACATTTGGGAAAGCCTTTTTTACATATATTTGTATTACTCTACATCTGCGCATTTTCTCCTTCCTCTGTCTATTTTTTGCAGCAACACAAAATAGCCATTGGCATTAAGAAACTATTCTCAGACTGATGTGCTAATAATTAATTCTGTGAAGCAGTTCAGTGAAAAGTAATTGTAATCTGTGCTGTGGGCTACTGCAAGAGTATGTTCATCTAATGCTATTTTATGATTTTCTACTACGTTTCCTTACACTTTGGGAGACGTCAAACAACATCAAGCTGTACCTTAACTAGGTGCTTGCTGGGGAAATAATGTTGGGCTTTCATGTATTAATGAGAATCAATTATTGACTCTGAACCAGCATTGTCTCCCTGTATTTGCAAGTATTTAATTGTTTCTGAAAGATTAATTCCTCTAACTGATCAATAAAATAATATGTAATGAAGCAGTTTCTCTACTTTCATTCTAATAATGAAGGAGCAGTAGTCTTGGACAAACTCTCTATCCCACATCTAATGTGTATCTTTTCATATGCAAATATAGACCAGTGTTCAAGCTACTGTTCTGAACCATCAATAAGACTTTTCCACTTCAGGTAATTTAATTGCTAAATCCTCTGTTTATCAGAAAGAATTTGAATCAGGAAAGTTAGTGCCCAGCTATTAAGGCCTAATGGATTCAAACTGCTATATAAATATTAAATAGTACTCACATTTTTTTATTTCCACTGAATTCAAAGAATATGTTTTGCAACCTACTTAAAAGGGGGAAAGTTCAGTCTCCAAAACACAAAGAATTTGTCAAAAATTTATTCCTAAACATTATCATAGTGTACCCTGATATGTAAATTATATTCATTTATTTGATTATATTATAAAACTATACTTTTAAGTGGATTCAAATGGGAAGAAGTGGCACAGAAATCCAATCAATATGTTCTGATTTTTTACATGTAAACTACAGAATGCATTATTCTAAAATTCACAGAAATCATCAATCCTAACTAGTTAATCAGTGCATTGCTTTCAATCTGTGATGGAACATCTGTTTAAAGGCTGTTAGATAGGTTTCTCAGCATCACAGCATTAACATTGTTTCAGCATAATTACTTCTTATGTTTTATTCCCATTAGACTAAACTACTGGCGGTTTTTAAGAACATTTTTTTCTTGACAAATAGTCCCAATGGTGTAAGTCACATAATTCTAAGTGAAAAATTTACCAGGAGTATATAGGAAGAAGAACTTACAAAAGATTCCATAATGACTTCTTCAGACAAGAAAAGCAAGAAAAAATTTTCAAGACCATGAACTCCTTTATCTCATTTTTTTATTATTATTTATTTAGTCTAATCAATGGCAACAAGTCACCATCATAATTTGACAGGTTTTTTCTAGCAAGGGTAATGTTAATGTGTTTCTTTCTAAGAGCAATTCAAAATATATATGTCCATCTTAGAAGAAAAATGTTAATGTTGTTGATAGATATAGAGAATAATGTCTAAGTTCATTCTCCAAAGAGCAAATAAACATAGTATCTTTTACAACTGCCATTTAAAAATGAAACCAGTACGTGTAATATACCTCTTAAAATCTCGATCCTTGGAAATATTCAAAAGCTGTTTGGACATAGTCCTGGGCGACCTGCTATAGGTGACGCTGCTTGAGCAGGGCAGGGGGTGTACCAGATGACCTCTAGAGATCCCTTCCAACCACAACCATTCTGTGATTCTGTGAAATTAGGCTCAAACGCACTTACTTGTTCACTCAGTATCTCATCTAGTTTCAGAAGTCAATAATATGGTTCATTTTCTGTAAATTTTTTTATTATATAGGTTCATCTTTATCAGTGGAGGAGAAGCATTTTTAACAGTTGGTTATCTCAGGCTGAAAGAGTGACTAGGACAGGTGAAATAAACTATTATTTGGAGTTACCTGACTCTCCCCATTGACTATAGACAGTTTTGACAGCTAGGTTAGCCTAGAAGGTATTTTCTAAATGGCTAAAGTTAAATAAGAGGAATCATAACCTGAAGGACTGATTTCATGTAGCTGCAGGCAAAAAGTCTTCCATGTTAACCGGTCAAGTAAGTACTAGACAAGATCTGTTGAAGAACCTGGCATAAACACGAGACAGAGTAGCTGAGATGTACGCATCTATACTGTAAAACATCTGTAGCTCGATAGGATTAACGCTATCCTTAACTTACTACAGCTAAACCTTAGAATCAAACTGCACAACCACCTGCCTACTTTCAGATACCTGGTTTCAGGTATTTCAGGGTGGGCACTGCCATGTGCCTGTAAGCTGCAAATTTACTACATCTGATCTTAAAACTCTTGTGACTTTTTTTGTTGTTGTTGTTGTAAAATGGCAGCACATTGTCAAGCATAACAGGAACATGCAGAGAATCAGACATTATGAAAGCAGTACTGCTGCAAATGTTGTTAAACATCTGTTTCAATTTCAGCCTTCACACATGTGGACTCACTGCCTGTTTCTTCTCCACAGTTAATGTTTGTACCAGACAGGAATCTTAAAGTTTCTGAGAAGGCACTTTGTATTCATGTGAGTAAAACGCTAAGGGAAGATAAAAAGAACAGAAGTGGGTAATATTTAACAGCTGTCTCATTTTTTTTTTCAAGCTAGTAGGCATATCGTGTTTGTTCAAACACATGCAATATTTGTACTATCTTAACTTGAACATGCTTCAAGAGAAAACTTGTCTCTTCTCCATTTTCAGAAGTCTCACCCAGGGAAATATAAGCCAAGGTTGACTCAAAATCTGGTGAATTTTTGCTTCCAGAATGTCCATATCCTGCAAATTCTATATACTGTATTTCTATACTCTGGAAAGTATAATCTGAAAATTATTTTCAGTTCTAAGGCTGAGAACCATTTGTGCCTATTTCAAATAAATTTGCAGTAGAAAGATTTGTAGCTTCATGTATTTTTGTTATTTAAAAGGTCTGTGAAGCATTTCTCCTTCAAATCAACCTTGTGTACTGCAAGGGCTTAAATATCCAATTAAATTTCCTAGATGAATCATTATTCCTCAGTAAAATTCAGTAGTAAAAGATTTGACCTCCTTAGACTTCTTTGTAATTGCTTCACTTAATTTCAAATAATTAACAGAATCACTTTGTTAGTTTAAGTTTTACACAAGAATTGAAAAAAAACCCAACATTCTGTTAAGTAAAAAGTAAGGACAAGTGAACCTAGGGAGTGGGAGGGACAGTGAGAAAAATGTGAGGGACTGGTGATTTTGCAGGTGTCTGGAGTTATATTTTGGTGTAAGTAAGTGGAGAAAATGTTCTGGGAGAGAGCTGGACATAATAGCAATAAGGTTTTTACTTTGCTGTGAGTCTGCCCCAGCTCTGAGGTAAGTAGAGGCGATTTTCAATTTCACTCTGAAGTGTTGTGTAGAGAAAAACTAAAAAACTGAAAAACTTGCCCTTGGCATCTGTGGACAATCACAAGCATGGTGGGAGCCTGGGTGTTTAAACAGGTAAACCTTTAAATGTGACTTTAGATACCTTCTGAGCACAGGCTTTTTATTATGATTCTTTAGAAACCCCAGAAAGAAGTCACAGTCCTGTTTCGCTGGCAATATATGTAAGCTTGCCACAATGACAGTCCCCACCTCAGAAATCTACTGTCCTCAGCATGACCTGTGCTTTCAAGTCATCAGTCATACACGTTTAAGGACCAGATACTTATCTGATCAAACCAAATCAACTTAATGCTTGGGAAATAAATATGTTATTTCCTTTTATATCAGAAGATAGGGCTTCTGTGGGTGAAGGGAACTAGAAAAGCATGTGAGAAAAGAGTCTAATTTAAGGAATTTAAGGTACTGTTGCAGATTTCTTTGCAACGGATTTTCTGAGGGATTTGAAAGGCATCTTTGAATATTACATTTTGGAAAAAGGAGAGAGGCAATCAACAGGAGACACAGGATGTAACTTTACGCTAATATTTTTCAGAAAAATATAGACTTGATCTCTTTCTGAGGATCTTGCATTGAGAAGCTGCAGTGTTAGCAAAAGTCCCATGCTCAGCAGCAGTAATTTTAAGTAGCAATTTGGACAATAGATTTTCTTTCTGTTCCTTGGACCTTTCTTTAAGTAGAGATTTATGTAAGAGGCATTTTTGGACATTGCCTAGGAGCACAATTATACAGAATTCACAATTTCCATCTGAAAAATAGTATCGATAACTTCAATATGCATCTTGTATTTTAAACAAATTCAGCATTCTCCAGATTTTAATGGTGACTAGTGAAACTAACGACCACAAATGGATTGGCTTGACTTGATTGCAGAAGCTGTTAATATTAGAGGTTGAGAACATTAATCTCTTACTTCAATGAGCACTGAAGCACAGAACATGACTTTTCTGTGCATTGTTTTCAGTATATTGCTAAATATTAAAAATACTTTTATTGGATAATAATAGGTCTCTGCTACCAAGAAAAGTGACCCAGAGTGGAAACGTTTGTATTTGACAAAATAGATTTTCCACAATAAGACTTCCTCCATAAGTGATCACCAAAGGAGTGGTGTTTCTCATACCAGACTATTTCCTGTGTATTACTGAACCAAAAATGCAGGAAATAAAGCTTAAGTAAATTAGCAGGACTAAGTGGTACAGATTAAATTGTTTCTTTTAGAGACCTACCCTGTGGAAAAAAAATAATTTAAATTACATTTTAAATTACTCTAACTTCCTTGAGCAGTTTCTTAATGAGTTACCGAAACTACAGTTATAACTCACATCAGGGAACAACCCAGTCTGGCATTAGCCTCTTCATCTACTTTTAACAGACAAGAATGCAGCAATATTTTAGAAATTAAACGTGCTTCAGCTGGACCACAGAGAAGGATGCTTGTATACTTACACAGTTCATACAGAATTCTGTATTCAGTCTCTCATTTTCATAAGGTCTAAGAACCAAGAGTATTAATTAAATCAGGATGATCTGAGCAGTGGGATAAATACTTTAGGAGGACAAAGAAGTCTTTGGAACTTTGATGAAACCTTTATTATCCTAATGCTTTCTGTTACTTGGAGCTGCTTCTGGCCAGCTGCAGCATGAGATTCTCATGTAGCAATTTCTTCACATGTGTGATAGCTTGTGATTACACTTCGAGGGTAATTATGTGTGCAAAATGCAACTAACAACTTTTAAGCCTCGTATCCTGTCAGTAACTACTAATTCCCCCCATATCCAGTTTCAGTGTGAAGCAGTAGCTGTAAAGGTGATGGGCTGAATGGAACTTTCCCCAGAGCCCATACTTAATAGTTGGAGGACTTCACTGTAATGCGGGCACAAGGTAACCCAGCGCCTGGAACTGCTGTTGCAAATGTCTAAGCACTACATCTGTTTTTCCTTGATCTTTTACTCACCAGCTAGTTTATTGGTGCATCACTAGACAATTACTCTAGACAATTATATATTCATATAGCTCACCCCTAAGTATGAGGCTTGGATAAGGAGAACTGATCATGCAGTATACCTTCCAATATGCTGAATAAAAGTTTTCCTTCATGTATTGTTTTTCACAGATATGTCCCTTGCCTTTTTTAAATAATGCAAATAAACAAGAATTCTGTTCAAGAGCAAGATAGATCTCTAATTTCATTATCACCTGCTTGCAGATCTGTAGTCTGTCATTAATACACATTTCAATTTTCACATAAAAGATAATAAAAAGGTTTTAATAACAGCAGCTAATTGATCTAGAAATAAATAGACATTTTTAGAAATAAATGTCAAAACACTTTTTACCCCACTATGTAGTGGAGCACAGAGAGGCAAGGTGACTTGGTCAGTGTCATACAACAGATATGCCCAGTGTTATCTTATGCAACATGCTTTCCTATGCTAAGTACAAAAGAAAGAGAAATCCAACTACTTTTCTTTCTAGATAAATGATTTTTTTCTAGAAATGTAAATACTGTTTCTCTTCACTTCTTGTTCTAAAACAAAAGTCAATTCTTCCCTTATTGGTCTTATAACTGCATATAACAAATATATCTGCATATAACAAATTGCTTTTTAAAAAGGTAGTACCCAGATTTCAACAATTGATTCCAGGTATACTCTTACTTTGTTTACATGCACAAACCACACTTTTAACCTATGTGATTGTCGTAGTTGGCGACACACTGGCGATGTGGGGGACCCCAGATGGGATGGACAGATGCTCCCCTCTACCCCTCTTCAAAGAGAGAGGCAGAGGAGGGAAAAAGAGACTTATGAGTTTAGAAGGAACTAAACTACTTTAATGAAATATTAATAATAAAATAAAAGGAAATAATGAAATATTTACAAAACCATATCAAGCTGGCGGGATGGCAATCATGACATCGGCTGGCACAGGGGCAGTCCCAGGCTGGACTCAGTGACGGACGGGAACTGGATTTCAGATCTGGATTCAGGATTGGGACCAAAGGCAGATGAACAGTCAGACCCTTTGATCCCTCAGCTTTTATACTGAGCATGATGCAGATGGGATGGAATACCCTGCTGCTCAGTTTTGGGTCACCTGTCCTGTCCGCTTCCCCCCGCAGGTGGGACCCCACTGTGCTTTTCCACTTCCAACCCTCCAACGGGGCAAATAGCCAAGTTAGCTGCCCTTGGGTGTTATAGCAATAAGTATAAACAAGAGCCTCTCCACATACCACTCCTGGCCATCAGCTATAAACATTGGTCTTATCACTCTGAGAGTGAACAGTTTCTGCACAATATGCTGCCAATTTCAGTAGTCAGAAGAGGCCCAGCTAACAAGCAAAGTTACTGAACAAAACTGGTCCTGTTCTACCTCAAACCAGGACAGTGATCAAGCAGCAAATAAGCAATTATTTTCCTCTGATATCTCAAATCAACTTCAATATTCAATGCCTACAGAAAAATTCTTAGAGAATTGTCTATGCTCAGAAACCAAAGCAGAATATAAACCTTCTTTCACTCAGCTTCATCTTCAAGTAATTTCTCCACAGAACTGAACATATTTCTCCAGAATAAAACTTTTATTTGTGTACGAGTGAGAAATGCATTAAAAGTATGTGCAATAATACCACATGTGAATTCTCACCGTAATATACAATCAGCATTAGCTCAATACATAAAACTAGCATTCCATTGTCTCTATAAAAGAAATTCTCTAAGGAAGGGTACAGTGATGAAAAATTCAGGATGTCAATCTTCGAATCTTTATTTCTACCTCTAATTGCAGTTTATTAATCAACATGTTTAATATGCCAGTAAATGCTCTAGGGAAAATTGTACTGAAGCTGTTTAACAACTTGGAGTTTTATTTCTAATGCTCTGATGCATTTGTTCAAAAGTTTTGTAAGGAGCTGTGATGAGTCAGATGGTGTCCCCAAACAGAACTGTTAGAAAAGTTGAAAACTGTATGTTTAATTGGTTTTACTGTGACTGGTTAGCCTTGGCTAAGGGCCAAACTCCCACTTAGCTACTCACTCACTCCCCTTACTCAGCAGGACCAGGGGAGAAAACAGGATAAGAAAGATTGTGATTTGAGATAAAGACAGGGACATCACTTACTGATTACTGACTTGGGGAAAATTAATTTAATTTGTTGCCCATTAAAATAGATTCAGGTAGTGAGAAACAAAGACAAATCTTAAAACAGCATCTTTCCTCCCCCCTTTCCCATGTTCAACTTTACTCCTTCAATCTGAGTATGAGCAGTGGAAAATTGAAAGCAACTCAATTCAAAGAAAGAATCTTTGTTCTGTAATGCTAATAATGCATCTTGTGTTCATTACATAGCTTCTGGTAATTTTTTCTCTATCACATGACCTTCATCTTAGGAATACTTTTCTTTTTCCCCCATTCCAGGACTTTTTCCAGACTTGATCAAACTTTAAGGAGTTTCATAAATTAAGCAGAAGTTTGAAATTCAGGTGTATAACTGTAACTGCAGTAAACTGCAGTAAACTGTTTGCAGCACTGTAAATACTGAAAAGGAGAACTGCTAAGCTACAGTCCAGACAGCATCTGAAATTCCATATTCATTGTGCAGGTTATCAGCAATTTTATAGTGTTTTCCTAGATATAATAACAGCAATATGTTAGTAAAATTACAGTTTTGTGATTTACCTTGACATCTACATTATCTAGCAGGCTTTTTTTTTTTTTTTAACTGCAGCTATTAGCATCTATGTTAACTAGGAACATCAGTTTTTATGGCATAAAAAGTAGGATTCTTGTTCTCATTACTTCAGTGAAAAACTTCAGAGAGCAACCCCAGAAAAGCTAAATAAAAATGAAACAAAGATAGAACCCCATCTGGAACCCAAACTGATTTGTAAGCCAATTTAGTAGTTTTAGAAAGCTTTGGGATTGGCAGTGCTAGATTCAAGCTTCCACAGTAACAGCTGTCGTTTTGTTTTTTTTTTTTCTCCTTGTTTGTTTGGGGGAGGAGTTATGACTTTGCCTGAATTAAGACATGTGTTACATAGAAAAGAGCACTTCAGAAACTTGAATAGCCATTCAAGAGTTTAAGTGAAATAATGCTGCTGACAGAGCAGAAATTGAGAAGGGTGAATGCTTGAAAAGATGAGTAAGAGATGTATCTCCAGAACAGTTTTCTCTGAGGAGGTTCAGCAGGTAATGTCAGAGAGACAAGAAATATTTTTGTCAAAGAAGAGAATAAAAGCCTTAGACACAGGAAGAAATGGGTTGCTATTGCAAAATAGGACAAGTTATTGGTCACATATTTTTCTCTGAAGTCAGTTGTGTATTAAAAGATATGCTATATCTTTAGTTACAATGTGTCAATAACATTTAAGGAAATCCATGACTTTTATAATTTGTAAGCCTTTTGATCAAAATATCCCTAAAAATATATATAGCGCAAAGCCATAGCATTAATTAAATTTGAGATCAAAATTAGTAGTCACCTAGGTTGTCCAACAAGCACTTTCAATAAGCATAAACAGGCACAGATAATGGAAAACGCATTCCTGGTCACCACTAAAAACATGCTCCTCTCCTCATTCCTCCCGTCCCTTAGACCAGCACAAATGATTGTGTGTGTTTATATAGTGGGTCAGAGAACTGAGCAGATAAAAATGGAAAGGAGGAAGAGTGAGGGAGGAATCATTTTCTGTCCGATCAGACCCTGCATCTGATTCATTGCTTTGACACGTGAACAATTTTCTGACACAACTGAGCCTTGAGCGCAGGGAGCACACAGGTAAGGAGTGAGTAGGACTTCTTCAGGTAGAAGTGGTGATCCATAACTGCTGAAATGGCTGCTGAGAAATCCCTGAGAAGCACCAGATTCAGACTGTGGTAAGAGCTTACTCTGCTGGTTCAAGTATTTTCTAAAAATAATGGACAGGTTGACTTTTTATTAGCAGTATTTATTTGTAGCAGGATTATCTAAGCAAGTAAAACAGACAAAAATCTAGTAAGGATCAGGAAGGATAAGCTACAATAAACTTATTTCTATCTTACTGTTAGATATTTTTTTTCTGCTATGTTACATGTTTCTTTCTTGCATTTTAGCCTGAATTGCACCATTTTCACCTATTCAATGATACTTTAGATTTTAAAATCTTTTTTAACCTTCTCAGCTATATGCAGGTTACCCAGCCTGGCCAGCTAATGAAACCAGACGTCCTGTCGGTCATGACATTTATTTACCTTTTATGCTTCAGTTCAGAATCCAATGTTATGAGTAATGAGCTATAGTGAAACTTCTTTGACAGATATGTATCCAGTGAAAAATAATGTTTGTTTTCCAGTAGTTCCTACTGGATTGTTAAGCAGGCAACAATCTTATGTTAATTTTTTAACCTGACTTATTTCTGGCAGTTGCAGAAGCTAGAAGAATGTATCATGACACCAATTTGCACTCTGTGTGTAGCTGCCAAATACAGATTCTGTCATCTGGGGAGAAATAGCTTGTCTTTTCCTTTTCCTCTCTTCTTTCATGATAACGTTTTCTGTAGGAGATTCTTCTTTCTAGCAGTGCCAGCTCCAGCAGCAAAATACAATTCCTACAGCTCAATGCACAATCTATAAAATTATTTAACTGAAACCTTCATTTTTTTCTTCTGCTACTTTAGTCTGGCATAAAGCTTCCTTTAGGAAGGGAAATATTTTCTCTTCAGACAGCAATTTCATACTGTTGATCGTGTCCCTTATTGACTAAAACCTTGTATGAAGAATTGAAACCAAGTACATTTTGATTCTTATGTGCCAGTAACTGATCATAATGAAATATAAACTATTACAGATAGCTGCTCAGATTTCCTGTGGCATTGAAGAGGCAGAAAGACACTGCTGAACTTCACCATAGCTGGATCTTGTCTTTTGTACATGAGAACACAACTGGTAGCTGGTCATCTAGTTCCACTCTAAAACTGATTTGGGATCCTTGCTGCTGTGCCTGCTGGAAAACAAGATGTGATGTGGAAATTCACAGGCCAACAAATGACATATGAACAATTGGTACACATCGGAGTTCTCCAAATATCATCAAATTTATTTTTGGAAAAGTGAGCAAAATATCCAAAGGAGCACATCAGGCCTCCTCTATAGTCTTCTGCCCTCTGCCACGCACAATTATAGGACAGTTTGATTTTGTGGGACCTCTGTGGTCCCAGGTTAGGATGTACATCTGGTCATGCACAGAAGAGGAATAAGTGAGGTGTTATCTTAGACCTCCTATACTGAGGAGTGGATCAGCCCAGGCCAAGCAGATTTCACTTCATTCTGCTATATGAAGAATGCTACTGTCTGCTGTGGGGCTTCCTGGAGCTGAAGTGCTTCTTTAAGTCTGGTTTTACTACTGGTAGAATGGCTGAGGCTCTTCAGGAGGTTTTAAAAGAGGATTTCAAATAAAAGTTTACTTTCAGTTTCCTGTCCTTAAGAAGTCACACAGGACACACTATTCTGCTTTTTATAGAAGCTGTGTTTTAAAAGTGTGTCTTAACAGAAATGAAACTTCAAAATATAAAACTGTGCTTCCATACTGCTGGAGCCTCCTTTCAACATCTTTCAGGCTTAGGGTAAAAATCAAAATATGTTCTAACTGAACTAAGAAGGCGTTGTCCCCTTATAAAACACTGGCCATGCACAAATTCAGAGGAAAACACATTCAAAGATGCAACATAGTCCTTTAAGAAGAGTGGTGTGCTTCTCCCTGAACAGCTTGTTGTCTGTTAATAGAATCATAGAATCACAGAATTGTTGAGGTTGGAAGGGACCTTTAAGATCATCAAGCCCAATCATTAACCTACCCTGACAAAAAACACTCTAAACCATGTCCCCAGGTACCACGTCTACCCTTTTTCTAAACACCTCCAGGGATGGCGAATCCACCACCTCCCTGGGCAGCCTATTCCAATGTTGGATAACCCTTTCAGTGAAAAAAAAAATTCTAATATCCAGTCTAAACCTCGCCTGGCTTAACTTGAACTGAGAAAGAGAATGGAATCTCCTCTTTCTGGCAGCAGAGCACCATTTTTAACACTCTATAATGCACACCAGTCTCTAATGCCTAAGACTGAGTCTGCATAGCATGTAGGTCTGCAAATAAGGAGTGGGTTTTGTGTCCTTTGGTGTTCCCCATTAACATCTATGCAAGGACAGCTGCAGCTTGGCTCCTCAGGAGTCCTGGAGGTTCACTATTCACTGGTCTTAGGGACAGCCATATCAGCTTCAACATAGATTTTACTGTTTTGAGGCTTAAATAGATAGAGAATAAAAGTGCTGGGGCATAGATGTGCTGAAGCAGAGCAGGAGTAATTTTCAAGGCAGGATACAGACAATTTGGTGCTTGCAATTTAAAAGATACAAACAAAAAAAAACGAGCCCAGAAAGGGGAAACCCATCTAAGGCTTGCAAACAAAATTTCAAATCTATTACAAAGAAATAATGGTAACTTCATGAAACTGTGTCTGGTTCGCACATATTTTAGTTCTTCCGGGGCTTATAAATGCTTATATTTGTTATGTGCAATGGGTAGCTGCTGGAATGGGCACTGACACTGACAGCAGAACAACCGATCTGTTCACCCAGACATTTCCTTGCAGGCCAGGGAAGCACCCCTCCACCCTGTTCTCCTGACTGCCGTCATTTGGCCATTTCTCACATCAAATTACAGAATAATTTAGGTCAAAAGGCACCTCCATTAGCATCTATCCCACACATCTGCTCAGAGCAGGTCTAATTTTACCAGGTTTCCCCAGGACAAGTCCAGTCAGGTCCTGAACGCCCTAAAGGCTGGGGAGTCCACAACCTCGGGGGGCAACCTATTCCTCTTGGTAAAAAAGTTTCTTTATCTCTAATTGGAGTTTTCCATGTTCCAGTCTGTGCCTGTTGCCTCTCATCCCCTTGCTGTGGACCTCCAAGAAGAGTCTGATTACATCTTCGTTCTGTCCTCCCATCAGGGATTTGCAGGCAGCAGTAAGGTCTCCCCGGAGGCTTCCTCTTCTCCAGGCTGAACAACCACAGTTCTTTCCATCCCTCCTAGTAGATCCTGTCCTCCAGCCACCCAGCCAGCCCTGCAGGAGCCAGCCCCGTGAGAGCCAGCCTTCACCGCGCGTCTTGTCAGCGGTGTCTGTCCTGTCTACAACTTGATCAGGTGAAGAGGTGGCTGAATGCACAGGAAGGAGAGTAACCGGGTGTATGGCCCTTTGCTAATTCAGCCTGCTCTCCCCCCCAAAAAATTAATGGCTTTGAAATTTTATATCAAACCTGGCATTTATTTTTGGGTGAGAATAATGAAAACTTGTTCCCCTGGCAGTTAGGCAAAAGTAAGGGAAATTACAGCATTCCCTGAACTGACTAAAATTTTTCTGATTAAAAAAAAAAAAAGTGAAAAAAAAATGCATATTTTTAAGCTTCGCTGAATTCTAAACATTTGTCCAAGGATTTTGCTAAACACAGATAAATTTGGGTTGATCTTACAGTGATAGATGAGTTGCAACTAGAGAAAATAAGGCTTGACTTTTTTAATCAGAAAAAATATGAGTGTATATGAAAACTATTTTAAAATAAAGATTTTTAAATGAGCTTTATATTGCACTTGAAGAAGGGCATTTCTGTGTATACAAGGAAGGAAGATTAGTTTTAAAACTATTTTTAAAATTGCACAGCCTACATTTAAATTTATAATGTGTCTTGGAATGAAAGTATAAATATTTATGAATTACTGTTATTAATTTCTGTAGCAAATCAGATTTTTATTTAAATATTTTTAAGTAAAACTATTTCCTCAGATAACAGAATCCAAATGATTAAGTAAATAATATTTATAACAAATGTCTAACATAATAGTTTGCAAATAGTTGTTTCTTCTGCTATTATTTTTTTTCTCTTTTACTATCACCTATCCTAATAAGATGTGAGCTGAAAAAGGTGATTTGTAGTATGACAAAGCTGTTCAACTGACTAATTAAGCCCTTAAATTATATGGAATATTAGAATAACTTTTTGTCTGAACAAATCAAGTTTAATCCCCCAGAGGGGCTGGCTTTTTAGACATTCAATAAAACCAAAGGAAATCCCTTCAGAACCTGATTTAGTCTCTTAGTCTATTGTTCCATTCCACAGGTGTTAATTGCCATGGGAACTAAGAAGGGAATGGTACTTTTACAATGGCAAATAATGTCTTAAAATGTCCTTTTTATGAATTGTTTTTGTCTGTGTAATAGGCTATATACTGTCACTATACCAGCAAACTGATTAATTACTATATTACTACTTAATGATTGTTAGAAGTTAGTTAATAATATTTTAATCCTTGTTCATGGAAGATAATAGTGCATTATGTATAACTGAAAGGTGTTTACATCCACTGATACAGGGAGCTGATATGATATTAGAGGATAAAATGTAAATTGTTTAGGAATCTTGCTAGTTGTTGATGTTGCAATGCACACATCATATATTATTGACAAAGTTAAAAATACAAAGCAGCAGTTTTAGACAGTAGCCAAAGCTTCCAAAATTTCTGTTTCAGGCCTCTCTTCTATATACAAAGTAGGCTGAGAAAATAGGCTTACAAATGAAACTCTACAGCCAATATTTTGTGAGTTTTTTAAATTAAAAAAAAAAGTATATAGCATACAAGCTTGTCTACATACACACATATACTTGGTTTTCCCATAACAAAGAGAAAAATAAACAAAAATAGATAATGAAAAAAACTTCCAATGCTAGAAAAAAAATACGTTGAGAATTATTTTTTTGTATTTCACCTGGAGGTTTTTGTTTGGGGTTTTTTTTTGCCCATTTTCCTATGGTGGAAAACAATTGTTTCCTATATGGATAATTTTAATAGGAATTTTTATCTTTAGCAACTTGAAATGGAAAAAACGTCCATTTTACAGCCAAATCTAAGATTCATGGCAGACCATGAAAAAGAATGGCATTCTTTTTTTTTTTAAAGAATAGACCCAATATGAGAGACAGGTGTTGAAAGTGAACATGATGATTCAGAAGGTGGCACTGTTCCCCCTGAGTTTACATGCCAGTGTGGTGTGCAAGGGCACAGCTGTCATTTAATGAAGTTGCGTGAGCTCCTTCCACATCCATTAATGCATATGACAAGGAAATGGAAAAATAAAATGTATTTTAATGCTTTGCTTATTACTTGCTGATGTGCAAAGTAGTACACTATTACAATTCCAGTTTTGTCTCTTACCTGCCTTTCTGTGCTTATAGTACATAAAAACACCTCTATTCACATTACGGAAATACAGACTGTAGAATTTCATTATTAATATCTTTTTTTTCTTGTTTTTGTCACGGTCAGACATTTGTGATATGGTCCGTTATGTTCATTCTGCCCTCACGTATACACCAAACACAGTAAAGAGAGTATATCTTAATTATCTCTTATCTCACCTCTGTAAATTATTCTGCTATTGCTTTCTCTAATAAATAAAAAAATACTTACAGTTTTCAGTAGTTTTCAGAATGAAAAAATAATCCACTTTCTAGCTGTAATGCATGAACTGAAAAACTGTAAAATAACAGATGTCAGTGCAGATTGGATTTATTTTTCCAATATGCTTTTAAATGAATGAATGTGAAACTGTTAATACTTGTTGTATCTCAGAAAGTTGATTATATTTACATGATTTTAATGTCTGTTTTTTAATGTTAGAACTGCAGTCACGTATGTGGGAGGTAACTGATGTTTGGCAGTTTCCCAAAAGAGCCTAGCTGCTATGAGCTTGTCATTTAGGATGACAGCCATCTTTTCTTTCCTGTTTATCTTGTGATTTCATAAATCAGATATTTTTCTCACAGTTAAACACTGGATGTGGTATTTCTACTCACAGTAGAGCTCAATAGTCAGATAAATGTTCCAACAATGCTATATGAACAAATGAAGAAGGATGTATTTTTTCCTGGAAGAAAGAAATCTAGTCTCCTAAAGCAGTCTTGTACTGTTTTGAAGGTTTACAGAGACATTTCCTTCTTGATACAGATAAAGAAATACATGCAGGTTCGTTACCTCTAGGCATCTTGAAAATGTGATAAAATGAGATGCAGTAATAAATGAACCTGTAGAGGTTATGGTCAGAAAAAATAACATTGTAAAGAGTGATGTGCTATTACTTTGTATCTATATCCTTGAATACTGTGGAGTCACACAGACCTACTTTAATGCCAAAGACATTTTTTTTTCAGTTCTGTGTTATAGTATCAATACAGTTATGGAAGAATGATCTCGACTGCAGCTTTCCTTCTACATCATCCAAATTACCAGCTTAGCTCTGTCTGCAGAATCCTCATTAGAAAGGGGAATGGAGGGAATGAACAGCTTGTTTTTTTCAGATTCCAGATGGAGTTTGTAAATCTGACAGGTGGGGAAGATAAATGAGTGGGAAAGAAAAATTTTCATACTTGTGAAATGACAAAAATCTGTCTACAAAGTCTTGAGAAAATGAATATTGGACAAACCAGGGTTGTATGTTATAACTTTCCTGAGAATGACAGCATATGAGGGGTTAATAATTCAAAAATAATTGTAACTAGATTTGAAGGGGGAAAAGGATAAAACCAGGCTAGCTGGAGATACTCCTGGGGGTGGCATGCCAATGTTTGAGGGATGGTGTGCTTGCAAGGCCCTTTGGTCTGTCATCTCATTGGAGGTAGGGGATGGAGACCTATGCGACAGCTAAGACACAAGAGATATTGGTGTGTTAGAAACCACGGAAGTGCCTGAGAATGGTCACATAGCAATTAGAGTTTCTCCACCTGAAAATGTGGCGGGATCAATAGCCCAACTGAAGCACACCTACACCAGTGCATACAGCATGGGCAACAAACAGGAGAAGCTGGAAGCCATTGTGCAGTGGGAAAACTATGATATAGTTGCCATCACAGAAACATGGTGGGATGACTCACACATAAGCGGAGTGCTGCAATGGATAGCTATGAAATCTTCAGAAAGGATAGGCAAGGAAGGAGCCGCAGTGGGGTAGCCCTCTGTGTTAGGGAGTGTTTTGACTCTCTAGAGCCTGACAACAGTAATAATAGGATTGAGTGTTTATGGGTAAGAATCAGGGGAAAGGCCAACAAGGCAGATATCATGGTGGGAGTCTGTTACAGGCCACCCAGCCAGGATGAAGAGGTAGATGAAATGTTCTATAAGCAGCTGGGAGAAGTCTCACAGTCGCTAGCCCTTGTTGTCTTGGGAGACTTCAGCTTAGGAACTTCAACTTCAGATTAGGACTTCAACTAGGGAAGATGCCCTGCTGTTGTTTGTGAACAGTGATGGACTTTGGGAAGCCTTCTTGGGCATAGCGATCATGAAATGACAGTTTTTGATTCTCAGAGAAGTAAGGAGGGGATCAGCAGAACT
>VZSZ01008146.1:479-19659 GCA_013398815.1 Ibidorhyncha struthersii
AGAGAGAGCCAGAGCCAGTGCTCCCTGCTCCCCCCCCTTGCTTTTTATATTGAGCGTGATGCGGATGGGATGGAATACCCTGTTGGTCAGTTTTGGGTCACCTGTCCTGTCTGCTCCTCCCTGCAGGTGGGACCCCACTGTGGTTTTCTGCTTCCGACCCTCCAACGTGGCAAATAACCAAGTTGGTTGGCCTTGGCTGTTACAGCGATAAGTATAAGCAAGAGCCTCTCCGCATACCACGTCTGGACATCAGCCATAACATTGGTCTGATCACTCTGAGAGAGCGAACATTGTCTGCACAATATGCTGTTAATTTCAGCAGTTAGAAGAGGCCCAGCTAAGAAGCAAAGTTACTGAACAAAATTGGTCCTGTTTTACCTCAAACCAGGACAGCTTCTTTGCATGTATAATAAAACAGAAATAAATCCATCCCTCTAGTTTCCTACTTGAGGGGAAAAAAAAGTGACAATGAAAATATCATGGACTTTTTGTTATTTGTTTCAATTCCAGTGCAGTTAACAAACCTCTTTGTTTCTATAAGGGATGAGTGAGAGTCAGAACTACTTGAGAGGATGTTCCCTTTTAAATGTTCTGTGCAACAACTGAATGATAACAATTATATATATACACATCTATATATATGCGTGTATATATGTATATAAAATCTGAATTGTAACAGCCAGTGTTCCCAAGAGCTCATGCTCACTGAAAGTCTGCCTATAACACCTGTGTAGAATCAGGCAGCTGCTTGGATTATTGATTGTATGGAATTTCTGTCACATAACACTATTGCCCTGCTTCCAAATTCTGTTAAATAGCATTCACCCACCTGGTTTGCAAGCAGTACATATCAGCTTCTGGAGAAATGAAGTGCAGTTTGCTTCTTGTGGAGGCGTTCACTGCAAATACCTTGGAGACTCTTGGAGCAGTGTCTTTCTTAGAGCATGGCAGCAGGAGCTCAGGTCTTTCCTACAAATCAGTATGCATATAACATGGTCTATAAAATAGGATATTATTGCCACCTTGTATCATAAGACAATTTTTGTACGTGAATTGAATTGTACCAAACAATCACAGGGTGCTTGGGTATTACAAGAAAAGGGAGTATATAATCATCTTTTCCAAGTGGAAATGTGTACATCTCACAAAAGTGAGGTTAATAATATCTACTTCTTAACTGACAGAGGCTGCGGATGGTTTAAAGGAAATGGGTCTACTCACTCTGCATTGCACTGCTAAATGAAATATTTACATGCATGCAATATGAGTATAAAACAATCAGATTGGGACGCTCACTCTGCACAGGTGAATTCTGTAAGAAGGGGATTGTTGTGCCCAGGCTTGAGACTGACAGGTCTTATGACGCAGAATTTAAAAGTCACTCCCTGTATTTCAAAGAAAGGAAGATGTTGATGCCTCAGTTTCATTAGTCGTTACTTTCTGGAGCTCCCTTATGTCTCTCTCAGGAAGAAATGCATATAGAGTGTAGAAATACACTCTAGAAATACATATAGACTGTGGTAGTCAAAAATAGATTCAATAATTAAATACTGGTATTTCCTTTCTGTTTCCAGACACCCATGCCCCAGAGGATACACCCTTCAAAAGTGAGGACTTTTCGTCAAATGGGTATTCTTTGTCTTTGGATGCTGGAGCCTTTCTTTCTCACAGTCAGACTAGCCATCAGAATCGTACTGCTGCTTTACAACAATCTGTCTCTCATCAGGCATCTGAACTCCTTAACCACGTGGGCAAGCATTTAGACAACACCAAGTTTCATACAGTTTTTCCTGAATCTCAGAGGGCAAAACATCCTGAGAGCTTAGACCCCATCCCAAGGCAGAAAGTAATTAACCTGCCACCAAATACATCTTCTGCTGTTCAAATTGGAAACCCCTCTGCTTCCTTCCTTACCACTCAGTCTAACGCTCCTGAACCCAGCAGTACTATTCTTACTTCTCTGCCTACAAGTACCACCCGACTGGAATCTCGTACCACCTCTCTGCATCCTGGTGGTGCTAAACCTGCTACTGTCACCACCACCACAGCTACCTTTCCGCCTACTGTGACCACTAGAGCTAAACCTGGTATCCCTGCCACCAGCATCGCTGTTACTCGTGTTCCTCTTTCCAGTGCCACAACTTCTGGTTCTATTTCTACAACCAAGTGGGTGACCACGAATTCCAGATCTGCTACTGCACCATCAGGGCTGAGAACTCCAGCCACCCATCCTGAGCCAACAGTTGTCTCTTTCAACGATACCAGCCATGTTACTCTCCTCTCTTTTCCAGGTTTCACTCTGTCTACTAGTGATTCTCCCACGTCTTTCCAAAACGACCCTCAGGGTTATGACCCTACTGATTCAGAAAGTTACCTGCCAGAAAGTGTTCTGAGAGGGAAAGGTGGTGTTCAGCTGGGAGAAAAAAGAAGCCTTGTAGCAGCTTTGCTTTTTGGGGTGATATTCTTGTTGCTAGTTATTGCACTGACGGGAAAGAAAATACATGAATCTCTTCAGAAAAGGCATTATACCAGGCTGGATTACTTGATCAATGGAATGTATGCTGATGTATGACAGGGAGAGGGAGCAAGATTGTGAGGAGCATCTCATCTTTGAGAGGACAACGCTGAAACAGAACAGTAGATATTGAAATCTCAGAAGAGGATGGATTCCTTTTTTTGGCCACTGATGGGAAAACAGCAGATGGCTTTGGTGGGGAAGAGAACTGCGTTTTCTATGCTGAACTGTAATGTCTATCATTTTTGATTTATTACTAAGTCCAGAAAATAAACATTAAAATCCAAGTTAAGCTAAGAAGGTCTTATATTTAAGTAGAAAAAGCATTTGAAAGCTTAATCTGTACTGTGACAAGATTACTGGAATAGAAGTACACCTAATAAATTGAGTACCTATGCAGTGTGTGAGTGTTTTCAATGCTATTTGCCCCCAAATGCCATAGTGTTACACAATTGTCTGGCAATCGTATTTACTCTATCTGTAGCCTTAAATGGGTACTTGGTAGTAGAGTTTTGCATTTAAATGGTTTTAGGTACAAACAGTAAAAGTTGTAGTACACATAACATAGTTGGCTTAACTTTCCTTAGCTACATGTAGTTTATGGATGTGTATCTTTAATGCTTTTTTCTTCTGCCTTTTGCTTCATCACAAGCTATTCTTAAAACCACATGCTGCAAATCTGAGTTTGCCCTTTCCAAAGAGCTCACCAAAAAAACACATTGGTTTTTTGCAATATGTATTAGGGTGTCCTGGTTTGAGGCAAAACAGGACCAATTTTGTTTAGTAACTTTGCTTCTTAGCTGGGCCTCTTCTAACTGCTGAAATTAACAGCATATTGTGCAGACAATGTTCGCTCTCTCAGAGTGATAAGACCAATGTTATGGCTGATGTCCAGACGTGGTATGCGGAGAGGCTCTTGCTTATACTTATCGCTATAACACCCAAGGCCAACCAACTTGGTTATTTGCCACATTGGAGTGTTGGAAGCAGAAAAACACCGTGGGGTCCCACCTGCAGGGAGGAGCGGACAGGACAGGTGACCCAAAACTGACCAACAGGGTATTCCATCCCATCCGCATCATGCTCAGTATAAAAAGCAAGGCTGGGGGGGAGCAGGGAGCACTGGCTCTGGCTCTCTCTTTTCTTCCGTCAATGGCCGACATCTGAGGAGGACTGTTCGTCTGCCGTTGGTCCCAATCCTGCCTGCAGATCCGGAATCCAGTTCCCGTCCGTCACTGAGTCCAGCCTGGGACTGCCCCAGTGCCAGCCGGTGTCGTGATTGTCATCCTGGGAGCTTGATACGGTTTTGTATATATTTCATTATTTTCTTTTTATTTTATTATTAATATTTCATTAAAGTAGTTTAGTTCCTTCTAAACTCATAAGTCTCTTTTTCCTCCTCTGTCTCTCTCTTCGAAGAGGGGTAGAGGGGAGCATCTGTCGGTCCCATCTGGGGTCCCCCACGTCCCCAGTGGGATTTGGCCTAAACCACGACATAGGGAGAAAGGGTTTTTATCATATCAAAGCAAAGCAAGCTGCAACCAAGCTCTTTTGTGACAAACTACATGACCAAGTGACTTGGCTTATGCACGAGAGAGGATCAGTTCTAATATGCCTACATCCCTCACAGTTGAGACTCAACACCTGATCGCAGAGCAGGCAGAAACTTGTGAGGGGGCTTAGCAAAGGCAACAGCTGTATTATTGGCAGAAGATGCAAAGAGAAGTGTGGTCTCCATTTGCTGAATATCTAAAGGGAGGTACAATAGTGTTAAAGGAAAATGGTGACTGTGTTGTAGAAGAGTGCCAACCTCAAGGAAGTTTCCTACAGCCAGCAGGAGCAGATGTACAAGGTTGCATTATCTTCATGCCCCTGGCGTTGTTCTACTTTCCTCACCAGGCTGGTGGCTCGGGAAAGAGCTCCTTGCAACAGTGCTAGACCTGCTGTCCCTTCTGAAGACAAAGTACACTCTCTTCACTTTTAGGGTCATCTTCATGTGACTGGTAATAAGCACAGCTGCTCCATGTTTCCCCGACTCTGCAACAAGATATGAGTGAGAGTAGGTGTGAGCATCTACTGCTCGCTACACAACTTCCAGTTTGTATTATTCACATTTCCCTTCACATGCATCCAGTCTAAACCTGTCTTTAGAATGAAAGACTAGATTTAAAAGTATCCGTGTGGCAGGCAGCATAACCAACAACAAACATCAAGACAGAGAAGGAAGGGGGCCTCATGAATACGAGGAAATAATTTTATTACAAAATATGAAATGTGACTCATGTCCAAGAGGTTTTTAGATCTGTCAAGCTTAGTGTGGTGGGAAGCAGGCGTGATCCAAAAATGGCCTCAAGGCAAATTTTCTGAGAGCTCTAACAATAACTTCATGCTGAAAATTCTCTGAAAATTCCATTATTCAAAGATCAAAGAAAAGTCAGCGTTCCTTATGTCAAGAAGTTGAATTCTTATTATATGGGGCCACAAATTTCTTTATAAGTACAAAACCAGTTGGTCTTCTACATTGCTTAAGTCTGACAATGCTTACTTAAATAAAAAACATTCATGATAACCTCTTAAAAGAGAATGAAATTATAAAAGAAAAGTATTTCAAGTTCATTAGTTTGTCTATTGACTGCACTTTGTTTAACCTCAGGTTTGTTTTTTTTTTTAATAGCTATTTTCAAAGGTTTCTGGTCAAGGAACATGGTAAGGGGGAACAACATTTCTGGGAAATGAGTTAGTAAAATGATAAGTACTAGTCCCAGTTGTGGGCTGTAAAAACGCAGGTGCAGATCTGAGGTTGACCGTAATTTTCTCTCAAAAGAACTACAACATCATGAGAAGCCTTCTACGTTGCTGATGCCATCGCAGCAGCTTATTGCAGGAGAGGTGCTGAGAACAGCCCCTCGCTGTGCATTTCTGCTGTAATAACTAATTTGTTGGAGGGAGGGATGGTTAGTATTAATTAATATACAGTACAGTACAGTAGAGAGACGTTCAAGAGAAGGCAGGCAGACATATCTCAGGGTGCTCAGAGCATTGGGCATGTATTTGGCTAGTATAATTAGAAACATCACACTCCAACCCAAACAGCAATGTATATCATGCACTGCATGGCAATGCACCTCTGCAATGGCAGAAGTAAAGCAGAAAGGTGCACAGGTACCATGACTAATTTGGTGAGGATGCTGAGCTGAGTTTCCTTTCACAACTTTTGAGTGAAACAGCTTTAAGTGTTCTTATACTAAAAATCGCTTTTTATGCTTGAGCAAAGAAAAGTAGGTATTAAGCAGGTGTACGGAAATACTTATCTTAATTTTTTTTCCCATCCATTTGTCTGTTGGATTAAGAACAAACAGGGAATTGTTTGGTGGCCAGTTTGGATCTTTCTGGAGAGGTATTTACAAGCTGTGTTTGAACACTAGAGGGCAACAACAGTTTATTAAATAGAATTCACCAGTTTTGAGGATTCCAATTAAAAAAATGTTTTCATTAGCTCGGTTTTTAACTTTCCAATCAATGGTTATTTTATTGCAAGAAGGTTTGTTTAAAGCTGGTTTGTTTATCGGAAGGTTATTGGTAGAGGATTATATACGCATGCTTTTAAAACTTCTTACTATATATCATATAGTGGTAGTGAACAGCTGTAGAAAAGAACAAAACTAAGTATATTCTCTTTTCTGTTTTAATAATATTAAATCAAATCACATTATTAGCCACGTATTGCCATTGCCAGTTAACAGAGCAGGAGAGAGAGATTTCCCACCATCATTCTTTCAACTATGATGCTGAATTACATACATTTTTTGAGCTTATTTATTTGTCTGGTTAATGCTCTTGTATTATGAAGCAGAAAGGAGTGAGACAGTAACTGTAAAAAAGCCATCCAGTTTGTTATGCTGTTCAGTGCTGTTTATGTAAAACTTCTGTGTGTTCTTCTATTTTTCCGTTGACATCTCCTATGGTCTTAGCTATGCACCATACTCATGTCACTGGATCATCAGCCATCACGATATGATGACAACCCTGTGTACTTGGGGTGGCTCTTTCTAAAGGTAACCAGTTACGTTATGGCTCCAGGCCAAAATCTGATTGACTTTAATCACCCAGAGAGTGTCATAAATGCTGTAGCTGCTTGTTTTCCTGTTATTGCTTTACAGCACTGAGCAAACATAAGGTGTGTAAATATAGACTGTCGTGAACGAAACTGTTTTGTGGTATTGTACAGTAGGGCAAATAGAAAGCCCAAATTTTATAACCACTGCAAACAATTGTAAAGAAATAAATTGCAAATCTATTTGAGATGGATGAGAAGAGCGCATAGTCCCTGCCTCACAAGGCTGCAAACTCAGTATGGCCTGTTCTTTTCAAATAGTGCTTCAGTGTATTGTAATTCCTGTAAAGTAGGAAACACTCATACTCAGCATTCTTTCAAGTGAATTACTAACCAACTAACAAACCCAAAACAAAACAAAAGAATTACATGAGAAGACAGTTTCAAAACTGAATCTTATTTTCCTTCCTCCTACAAAACAGTCTTAGTGGATTTGAATCTGATGACACCGTCAGATATTGCTTTCACCCCACCATCCCACACTCCATGCTGATACAAACATAAAGTGCAATTATTGCAGCCAACAGTTTCTACCCAGTACCCCTTCATATACAGAAACTATACTTTGTGCTTGTTACAGTTTGGGAAACCCATAGCAATTCATTGTCATTTAGACAATCATTCGATCACCCAATGACCCCTCCCCACCTGGGAAAGGGAATCAGGAAAAACAAGGAAACCCAGGAGTTGAAGTATAAACAGAATTAATAGAGTAAGATTAGATAATTAACATTAATAGCACTAAAGAACCAATATTGATCCCAATGCCGGTACAGAAGATGCAAAGATTATAGTCAGCCAATTACATCAGTAGGAAGCTGTGCACTCCCAGCAGTGGACAGTAAATGTCAGACACTGTGAGCGCTACAGCTTTGGAAGGAAGGGAAGACCTCAGGAGTCCAGCACTGGGGCACGAAGTTCTCAGGATCACAGCCATCAAGGGAGAGAGCGAACTTCACAGCAAACTTTCTAATTTATATTGAATGTGACATTTATGGTATGAAATAATCCTGTTGGCCAGCTTGGGTCAAGCGCTCACATCTTGCTCCTCCTCATGCCTGCACCTGGCGAGCTCTAAAACACTGAGATCTTGCACCCACACACCATAGCTGGCTACAAAGTAAATATTTTCACAAATTCAGACACTACAGTCTTCTAAAAGTGCAGTCTTCCCAAGCATTAGAAGAGAAATTAGTCCTGTGTCTCTGAAACCAGGACAGTGCTCTGTCACACTCCTGAAACTGGCCTAGACTGCTGGACCCTTCCTATGTATTGCTCATTCTCTCATATAGGTAATACACTTCTCTGACTCCCTCTTCATAGACAGTTATGGGATAGCTGCATCCCCTCATCACTCAAAAGCTTTGCACATCCCTTCAAGAGGGTACATGCTATTCCCAGATGCTTTACCAGCCTCTTGATGGGTCGGTCCCCTGAAGGATTGGGATATACTGAAAATTTTTCTTCATCTTCAGGAAGCCTACACTCACTCTTAATCTCACAGTCTAAATTTGCTTTTTCTCCTAGGTCTCTACCCTTCTTGAGGGTATCAAAATGCAAAGCATAAAACTGCTACTCTTTGTGCTCTTTGTGTTTGGTAGATATTATAAACAATGAAAAAACGTATTTTTAAGTTTCAGTACAACTATGCTGGATCAGTCTTTTCAGTATAATGGCTCACTTCATGAAAAAAAATCTAATGGTTGTGCATTAACTTCTGTTCTGTTACTTCTCTCTTTCCAACCTATAAAATGTCATTGTCTTTAGTGGCAAAAGAGTTTAGATATGCCATATCCAAAAGTGTTCCGATCCCTCTTCTTTCTGGATTGCTTTGCTTTGAATTGAAAATTGAAAATTCCATCATATTGACACACCCAGGAATCATCAGTCTGTGCGCTCTGTATTTTCTCAAAGAAATTTAACAAGCATTTAACATCCAGAACAACTTGAAGGTGTTATAGGTTAGACTGGCTAAACCATAGGCATGTTTTGAAACATTTGCTGATTTAAGCAGTGACTCTGAAGACCACAAAAGTGTTTCTTCAAAATGCTAGGATGGTAGGGATAGCTATATAAGGTATAAGTACTTACAAGGTGCTTTGGTATCTGCCACATCAGAGAAGCAGCTGAGTTCTGGCTGAACACTCAAAAGCCACTGGGAGCTCTACCAGGTTTTCTCTGTGCCCCCACTTACGCTGAAAGAAGGATGCAACCAGTGATGCTTAGACTTTGGCACTGCGACTTTTGCAACTCTTCCCAACAACACCTAGATTGAAAATTTGCACAAAGTTCAACTATTTATTCTTGTGCTAGGAAGATGGTAGAAAAACCCTCCCTATGACACAGATTTCCTAGAGGCTTGCCTGCTGTTTAGCTACTTTCCAAGTAAGTTTTTCTGTTTGCTTTTATGAAAGAGTCTTTTTTCCCTGTCCCTGAATCCAAGTTCCATTGACACCACTGAAGTCCTGTGTAGCCCAAGTAAGTTAGGAATGAGACGACCCCTTTACTTCAGTGGCTGTGTCCTGCTCTGTCTTTGTGTGTGCAACTCCCACTGGTGTCAGTGGGAGGTCCTCCAGCCCATAGTTTATGGCTATAAGTCAAGTCCTCCCACTTAGTGGCTCATAACTTTCCGAAACAATTGCCTTACAGGATGACAGGACTCCTCATCCCAGAGGTGAAATTTCTGAAAGACTCCGAAGACCATTTTCCCATCTGCTTCTGATTATCTAACTATGACAATATTGTCCTTGTTTTGTTTCAGGGCATGAAATAAGGAGCTCAGATGTTTTTCCGCCATGTGATAACTCAGGGACTAATTTTGGAAAGAGTCCAGATTTGGCACATGCTGTAAGTTGCCTTTACTGAGCACTCCATTTTAGAAAGGGCAAAAATAATTTGTTTGTGAGGTATAAACAAGTGACAACGGCTCCCGCTCTGCTGCTCCCTACTAAACTTAACAAGATACACATGTGGCTTTCCTACACCAACAAATACATAAAGCGAGGGCATACCCCGTTCAAGTAAACGTTGTAAAGGATGGTGGAGTTTGAAAAGTGACATGCTTGAAGGCTGAAGTCTATTCACGTGCTATGTCTAGCAGAGAGGGGGTAAGCTTTTCCAGAAATACGTTGGAGCTTTCATCTCAAGGGTGAGTTTGAGGGTAGTTCAAGTGCCATGATGTTTTTGCAGTCGCCAAAAATGGGTATCACTGGTGACAGCAAACTTCTCCACTGGCTACCTCATCAATTGATAATGAAAGCAATTTCCAGGAACTCAGTCTGCATACACCAGCAATAGCAAAAAGAGCAATGAGTAAAGTGCATACAGGCTACAAGGAGTTACAGTGCACCTCACATCCTTGTACCTGGATCGTCTCCTGACTTCGTAAAACATCAGGTGTTTGGTACACAGAACGGGGTTATCTTGGGCAGCAATCCAGATGGAGTCAAAGTGGGTAGATCCAGCAGCTGGGGTCTACAACCTTGCACAGCAGCACATTACCGTGCGTCAGCTGGCAAGCGGTAATTGTCCCCAAGTGAGACATGGGTTCTTGTACCTGTTCTGCTGTGTGCTGACACCTACATTCCAGCTGAGACTACAGAAGGAAAGGAGGCTTGAAAGGTGAATTTAAAAGAAGAGTCTTGTTTTGGGGTAAAGTTTATAGCTTTGTAACTGACTCTGATTTTTTTTTTCCTTTAGTTAATTTTCACCCAAGTGAATGTTGACTAAGTCGTAATTAGAAACCACCTTGATTGCAGGTCTTGTAATGGACCTGGTAAAACAAGATAGGTCTCTCCAGGAAAGCCTTTGCGTATTTCTCTTCTGGCTTCTGACCTAAATTTAACAATCTTGTTTGAATCTTTAACTCAGCTCAACTCATATTTATTTTACCTTGTTACCATCAGTTCTGACCACTCAGTATTTATCCTCTACCTTCTTTATGTGCACAGCCTTTCCATTGTCTATCCAATGTTGTTCAACAGTAGAGGTTTTAAACAAGGAAAGAAAAAGGGAATTTGCCCTTGTATTTGCTAGGTTGTGTTTTGATTTAGTTTTCTTATCTTCCTGTTTAAAACTGAATAGTATTTTGAATTTGAATGTTGATTTTCTAAACTTTCTTTTGAAATGGTATCTATGTAGCAAAATAATAAATGGGTGATCCATATATCATGGACCCAGGCCTGCATAATGTTGAGTGCTTTTTGGTCATGAAGATGTCCTTCTGAATCTATTGAAATAAAAATCAGTATCTCAGAAAAAAATGATTTTGTCCTTTGTTTGTCTCAAAGAGCCATGATAAGTGTTCCACCTACACCATAGGCATGAGTCTCAAACATTTTGTGTTCATGTAAGTGTAAACCATGACATGTATTTAATGGAAAGAATAATAAAAAGAGCTGGCAGATGCATAGCTGAGTACTCTAAGCTTTCTGTGCAGAAACCGGGGGAGCTGCTGGATGAGACCAAAAGCTACAGGTCTTCAGCTCTTCTGCTTGTACACTGTGATCGCTCAGTGGGGTAAACCAAATAAATAAAGCAAAAGCAAGTGCAGGTTGCCCAAACCTTGCTGTTTTGTAAAAGCTATAGTATGTGCAGAATGCCCTTGTTGCTTAATTGGAGAGATATGGCTCTGATGGATGGACTGTTCAGTGGATAAGGAATTACCTGGATGGCCACATCCAAAGAGTTGCAGTCAATGGCTCAATGTCCAGATGGAGATAAGTAACAAGTGGTGTCCCTCAGAGGTCCATACTTGGACCAATACTGTTCAATATCTTTATTAATGACGTAGACAGTGGGACTGAGTGCACGCTCAGTAAGTTTGTGGATGACATCAAGCTGAGTGGTGCAGTTGATACACTTGAGGGAAGGGATGCCACCCAGAGTGACCTTGACAGGCTTGAGAATTGGGCTTCGTGAACCTCATGAAGTTCAACAAGGCCAAGTGCACCTGGGTTGGGGCAACCCCCAATATCAATACAGGCTGGGGGATGAACGGATTGAGAGCAGCCCTGAGGAGAAAGACATGGGGATACTGGCAGATGAAAAATTAGATATGAGTCAGCAATGTGCGTTTGCAGCCCAGAAAGCCAGTTGTACCCTGGGCTGCACCAAAAGAAGCACGGCCAGCAGTTCGAGGGAGGTGATTCTGCCTCTCTACTCCGCTCTCATAAGACCCCACCTGGAATACTGTGTCGAGCTCTGGGGTCCTGGACATGTTAGACACAGACCTGTTAGAGCAGATCCAGAGGAGGACCACAAAAATGGTCAGAGGGATGGAACACACCTCTCCTATAAGGAAAGGCTGAGAGAGTTGGGGTTTTTCAGCCTGGGGAAGAGAAGGCTCCGGGGAGACCTTATTGCGGCTTTTCAATACTTAGAGGGGGCTCATAAGAAAGACAGAGAGAGACTTTTTACCAGGGCCTTTACTGACAGGACAAGGGACAATAGTTTTAAACTCAAAGAGGGTAGATTTAGATCAGATATAAAGAAGAAATTTTTAACGAGGGTGGTGAGACACTGGAACAGGTTGCCCAGAGAAGTTGTAGATGCCCCATCATTGGAAGTGTTCAAGGCCAGGTTGGATGGGGCTTTGAGCAACCTGATCTAGTGAAAGGTGTCCTTGCCCATGGCAAGGGGGTTGCTCTAGATGATTTTTAACAGACCCTTCCAACCCGAACCATTCTGTGATTGTATGATTCTATGATTCTGTGTTTCTATGGCACTAACTGAACGGTAGTACACAAAGTGGGAGCAACAACTAAATAACCGGTACATACAGTGCTCTGCAGACATTTTTTTCTCCTGTCTTTAAGTGGTTTGGCTCTTTGGCTCCCATTGTTTTTTTTAACATGGTGACCAGGACACCTTTTGATATCCTGAGTTCATGATTTACTGCAACAGTGTACCATAGGAAGCACGTATCCTCACTAATGTTTCCTCCAGTTAAAGTGCCAGGATTCCTAAACCACAAATGAAGATAAGACTCTAAATCATCATTTCTTTCAACACTTAGAGCTTTACTTATCTTAAAAAAAAAGTGTTTGGGGAAAATAGCATTTTAAATGTATTGTTCAAAGAAAATATTTCTTAATATGCCAAGATTAAATGGGGATTTTGTTCTGTGTAAGCTCTTTTCAGATCATTCTAAAGGTATTAGATTTTTCACAATTGTCGGAAGGAAAAAAATAGTAGAAGTTGCATTAACTGCAAAGCTCCAACACTGAAAAAGGCATTGGAAAGAGCTTTATGAGTCAGGGCTACGCAGACACAATTCCCTGTCTTTTATTCAGAGATCCATGTGACTAAATACCATCTTTGTGGGTCTGACTGGGGAGGTGGGGGCAGAAGGATGGATGAGGAACAGATTGGATAGCCTCACTCTAATCATTTCTTTTTCTTTAGAGGGGAAAATAGCATCTAATTATTTCAAAATGGAATATGATGATCTTTCAATAATATCTTTATAGCAGGCACAACTGTTTTAACAAATATATTTTGGGAGTGGGTCTGCCTTTCTTTGTGTTTTCCTTTGTCACTTATCTACATGTATTTGCCAGCTGTACTGGAAGAGTCTTTATCGAAGTCCCCGCTGTAAAGAAATTATTCGAAGAACTAATGGAGATGGAAAAGCAGCAAATGAGACTTCAACCATATATAATTGCCTCTTCCGTCCCCTCATCACATGAAGAATGAGCTACAGGCCCATAAGCTGTGGAAACCTTTTACATAGGGAGCCAGTGCAAGCTTAAGGACCCACATTCATTCCTGCTCTAACAGGCAATGAAATCAATGGGAGACGCTTTAGCTAATGGCTGGGGTGAAGATGTGCAGAGCTTTTTGCTGTCCTGTGCCTGTATTTCAAATGTCTTTTGTGGAAGCCTGGGTGGTTACAACATAGCCTGCACTTGATGCTGCTGCCAGTTGATAGTGGGGGCAGGGGGGGAGAACTCTCTTTCCACTTCAGCCATTCCCTCTAAGTCCTATAGCTCTGATACAAAGATCACCATGTTTTTAATAAACCAGAAATTCACTAACTAAATTACTGGCAAGGCCTGTTAAAAAAAGGATAGACTGTAGAATGAGCCACTGTCAATTATCTTGGGATTTCATTAGTTGAGAAGTGAGCAGGGACTATCTGCATTGTGATTAGGTGATGTAAAGATTTAAGAAAAAAAAAAATTTACTCATTCAAGAGTGGTATCCTGCTGTAGGGCATCCACAACCATTTTTTGGATTCTGAAATAAACCGGGGACTTACACGTGTCCTGCATGCTGCCTTTCCAGGCCTTGAAACACGCTTCCTACAGTGAAACATAAAACTTATTGGATAGAGTACAGAGGCATCGATTTTTCTCTGAGAAATCCTGGGTAATGGTAATTTAATGAAAATGTTACAAAGAATATGCCTCCATCCTTATTTTTAATTACTACCTACAAAGGAATTAAGAGGATAAAAACCATTTGCGTTTTCCTTGAAATAATAAGTTGTTCCAACATCTTGCATTTATGCAACCTTACCTTACAAATCTCTTAAAAGAGGAGGGCTTCATAAAACACCGCAGACATTAAATCTAAAGACTAACCATTAGAGGGCACTCTTTTCTGCTCCGTGGATCTCCTCTTGCTTTTCTAGAGTATTTTGAGAATTTACCTAACAGCTAATAAAAACACCACCACCCCTAAAGAGCTATCACGGTTGATGATCCATAGCCATATTCTTGAGGTCTTTGCTGAATTGCAGACTAATTTGTATATGAATATAAATCATACAAATACAAATATAATATGAACACAGACATAAATGTAAATATAATAATAAAGTATACAGGTGAAATATAAATATGAAATATAAATGTGAATCTTTCTCCCAGAGTTTGAACTGGAGAGGGATAAGTCTCTTTGCTTGCCATAAGCTGCACTTCCAGGGTACTGCACTTTAGCCCAGAAGTGGCTATTTCAAGTTGCAAATAAGCTCTTCCCTATGCACAGATGGTGCGTCACACCGTGTCCATTACATAAAGCTTGAAAATCATTGTAGGAAAGATTGCTAATTACTGGGAAACGGTGACTTACCTTTCTTGACCCTAGGCATAAATTCTAGTCATTAATCCCTGTGATGAAAAGAGTGCAAGCAAATGTACAAAGCTCTACCAGTAACTAATTTTTAAACTTCAAAGGCTGCAGTGCAAAGCAGAATTGGTAAATATTATGGATGTGTATTGCAAAATGCTGAACTCCATGAAAGGAGTTTGAAAAGGAAATATTCTTAAATTGTTGTTGCTTAAAAGGCATGCACGTTATGGTTAATAGAGCCCAGATGCTGACTGGTTTTGAAAATTTGAGCAAACTAAAACAAAATAGTATTTTGGTGTCTGTCAGCCTGAAATGTGAGCTCTTTTAAAAGGATGTTTTTGCTGTATCGACCTAGCATTAAAGTACTTTACAAATTTTAGAACTGTGACTTTCTCAAATGACATTTTTATAATTTGGCTTTGAAATGTAGCCACGGCTAAATATTCATAAGGAAAGTCTCGGACTTGCCCTGTGGTCTGGTAGGCAGTGCCAAATTAAAATCAGAATCCTGCATGGTTCACACTGAAAACATGACCGCTGAAGAAGCGTATCCTTGGGCAGTGCTGTTTTCAACTCCCTGGGAGATCGAAGAGGAGAAAAGAGGGAGTAGGTAGATAGCCTGACCTTGGATGCACCATCAGCAGGAGTCCAAACGCTCCTCCAACAGTGTAAAGAAAATGCCCAAGCCTTTCAGGTCAGCTTATTTCATATCTCCCCTTGGGGATATTGCCAGATTCCTGTTGGACTAGCTCACCTGTATGGGCTGCTGAACTTGAGCACCTTCTCCTTTCTAAAGTTTTTGTTCTAAGGATTTTTTTTAGCCACAAAGAAATGCAGTTCTCCTGGGAGCCAGGGAACCTTTTCTGGTAGAGGAGATGGGAAAGAAAGAACAGGTATTATACATAATGGGGGGGGGGAACAAGGTAGTACTGAAAAGCAAGGAGAAGGAGCAACTCTGTATGTGGCAAAAAAAGGGACTTGATGGGATGTTTCATGGGAAAATTGCCACAGAAGTAGCAGGAGTGCTAGTTTTTGCTGTGGTTTGACAGACTGTGGGGGGAACCCTGCTGACAGTAACTGCAAAGACAAATGAGGTCTCATGGCCTGGAGAAAATTTCTGGAATAGAGACATGACTATCAGTCCAAGGAAATCTACTTGTAAGCTGCCTATGACCAGGTGAAAAGGTGCAGCTCATATGGCATGGGAATAAAACTGAGGGGAAAAAATATCTGCTTGCTGTTGAACTTCAGGAAGGACTAGAGGATCTGGTACTCTGTCCATTGAAGGAGGAACAGCATGGTGAACCCACTGCAGTCTTGGAACAGGATAAACCTCATCAGGCATGTTTATCATATTTATTAGAGCTGACCTTGTTTTGGGGAAGAGTTGGATGAAGCATTTTTCTTTATAAACTGTATGCCCTAGGCAAAGGGGGAAGGTGATGATGCCGCAAGTCAGGGTGTTCTACTTTATCTGCGAAATGGCTGTAACAGGCATCATTGGTGAAGTCATCACTGCCTCACATCCCATTTCCTAAGCTATGGTGCTGCAGACTTTCCTGCTGGGGGCAAAAGAGGACTTGAGCTAGCGTTTCAGTACGAAACCTTGGCCCTTTTGAAGTTGATGAGAGTTTTGCCATCGACTTCAGAGGGACCAGGATTTCACCATGCCATGCCCATTAATTCTTGTTGAGACATTCAGCGAAAGAGCTAATTATGATAGTGGTTTCTATGATGTGGGCAGCCACAGATTCATTTGCTGAGCAGCCATCTTCTCCTAACAGCTTTTGTTCATTAGGGACTTTGGTCCTAGTCCTCAGAGAGATCCCATTGACTCCACAGGAACTCGAGGCATGGTTCAAAGCTGGAGTGACTTTGGCAGTCGTTGCTGGTTTCAGGAGCTCCAGCCACTGTCTCTTGCTCTCCTGTGTGCTGACAAAACTGCCTGTGAGTCTGGGCCACCAACCAAACCAAGGAACCAACCCAAGTGTAAAGAAAAAAAATAACCTCAAAAGCTCTTGTGTCATTGAGCCAGCATCTAAGTCCTCAGGTAAGGGTAAGACTGTGCAGGTTTCTTAGCAGTTGGAGCCTCAGACTGGATTTGAGCTGACAAACCACGGTTTCTTTCTAAGGATAATGAAAATAACTGTAACAAACAAGGGAAGCTTCTTACTTAAATAAAAGTGACATTCCCTCTCCGCTCCCATTTACTTTGACTTTAAGCTCAAATAAAGGAACACAATCATCTCGGAGAAACCCTGCCTGTTGGAGGTTTTTCTGTATGTGGTAATCTTGCCTTCTATTTTACTTTGTAAAAACCTCTGCCATGGAGTTAATCCTATGTGTACGAATTAGAAGTAAAGCTGAGAAACAGTTAGGCCATAGGCTTGGTCTTGAATCCTACGTATTGATGGAAAAATAGGTTCAAAAAAGGCTACCTGGGCTGGAATATGCTGGCTGTGGGGGAGAGGGGCTAGGCTGAAGAAGGAGAAGCCAATAATCATTAAATGGCTCAGAGAAAATCCTAGCAGGAAAGGAAGGGGCTCGAATTATGCACCAGTGTGAGGGGGCGACAACATTTAATGTTTGAAAGCTAAAAATAAACCCAGTCAGCCCAGACAGCAGGGGAGACATCTTTAAGAGTAAGAGCAACCAGGCAGAGGATCAGGCTCCCAAGGGAGATAGTCAAGACACCAGAGCGTTTCCAGTAAAACAGATAAGATGCGAGAGGGAACAGCATGTAAAGAAATGCGCTCTGTGATGCAGGGCTTCAGGCTTGAGGTTTTCCTCAGCTGTGCACTGTGCGATTCAGATATGAAGAATTCATTACAGATCTGCCATACTTCATAAGAGGTTAATCACAGACTGTGCAACATACTGAGCATACAGTATACAGAAAATAAACCCACAAACCTCTTTTTCTTCTCTGATTCCAATTAAACAGTGAAAATAAATTTAATGGTGTGCTCCTTCTGCCGGCTCTTGCAAAATCTAGTGGAGACAACAAGGGTTAGATGCAGGTTATCTACTGTCTAGTTACAGTTTTGCATGGGAAGCCCCTCCCCTCCTCTATCCATGTGGATCTTGCTCGAGTTTGCTAATCCTCCCACCTGACAGTGCAGTAATGGAGGAGGCTATTTCATCCAGCTCAGAGTCAAGGACAACATTTTGTAACATAGACCTGGCGGGCAGGTGTTGCTGTTGAGTTGCGTTGTTTACATTTTCAAAATGTTTTTCTGCAACCTTGAAGGCTGGAAATATACTTCTCTCTGTAAAAACCTCAGGGTTTTTTGTTTTGTTTTGTTTTGTTTTTCCCCAGTAAAAGCTGAGAGTGATATTATCACATGACTCCAGGAGCCTGATGTTAAGAGTCAGCCTACAAAGCCCAGGCCTTTCATCTGGCCCAGATGTTATCTCCTACTGTAATCACAAGAAAAGCTATGAAAATATACGTTCAACAGATATGAAATTAAATGTTTCCACAAGTTTCTAATAATCCTGAAAATAACATAGAATTCTGAATGTAAGGATCTCAAATTTTGCTTCAAATTGTTCTGCCTCGTATCATTACCCTACCAACCAGCTGTCATACTCTGTGAGGGAGAATGTGACATAGACATTTAGACTTAACATTCCTTATAGAAAACCTGAAGTAGATTTTCTAGTCTAGAGGAAATGCAAGAAAGCTGGATTTAAGAAGGTAAACAGGCAAGCTTTTTTTTTTACGTGATATTACAAAATCCTAACTTTTTAGCTTCTTCAGAAAGAAAACAGTGCGTTCACGTGGATGCGACAGGGGAAAACAGTAAGTTATGTTTAAACACACCACATTGGCCACTCAATTTTTTTTTATTTGTAACTACTGCTCCAAGCAACTCAAGCCCAGCTTACTACATTCAGTTTAGCAAGGAGGACAAAAACCCCCAACCATCCCCAAAAGTGCTGGGAAATAAAATCTGCCAAGCAGCAAGTTTTGCTGATAAGGAAGGAATGCTGCTCTGGGAAAGATCAAGATTACTGCTCTTGAATCGCCACAGTGGGGGCATTAATTGTAACTTCATTTCACCATATTGTTTATTCCCCCTCCCCCGAGTGATTTTAATACTACAGCCCCTCCAGTTTTGTTTCTAACTCGATCGGCGGGGCAGCGCAGGGCGAAAAATACTTAAACGCCAGCATGAGCCCAGGGCTGGCCGGAGCGCCGGGCCCGGGGGAAGGGCCGAGGGGTCGCCGCGGCCCGGCCCGGCCCGGCCCCACAGCTTTCGCCTCGGAGGTGCCAGCGTGCCCCTCACGGCGGGCCGGCGGAACTCGAAGGAGGGAGAGAGTCAGGCAAGAGCCGGCAGCCCTGAGGTACCCCACAGTGTCCAACCGAGCCACAGCCACCTTCACCTGGCGCAGACGCGGCCACTGCCTTTGTGCTGCGGCCGCCGCCGCCGCTTCTGCTCTGTGGCAGAAAGTAGTTCCGTCCCTCCGCC
>VZSZ01008146.1:20998-57178 GCA_013398815.1 Ibidorhyncha struthersii
GAGCCCCACATATCCAGCGGGGGAGTGGTGGGGGTGGTGTTGGAAAGTGCCCGGGAACTGGTGTTTTCATCCGAAAGTCTCCTCGCAGCGAGGTGAGCGTGCCGAGTTGGCGAGAAGAGAATGCTCCTCAGCTGGGACTTGAGAGAAGTTTGTGTTTCACTGGTGAACTGCCGCGGATGTTCATACAGCTTTAAATCAGCATTCGAGTGCCTTACAAAGGGGGGTGTCACTTCAAGTAGCTGAGAAAACTTTTATCCCGCTTTCCCACTGCAACAAAATTTCTTGTCTTATAGATCGCAATTGGTAAGAAAACCAATGATTTTTTTTTTTTTTTTTTTTGGTAATGCTGTAAACTTAACTACAGTAGCTATTTCTCTGTGTTCAGTCTTTCTGGGAAGAAATCACCTGTGGTGTTTGCCTCCGTCATTTTGCTGTTTATTTGTATTTTTTCATACTGAGTGGGGGAAGAGGTTAGTTGCTAACGGTTAATCAACCACACTTTGGTTTTGGAAATTCATCAACGCTAGTGTGTTTCGATGAAAGCTAGAGTAAGGGTCGTTTAGTTTGAAGTAACTGCCCAGTCTGTAGTTGCTCGATACTGTGGAAAATGAAAATTTTCCTCTCCTCCATATCCTTTTTTTTCCCCTATGCATCTGTTTGCCATATTGTATCCTGTTTGCAAAGATACAAGTATACTTGTTTAAATAGCCTGTGTAACATTTCATACTCCTATTGTGGCAGTTAAACCCCGATTTTCAAAAGATAATTTTGGTCTGGAGTATAGAGAGAAGCTGTTTCCCGATGAGTTCGTTTTATTAAGTAATGATCATATGCGTTCTTAATAAACTATTCATGTGGCTCTAACTTGCTGTTCAACCTAGTTCAAATGACAGCACAGAAATTGCTGTCATATGTAATATCACATAATATTGTCGCTGTCATTTCTTCAAATTAATCTCAAAATAGTGACCTGTCCTTTTGCAAATTTTAGTACACTTGATGATGCTTAATAAGACACTTGGAAGAAACATTCAGTTTATATACGGTGCAGACTGTCATTTCTTTTCTCATCTCTCATCTTTGTCCATTGCCAAGGACATTTGTATCCGAACAGCATTTTTGTTTCTTCTGTGTTCATGTGCTCCTGCTGTTTGATCAGCTACTTGAAGTCATAATCTTCTGTTTGTGACATGATAATAATTTTCCTACTGGATAATTGTTACCTTAGATAGAGATAAACAGCAGGAACAGCTGAACTCTGTAGAAACAAAAATCAAATTTTAATGCATGCATCCTCCCTAATAAACAACATCTATGCAAGTAGAATTGGTTTGAATAAGATGTGTTGAGTTCAGAAGAGGTGTCAGCAGTTCCTTAATGAGGCAGAAGCAGTGCCAGCATGAGTATGAATAAGTTTATACATGAAAGCAGAGGTGAAGTTATGAAGTTCACTGTTTGGTTTGTGAATTCAGTGCTGTGAAGGATGCCAAGCCAACAGTGCTAGAGATGGAAATTCAGAAAATGTGATAGTGTGTATTTGTTGATTGCAGCATTCTCTCTGCTTACAGAACTAGCCTCCCTGTTCTCACTGACTTGAAAAAAGCAAATGGACAGGGGTTTACAACAACTGAACTGAGATCATTGCTCTGAGGAAACTATGGTAGACTTGTTTACCAATCTGGAAAGGAATAAAACTGGCAACCTGGAAGTGCAGCGCCCTGGAAACTAATAAGGATTTGAAGTACCTGGCCATTACTAGCCAGAAATGGATGCACAGGGCAAGGCACCTGTCTTTCAATGTCATCCAAGGACTGCGATAAGTCAGATCCTACTGATGTTTTCAGGGCATGTATTTGGATTTCTAGGAGGTGGGAGGTTACTGTCATGACAGCTTGCTGTGGGGGTTCTGTGGTTTGGGGTTGTTTTTTTTTTCTGTGTCAGGACACCAGAACCCTCGGCATCAAATAGAAAGAAGGACCAGAATNGAACCTCTTGACCCTCATCACAGTCCAGTCTCTGTTCTCCTCTCTCGGCCCCTGGTTTGATTTGAGGTATTTGGCTTCCTCCTCTCCGACCATCAACAGTGTTTCTTGAAGCCTGTCCCTGAGGGTACGTATGGAGGAGTGAGTTAGAGCTGCTTCATGGCAGCTTTGCTCTATTCTTCATGACAGCTGTGAAACCAATCAGGATCTTATTAGATAATTGACAGTTGCAAAGAGGCAATAGCAGTGCCATCACATCTGTCAGGGAGCTACAGATAAGTGTGAAACTGAGGTTTCAACTTTTTAATAAGTGATAGAGAGTTCTTCCTCTGCAAGTATTCACGTCTTACTTTTCTTCCAGAAATAAATCTCCAGTCAGCATGCAATTGCTGTTTTGTTTTGGTTTTAAACCCTGATCATGCAGACAGTGCATAAAGCTCTTGTTTGAATAGGAATCTTATAACATGTTTGTGCAGATGTACTCAACGTTGCAGACCTCTGTGCTTAAGGTCAGTTAGGGAAGAAATGAAAATGCCTGTTTGGTAATGGGCATTTTATAACTACTGCTTCCTTCTTGTGTGTTCAGAAGAGGGTTTCTTTTAATCTGTTGTTAGTGTTTTAATATTGTTACTGGTTTAATTTTTTTAGTCTGTTGTTACTTGCTTTTGATAAACAGATCATCTTTGCTTTTTTTCATCTTTTTAGATAGACTCATTTGCATGTAGTTTAGAAGAGCTTAATGTTCAAGACTTGCTAAGCTGTGACTGGAGGTGTTTGCACGTATTTTTCTGCTAGAAGTCAGACAGGGACAAGGAATAGGCTTTTTACTTCTGAAGCACTCAGGTTGGAGATGAAGTGTGGCGTTTCCAGCTGGAGCTATGTTTTTGCCTTCAGGCAAAGGGTCTCTTCACCTAGGACTGTACAATACTTAAATTTGACAATGAGACTTGGAAATACCTTTTTTCTTTTTTTTTTTTATTAATCATCATGGTCTACTTCTTCACCCAAGCTTGAATCAGCTGTATTCTAGTCATGTTTTTTCATTGTATGATTCCTCAGAAATCAGTGTGCCTGTCTGCTGTGATTTCCGATGCATTTTCCTCTTTCATCTCTCCATAGAACAGTCTAAAATTAGCGTGATCTAAGGTGTTACAAAATCCACCATTACTTTAATAGTTTTTGCAATTGCATCTCTGTGATATAGTTCACTTATCATCAGATTGCTTTAGCTTTTCTTTAAAACTGAAAACCTAGGACTTGGCAAAAAATTTCATCAAACTTTCTATGTCTTGGGGGTAAGGTGAAGAAGTGGGTTTTGGCAAGGTGCGCTAAAGCTATGGGGAAATTCTGGGGATATGGGTGAAGCTGTGTGTATCTGGTCAGAGATGTATGCAGATGATGAGCTTCTTGTGTCCTTCAGTGGGAGTTGTATAAAGATATTCAGGTGAAAAGCCTTGTTCATGTTTCACACCAATACTGGTTAGAGGGGCATTAACCATATTCATGTTTCCTTTTTCCCTAGTGGACTGATTACATCTGCATTCCCTGAGTTCTAGGTAAGGAATTTGTCTAGAAGCTGTAGAATGGGTAGAGGGTTTTCTTTTTTTTTTTTTTTCGTTTTTGCAGGAAGGTAGGTCAGGATGTGGAGCATAGGAACCTTTTAAACTCTCTCTTTGGGAGCTGGAGAAATCTGATTCCTTTGGACATCTGTAATCCACCTTCATGATGATGTCGCATCTCAAAAATGCCAGCTTCAAAAATATCTGCTGCAGTGTGCGTAATAGGGGATTTACTTTTTAGTTCAAATTAAGTAGAGCAAAGATTTTTTTTTTCCTTCTGAGGGAGTGGGGTAGGGGAAGAAAACAGGTCTCGGTTTCTGATCTGTCACCATTCATCTCTTCTGGCAGCCAGTCTATCTCTTCTGGCAGCCAGTCTGCAGACTTAAACACTATATTCTTTGTCCCCAGCATATTTAACCTCATTAATTTACTATGAAATGCTAAATACTTGGGTTGTTTTGCTGGTGGCTTGTTCAAAGGAGTCCACTTCCTTGTACTGTAGGGAGGGGTATGTGTTATTGTTGAGTGGCACCAGAAATGCAGTTGTACTAAAGCTTTACTGCATGCTCCTGCTTCTGGCTGAGCCAGTGGCTCCGCGGTGCCTGGGAGTGTGATCAGCTCCTCTCCCAGTTCTCCTGCTGGGGAGCCCTCGTACTTCAGCCAGCTCATCCGAGAGAGATTTGGCTAGTAAACTACACAATTCTTTGCTGCCACCTACTTCTTTGATGGCACGTAGGGGCTGTTTGTAGTTTGAAGACAGTCAGTGCCAGTGAAGCAGAATTTACCTTGGTAAGGAATTTCCTACGGATGGACTTCTACTGGTAAGTGATAAAAGTTGATTAGAAAGACATGGGGGCATGCAGCTGCCTTGCAGGCTTCAGGGATGGTCTGTTCACATTCGTGTAAAGCAGTTGTCATCAGTCACTTAAAACTTGAGCCCTTGAACGCTATGGCTCACCAGGGGTTGGTGTGTGGACATGAGGAATAGGATGAGCACGCAGTGAGTACTTCTGCTTCCTCTGTGCTAAGTGCTTTGTAGTAATGTCTCTCCCAGAGGGTAATTGCTGTTAGGTGAAAGAAATACAGTCTCTGATAATAACCTTTATTTTTTCAACTTACACCTCACTTGTGTAGTTTCAGAGTATATACCATTTGCAGACTTACACAATACGCAGTGCTCTAAACAAAGAAGCTGTATCATTCCTTTGTGGTAATTGTCTAAGGCTTGGAAGGGGAAAGCATTGCATCTCTAGTGGATTGTACGTAAGTGCCGGGTATTGACACCTTAAATGTTAAGTAACATTTTTTTATTTATATATTTGGCAGGCAAGCTGACACAGAGAATCTTCATTAAGCTCTCTAGATATTCTTGTAGTTTATAAATATTTATGGCAAGAGATTTACAGCGTGAACAGGCTTGATATTTGCTCCATGTGGACAGAACTTGGTCTGAACACAGTGGTGGTGTTTGCAAGTAGAACTGAGCTTGTTGTCGTTTCTCCTTTTCCTTATGTTCTCCTGTGAGACAGTTATGAAAATAAGGTGGGTTTTTTTTTGTCTCCTGGTGATTATTTTGCTACAGACCTTTCTATTTCAATATAATTGGCACAGTCCCCCACCAATTTTGAAATGGAGTCAAACCTAACAGTCCATAATAGAACGGGAATAGTGTAATACCTTTTACCATTTGATTTACAATACAGTGTTCAGAATGTACCATTCCAAGTGTAGCTTAAAAGAAGTGATGGTTTAGCTAGTAATACTTTGTTTCCTTTGCGAAATGTTATAAACTATTTGGAGAAAGAAGCATGTCAATTTTAAAGATGGAATGCTTTCTGAGCTTCATTATTTATATGGAGAGAACAATAAGAAAATGTTTTTAATATAAACAGACATGGAAAATGGTGACAATTTGCACAGATTTTTTTAGTATCTTGTTACAGTATCATATTACCTAAATAGAGTTACTCCCTCGTGATATAATTAATGTGGCAGAAATGGGATTATAGTTTTAATTCTGTTTATGAGGGCCATGTGTGAGCTCCTGATGTCAGATTTGAAAAGTAATCATATTTGAGACAGAAAATCTTAACCAACTAGTTATATAATTTTGCTTAATCAAAAATCATTTGTTTTCCTTCTCTATGATACCAAAATGTAATTTTCTCCTTTATATTTTTCCTCTTACTCTTTCCTCCCAGATCATAGTTCGTATGTTTTGGGAGTCTTGTTTGCTTGTTTGTTTTTTAAAAAAACTGTTTATGCCTCCAGACCTCCTCAATAATAAGCATTCTCCTCTGTCCATTGTCAAATCGTTCAGGCTTCTAGAAGGTGGTTGATGTGTTTGCTTGAATTCTGGAAGTTAAGGGTGTGTGGAAGGTAACAGAAATGTAAGGTGGTGTAGAATTTTACACCTTTTTCCTCTTGTTTTTCTGTGAAAGCAGTGAATAAAACTCTGTCTTACAGCGTTAGTGTTAATTAAAATGTTAACACTTTGGAAATCCAAGAATCCTCTTGTCCACACATGGACTAATAGAGTGGGAATATGAAGAATAATAGCAGAGTAGGAATTTGTAAACTTTGTAGTGACTTACAATGTCCATTTGGAAAATGCACTGGTGTTCTAATAACTCAGAAACTTAACTGAGGCTCAACAGTTAGCCTTTATTCTGTAGGTAATAGTAAAATTCATAAGTAAAATAATTCCAGGGTAGTTTGTGTTTATGTGTGTGTGTTTGTTTTTTCTTCTGGGTTACCAGAAATGGGTCATATTCAACACGAAAAAGACCAGATCGTTCACCTTTTTCAAGAGATCCTGCATGTGTGTCTGTGTCTCTTGTTGTGTTTTTTTTTTTTTTTTTTTTTTTTTTTCTGTGTCACTACATCTAATGTAAGCCTGTTGAAGATTTGACATTAATAGTGCTGGGATGTGAGTGTTTTTGAGAGTTAAAAAAATAAAATAAATCACGTGTGTCCAACTGTGCTTTCAAAAGAAATCAAATGTGCAATAATTTCCAAAATTCTTGAAGTTTGTGCACATCTATCCTTATCCTTTACAAACAGTCCCTAACTGTTCATTTGAACTGGAATTGTTATTTATTATATTAATCTGTAGTAGACTTAATAGTCTTAAGAATTTGACTGTTTAAAGTCTAATTTTGGTTTGAGAACTTTTTTTCCTTTGTCTGTGGAAAATTGTTTTAAACTTGCACTGTGAGTATTGTCTTTCAGTTTTCTTATAAAAATATTTTCTAGTTCAGTGTGTGCCTTTAATATTTTTGCAAAATTGTTGATACTGTCTTGTCTTGAAGAAAGTATTTTGCCTGCATGAGAAACAAAATCTGTGAAATTGTTTCACTACTTGGAGGTATGGCTTATTTTATTCTCAACATTTGTTATGATGGATGAACTGACAAAGGCGTCATTCACCAAGCTTGGTCTGGAAAGTATGCCACAAAGAAGTCATTGGATAGCTGATGCATTCTTCATTGAAGAATTGCAGAGCAGTGGGGATGAAAATGTGATAAACCTTCAAGGCAATACTGCTGCTCCCTCCACCTCCCCTGCCCCACACCGGTCTCAGCTGAGGGCTGTCACTTACTTTTGTGGTGTACTTGGCAGTGCTGGCAACTTTTTCTGTTTTACGGATCATTCCGTCCTCCAGTTGGGGTCTTTTGTGCTAAATTCTGTGTTCCTGCTTTACAGCAACTTTCCAGTGGTGCTTCAAAAATCTAAAACTAGCAAAAAACCTCAGCTACAAAACAGAATAAATCAATTAAGTTGTTTTGTTTTCTACCTGATGAGATAAACCAACAGTCTTAAAAAATATTTTTAAAGTACTAGGTATGCCAGCTCGGATAAATTCATGAAAGTCATCTAAGGGTCGCTCAGTGCTTATGAACTTCTCAATGTGGAAAGGGCTTTGTTAGTTTAAAGGTAAACCAGTGTGCTACTGCTCAGGATGTGGATTTTTTTGGTCCGTGTGGAACTATCAGCAATCTGGGTCAGACCCCTTGACTGGGGCTATTCCCACACAGTGTCTGCCAGTATAATGAGGCGTCCTCCAGCTATGGAGGCACGTGGTGATTGAAGGCAGAGGTGATTGAAGGCAAGTGCTCCCAGGCCACTCTTGACTGGATGTGCACCCCCAAATACACGTGCTGTCTGGGCTGGAGCAGCTCATGAGCTGTGATCCCTCCAGACCAGCAACAAACTTTGGAGCATTCCTGTCTCAGCCTACCAGGGTGTACAAGGTGTATCTTGCAACCTTTAGTCTTCCTAGGCTTTTTGGGGAAATGGGCTGCCTCTGTCACAGCATCGCAATGTTGTATTTCAGTGCTCCAATTCAGTGGAGGGAAAGCAATGCACAGTCTTTCAACAACTTCATGAGGGTTATGATAGAGGCTTTTGGTTTGTTTTCTTAGTGTTAGAAGCTCTGTAGGAAATGATGATGCCAGAAGGTGTGAAGGGTAGTAGTTTGTTTCAGTGTGATCAGGTCGTCTAATCTGTCATCATATGGCTTCAAGTTTGGATTGCAAAATATCATCCTTATTCAGATATGGGACTCTGATTGGTGCAGTATAGCAAAACAAGTTTTCTTTTTCTGCATGAGCAAAGGTGCGTGCTTGGGAGAACTGTCAGAAACATACCTTGCTGACAGGAGATGCTTTGCAGCAGTCTACATGCATACTAACTTTTTTCATTAAGCAGATTGTGTCGATTTAAACATGGGTGTTTCCAGTAGAACTAGGGAAGTATTACCAATGTGTGTGGAACCGGTATGACTTCATCTGCAGTGCTGTGTGTTACTCTGACAACTGTTTGAGAAACTGGGAGAGTATTGAAGGAAGGCTATGAGGACACCTGAGGAAATGGGAAGTGTCAAGTTGAGGTTCTGCAGATGTTAATACAGATCATGGTGCTACTTGGTCACACATCTCTGTGAGCCTTTCTGCTTTCCAGAGTCTGTTGCTGGCCCAGGAAAGTGTACTGTGCTGCTGCCAGGTCACCTTTATGTTCTTGCCACTTTGTGGCTCCCTCTTGCAAGCAGGAGGGTAATGGAAGAAGACTGTAGTGGCAAAGCAGCTGCAAGCAGATGCCTGACCAGGGAGCATAGCGCTCTGTTCATCCAAGGCTGTTGTCAGCAAGGTAGATTCAGCATATTAAATTATAAAGATGTCAGCTGCCAGTCAAAGTGGTGTGTTTTATCCCCATGAGAGTACAATGGAAAGAACTTCAGAATAGGGGAGCCAATGTTATGGAAAGGTGAGCCGATTCACCTTTCTCTTGCTGAGTGTGCTTGATCAGTGTGAGTGTGCTACCCAACACTGAGAGGAGATAGGCTGTGATAATTTGGAAATCATCAACTGCTGGCTGTATAGCTCTGATGCCAACAGGATGATTTGACAAGTGATGCTTGCCATTGAGAAAGTTATTTGCCTTTGATATGCTGGAGTATTTGGTGTACTTCAGTCGTGTGCATTGGCTCTGTTCTGCCAAGTCTGTTGGCTTTTTATGCCTGGACCTGGTATTTCTATCCTTTCCTGTGCTCCGTTTTTTTTCGCCACTCATTTTTTTTGCCTCCACCTGTCTAGCTCTTTAGTAAGAGAAGTTTTTTTTCCTGTTGTTCAGCAGGCTAAAGGATGACTTACAGCCTGTGTACCGGCTAGTCTTGCAGGATGTCTCGTTCTCCAAAGTTCCTGTCTGGCCAGAGGCCTGCAAAGCTAACAGTAGAGCCTTGGTGCAGAATCCAAGTGCCATTGTTGCTGCTTGGTGTCTTTGCTTTTGACTGATGTTGTTACTCATCAAGGTTCCTGTGGCCTTTTGAGTTACCATCTGAACAGCCCTTGGATGGCTTTATCGTGTGCAATAGACTTTAGGTTAGCTGAAAAGAGGAGAAAAGGTCCTTTCTGACAAGCTTGGGCTGCCTCATGCTTGTTCACTAAAGTCCTGGTTGCCTGCTGTGTCCTGCATGTATATTTGTGAGAACAAGGACGTTCAGAGAGAGGAGAGCTCTCCATTCACAGTGAAGGTGGAACAGGGGCTACTGGTAAGTCAGTTCATTAGTTTTCTTAAAAAAATTGGGTGGAATTGTGAACTGTGTGGAGTAACTCAGGAAAGGTGCTATGATGGAGCACTTGGTGCAAAATCCTGGCCTGCTTCTTGCTGTGCTGAAACTCTTATGTATCTCCTGGTGTTTTTTTTTTTTTTGTTTATTTGAAAATATACACCATCTCTGTATAGGTTTCTTGAGGCTGGGTCCCTGCTTTTTGGGGAAGTTTATTTTCATTTGCAACTTGCCTCTCCTGATTTGATACAAGTCTCCCAGGCTTTTCCTAGTGCTACCTCAACCTTCTCCTTCTTGCTCCTCCAAACTGAGCAGCAAAATTCAAAAACATTCACAGATAACAAATACACAGAATTCCTTATAAACATAAGCAATGATGAAGAGAAGTTAAGGGAGAGTCCTCACAACTGACTGTGCCAGAGAACCTTTGTGTCCATCCAGAGAGTTTTTCTTATGTTGGTTCTCTGTGGGACATTTTGGGAATCGTGAGGATTGTCTTATGTACAAGGAGTTTTGTGTATAGAATGGTTTTGAGGAGGTTGCAATTATTGCTTTTTGCTGGTTATCTATACCCATTTATCTGTTTTTCCTTCTCTTCTGGGCTGAATGTGAGTGTGTGTCGTTCCGTCAAGTTGTCTGGCAAATCCTTCATGCTTACTTTGCCTTATCCAGGACAGTGTGTATTTGCTTGGCATATCTCATTACTGCGTCTCCTCTTTCCACTCCTCATGTTTGCCATCCTCGTGGCAGTGTGTTTCGCAGTATCAATTCACCTTTAGATGCTCAAAGTTCTTCAGTAAGACTTTTAAAAGATGGGCAGTTTTCTCTTCCCAGCTCAAGGACATCTTTCAATGTAACAGTCCATGAGTTTCTTACCAGTGGACTCCTGCATGGATATTTCTTTCCACAATGTGAGCAGTTTCCCAGGATTACTGGCTGGGCCACACTGGGATTCTGGGGCAGGTTGCCACAACTTATGGTGACCACATCTAGTCTGGTGGGTCCTGTTCCTAAACTGGAGGTTCACAAGCAACTGGTTCAACTAATTTGTCAAAGCTGATGCAGTCCTCCCTTTCCCTGGTGTGCTAGTACTTATGTTTATCTGATTTTGTTCTGAACCAGTTCTGGATGATGGCTGACTAAAACCTACTTTTTGGCAGGTTGGGGGAGAGCACAGTAGCCTTCTGCTGGTTTAGCTCCCTGCATCGTCTCACTGTGGTGTGGGATGAGTGCTAGTGCCAACACAAAAGAGAGATTAGGAACCGACAGCTGAAAGTGGAGCCGGGGAGGAAAGGATGTGGCTGCAGTCGCATCTTGAGCAGATCTAGCAGGCTGCCAGTGAAAGGGGGGAGAGCTGCTCCCCCTTCCAACTCCCTGCTGCTTGCCTTACGTTAGTCTTGGAGTTTGCTGGACCACTTCTTGAGTCGATTCAACTTGCTAACCCAGTCAAACCTTTCACTGACATAATGATTTGAATCAGCTTGGGGAGGGGCCCTTAACTAAGTGAGGGGGTAGAACAGCATTTCTGAGGGTTGAGAAAGAGGAAAAAAAGGGTTTGGGGAAAATGGGATGATGCTAATTGCTTTAACGAGGCTAAATTCCATGTCAGTGAAAGAGAGTAAGCATGTTGAAGGTAACACTGTCCTTGTGGCACCCAGAGGTGTGTCATGGATCATTGAAAGTAGAAACGGAGCAAGCAGGAACGTGTGGAAAAGGCCTCTGGCCTAGTTAAAAGCAGGACAAATCCTGACAGCTTAAAGTAGCCATTTAAACACCAAAAAAATTGAAAAATATTTTTAGCTGGTAAAGTGATCTTCTTATGTTGGTTCATCACTTTGGTTCTTCATTCTGTGGGCTGCAGCATTTTTAAGCCAGTATCGGATGTACAAAGCAAGTAAACAAGTGTTAGGGAAACCAGACTTAAGTATCTTGGGGATTAGCAACTTTCAGTGTGCCAGGGAGAGAGACAAGAGCTGTAGCCAAGAGAAATATTTGCTAGAAGAACTGAGTTTTGGTGGTGAGGAGAAGGATGCTGAGGTAGAATTCTAGTTGTAAAGGCAGGGCAAAAAAGGCAGTGGCTGGACTTTAATATTGAATGTGGTTAGCTTAGGGGAGGTGTTATGTGAATATCAGAGTTAAGAAGCAGTTAGGCTCAGTGACCCATTATTGGTAGGAACTTCTTAAGATTTAAATTATTTTTGTTGCAGTTCAGATGGGTTAAACTTCAGTTTTTGGAGCTTTTGTGTTCTCTGAGCAGATGTTTGTTCCTGCTGGTGGATACAAAAAAAAAGCTTATTTTCTAACTAAGGATAACTTTTACCCTGTATTTGCTACTTTAATTAGCATAATAAACTACATGTAGACCTTTCAGGTGACAGAGGACATGGTAATATTCATTACTGTTTCAGTTGTTGATTTCCAAGATGAGTGTTTTTTTCTTCTACTTTTAAAAATGTGTACTTCTCTTCAATGTATCCTAGTTTGTTGCAGTTAAAATATGTATTTTTATGATGTCTGTAGAAGGGGAAATAGAAGCATATATAAAGCGTTCAGCTTTGACTCCTAAAGTGAGTTATATGGGGCAGGATGGGATCTTCTGCCACAATTTTCCTTTTAGCATGGCTGTTTGAGTCAAGTAAATGGCAAAGACGATACTAGGTACTAATGCTGCCAACTTTACTAATTGGGTTTTATAGGATATTGAAGCCTTCGTGTTTTCTGGGAAGGGTTGGAGGGGGTGGGGGAACAAACCTGTTTTTTATTATTTTGGTGATGCATGCTTCATTCCTGAATGTCGCAACAAATTGGAAAGCTTAATATCCTCATCTGCCAGCACTATGGAATGTGTTACAAGTTGTGGCTTTGAATCAATCTGCGTGAAACTACACATCCTAAGTGTAGCTGTGTTTCTTCTGAGCCATCATTCAAATAACTTGTATCATTCATGAAAAGGAGATTTTCTTCAGTCCTTCCTCAGCCAGATCTGAGCTCCAGCAAGGAGTGAATAACCTATGCAATGTGGTTGTATTAGGCTCGGCAGTGTCTTCAGGCCTCGGTGATTATACTTGACATGCCTGGTGTTTCAGTTTAGTGCATGCTGTGTGCATGGGTACTCTTGCTCCGTGTTGCACATAATGATGGAACCTGTACTCATTTGTGCGTGGACTTACCTTTTTTCAAATGCTGGCTATGCTGTCTTACTAGAGAGAGCTCTGCCAGTGGGCTGCACACTTTCCTGTGGTGCACTAGATGACATTAAGCTGGCTATTAACTAGATTTTTCAAGTTATAATTGTGTATAGGCTTTAAAAAGTAGAGGGCTTTATTGTGTATCTATTTTTTAACAATTTCAATTTATTGAATACTACTTTTCTGAAAAATCCAGTCATCATAAGCAGCCTGCACTTCAAGAAACTCTGCTGTAATTAATTTTAAATCTTTAGGGGGTGGGAAATTACGCAAGGAAGGGAAGAAGATAGCAAAGTAAGGTAATAAACTTACTTAATATAAGGATTCTGCTTCCTAATTTAAAGAAGTCTACCCCTTCTCCATGGAAATGTAATCTCTAAACTGAATATTTTGCACAATAAAAGCTTGCTTTCTAGAGAGAGGAATACAAATTTAGCATTATATCAGTGTTTCTAAAATTAGGATGACAGCTTAAATAATTTTGTGTGTTTCTTTGTGTTTGTTTTGGATTGTTTTTTTGTTTTTTTGTTTTTTTTTTTAAAGAAAGTAAGCTACAAGCTTCCAAAGATATATAGCAGACTTGTTTATTTGGAGGTAGGTTAAGGAACTTCTTAATTCCTTCAGCTTCTCCCAATACACATGTGGCTGTGCCCTTGATAAACAGTTTTGTGGTAATGAGGGGAGTAGTCTGATCTTGGCTTTTGAATTTTCTGAAGTTTGTATTAGTATTTCTAATTTCAGTGTGAGTTTCTCATACAGGAAACTGTAACTTTTCTGGCAGTGCAGCCCTTGACATTATTCAACCATGCACATCTTTGGTTCTATAAATGTAAGCCTTTTGGTTAGGGCATATATTCTGCCAGAAGTTTAAAGTGCCCACTGATGCCGATGAATAAATCGGCATGATTTTTGTTAAAATTTTGTGGTGACGGGTAAAGGACCAGTTAGTATGCCAATCACAGTATGTATCCAAATGCTGCTGTACAGCTCTTTAGCTACAGTGCCTGAGTAAACACAGGGAAAGGTAGAAATGTTTTCTGATAGTGTGTTTAAAAGGACGTGATTGTCTGCTTTATACAATTGTAGTATTTTTTAATATTTTGTTGAAGTAGGAATGAGGCTGGAATTTTCATAATGTTATATATAGGTTGTGGTTAAGGACAATTAAACAGCCATATTTATATTTAAGAAGCTATCTGTTTTCATGATTACTACTTTTCGTTAGTCATCTTGGGTCTTATGTATGAAAAAAATATAGACTGTGCAAACAAATAGAGTAAGCAAATAAAGCATATAAAGTAAAGACTTTGTGTTAGACAACTAAACAGGTGTGGTAGAGCTGAGTTTGAAAGAACTCAGTGTTGTCCATGCCTGTGGATTTATTTTTGTCCCTACCTTCTCAGACCAGTGTCAACACTCTAAAACAACATTCCTCTCACGCTGTGCAATGAATTTTGTATTTGTATGTATTATATGTAAAATGGCCAAGATATATAATTTTTGGAGAGTATCAACGCAGAGGTGGCTTTGATGGCTTGATATCAAGCCATGCTTTTTTAGAAGTGGGTTGTATACTACTAAATTCTAGCAAAAAAAAAAAAAAAAATTTTGCTCAGGTGGGCTTAGAAAACTGCTTTACCCTTGTCTTTGATTCTTATTTAAGCATCTGTCTCTACAGTGTCATTTGGGCACTTCAAGCCTCCATTTTCTTTGTTCTCTCCCTTTTTCCTTAATCTTGTTTTAATTAATGCACAGCCCAGAATAACGAGATGCCCATTACAAAGTTACCATCTTGTATTGTAGCACTGTTGAAAGGCTTCAAGTCGGTGCCTTTTAGTCAAAGTTCAAAATGTCGCCCCACATTTTTCTTATTTTTTTTAAATTTCTTAAAGTAGTAGTTATGGCCTGATGCACCGTCATAGTGCATCATATGCATATAGTGCATAATATGAGTGGTGTTAATGTATCTGTCTGTCCCCCCCACCCCTTATTTCTCCCATTTAAAGCTGCCCCACTGTTGCTGTACGCGAACCGGCGTGATCTGCGACTCGTGGATGCTGCAAATGGGAAGGAGAACGCGACGGTCATTGTGGGTGGCTTAGAGGACGCAGCAGCAGTGGACTTCGTGTTTGTAAAGGGGTTGATATACTGGAGTGATGTAAGTGAAGAAGCCATTAAACGAACAGAATTCAATAAATCTGGGAGTGTACAAAATGTGGTCATTTCTGGACTTCTGTCACCTGATGGGCTGGCATGTGACTGGCTGGGAGAGAAATTATACTGGACAGATTCTGAAACAAATCGGATTGAAGTTTCTAATTTAGATGGATCTCTAAGAAAAGTTTTGTTTTGGCAAGAATTGGATCAACCCAGAGCAATTGCCTTAGATCCTGCAAGAGGGTAAGTCTTTTTTAAAACAAAATAATTACAAATCTATTACTTCTTGTTTGTTGAATTATTTTAAATAAGCAATGGTACCGTTACTGAAGTTATCCTAAGCCATTTTGCATTATTTGCTTCTCTTTCTAATAGTGTGATTTGAAAACTATTCGCACTTGTGAAATTGCATTCATATTGGTTTGTGAAGAGCTAGGAATCATCAGACGTTTAAAAAAAAAAAACTACTAGAAACTTATTTTAGCAGTAGTGCAGAAGATTAATAGAAATGGAGAGGTTCTAACGTAAAATCCAATATAATCTGCTTGGAAGGTTGTCAACTGCCTGTGGACCGGCTTGTGCCTCTCTGCAGTGTCAAGTAGCAGAATTTTTTTGAGCTTTGTTCATTGTTGATATTTATGTTTTATTGACACAGCAGAAGAAATGAGAGAAATCAATACACTGTATTAATAACAATAAGACACGTTTTAGCGCTTAACCAGAAAATTTACTGAAGGGTTCTTTTCCCTGCCCTTCAGGGAAGTTTTGTTTTAAAAAGTGTTTTGGCTTAGCTCATTCTAGAACAGGTCTAACTCTTCTCAGCTCTCATTTCACTCCCTGGATGTGATTTACAGTATAATCTTATTGTTCTGTTCTTGGGATAAAGCTGTGGTTGCCAGAAATGCTAAATTCAGTGGTATGTTTGGTGATGTTACGTAAATGGCTAGCTTGAGGTTACCCCGGAGGTAGTAACCTGTGATAAAGTGACTGGTCTCCCGAAGTGAAAAACTAATGTAATATCCTTGATGCTGTGTAATCTTTTGAAAGTTTTTTTTTTTTATCTGTGGTATAGATCTTATTTATACTATCTTTTTTTCCTGAACAAGCAAAAAAATGAATCTGTTGTACTGCCATTTCACTTTTTTTTTTTTTCAGTCAACTTTTTTTGGGGAGAAATCAATACATTCTTTCTTTGGAAAGACGAGGGCTGTTTTGGCTGCTTGCAGCTTCCTTACATTACAATTTGTTGAACTTGTGTGTTTGGGTCTTGTCCTCAAAAAGAAGAAAGTCTTTGTAAAACATGGCTTCTTTCCTGAACTTCATAGAAATACCGTATCTTGAATATTTTCTTCCACAGTTTCAATAGGCCTTTGACGGTATATAAAGAGGAAAGATGTTTCTTTTGCATTACTTATTTCCAGCTTTGGAAATAACAGAAGAATGGATTTGTGCTTTTCCTGTCTCTTTACAACTTCTAAATTGGAACCAATGACAGCATTAGTTTTATTTGATTAGATTCTAAAACCATTTAAGAATGCAAGAAAAGATGTAATGCTCATGCCCCTTCCACCCACGATCCCAAAACAGAGAGAGAAAAGGGAGGAAAAACACAATCAAAGTGTTTTTGCTTTGCCTTGTAGCCAGAAAGACACAGATTCTCGTTAGTTAGGAGTAACACACTGTTGTCAAGCCAGTTGGTCTTTTTTAGAAGAGTATTTGTATTTTCTGAATATGTACAGTAATCTGCTCAGTGATCAAAACTAGATGATTGGGTACTCTTGCAGTCTTTCATAATACTTTACACACAGAGGAAACTACAAGAAGAAAAATGAAATAGATCAAAGGTAAAGTGAGCTCATAACTTTTTTTCATACTGATGATCTGTTACAGTAGAAGTAAACACTTCAATATGCCTAGATTTAAAACTCAAACAAAAAACCCAAACACCACACCCTCCTTCCCCAAAACAAACAAAAACCAAAAACCCCTCCAACAACTGTAATGGAATGACAATTTTTTTTTTTCTTCTAAATCTTTGTAGTGGTCACTTTCTAAGTTGTTATACGAAGGGTATGTTTTAGGAAGGTAATCCAGTAATATATCAATTTTCTGTCTTACCGTAGTGCAGTTCTCTTATGCAGTTCTATGACAGAAAACCTTTCAGCTTTTAATAAGTCCGTTTACATTTCAGAACTTCATCCAAAGCTTGAAACATAGATGGGATGGTGACATCAACACAGGGATATAAATAAATAAAAAAAATTTTAAAAGTCCCCAAACTGTTCTTGTATGCATGCTTCTTTCACTAATATTTACATTTTTTTTAGCCCTGTAAATGTCTTCTGGTTTCATACTGTTGCCTGTCAGACAGTGCTAGGAATAAGTCATAAAAGGATCTAAGAACAGTTAATAAAATCTCAAACTTGGAAAAGCAAAACCCGTCTCATTTGCATGCAGTCTAATCCATCTACTGTTATGCTCAGTTGATAGTTATTCCAGATACAGTTTCATAAATTCTTGAAATTCACGAAAAGAAATGAATTAGCAGCAAAATTTACACTAAGGTCACCATTACCCACAATTTCAACTTTTCATTAAAGCTTATTTGTCAAATGTAGTTGGTGTAAAGTAGGCTACACCAAGTATTTCACGATCAAGTTGATTTAAGCACCAAACTACCCATCTGTGCTTGTGTGTACGTGTATATTTATTATATGTACCTGTCTTACTGAAAACATGAGAATGCCTACTTTGAAATTAAATGTTAAGAACAGTATAAGCTAGCACAAATATGTAGTCATTAATAATGCATTTTTTTGGCAGTCTCCCATGTAGAAAAAAATAAATATTTCACCAACACTCTGGTCTTTTTAGGAACCTGTCTGTTGCAGGATACTCAACAGTCGTTCTCTGAAGGTCACTAGTCAGTGTTGTTGTGATAGTTTGGAGGGATCTGATTGGACTTTCAGAGCATGTTACAGCAACAGTAGTGGTGATTAAAGAATAACTGGTTTGGGTAGCCTTTGCTACAACTGCCAAAACCGTCTGTTAATTGTGTGTGAGGTTAGATGTATAACTGAAATACTGGAGTAGAAGTGAGACTTGGTTCCAATGTCTGTTATCAATAATGAGAAATGCAATACATTTACTAATGGAAAATATTTCTCAGTTGGTGACTGAGATGCAGCAGCCAAGTCTGATTTTTATTCTGGTATTTTTGTCTAGGAAGCCATCAGAATCTAAAATGTCTAGACTCCTTGCTGGCTATCTCCTATGTACATTTTAGGTTTGAGCTTCTCATTTCTCACATTCACACACTACCACTACTTTACCACTAAAGTACTACTTACTTTACTTTTTTATATTTTAATTGTCTCGACACTCAGTAAAATATTGTGTGTGTGCCAGGAGAGAGGAGAAGAGATTTCAGATGAAGAGGAAGGGAATGGGATGCTTGTTCAGCCTTCTTTTGAAGTGAGCCCAGGGGGTTTCAGGGCAGTTTCAGGAAGGCTTCTTGGTCCTAGTCATCCTTTCTGAAACTGTTTATCCTGACCTGTGTTAAAGAGGAGACCCTCTTAATAAGATCAGCATCTGGGAATAACATATACTCTTGATACTTCAATGTTGACTTCTTGCCAGGGGAAGACCAGGTGTTAGACCACCAAGTGCAGGAGAGCACCAGATTTAGGAACCGCTCACATGAAAGTTGAGTAAGTGAAAAAGAAATTTTTCTGCTTCAGCACTCCAGATGTTAAAAAAAAAAAAAGGGCACATCTATTCAGATTCTTGAGCAAGTGCTGCTTGAAAATGCAGTATTTGTATTGTGTATTTGTACTGCTGTTTTCTTGTTTTTTTTTTTTTTTATTATTTGTACAGCCCTTTGTCCTCAGGGAAGAGACTTCATTATCATTGTTACAGTTCCCCAGAAATTACTGTTTAGACAACTTGATCAGCCTTCTTCATAAGAAGCACTATCAAAATAAACTTGCTTTTTTCACTTCTAGATGTATTGTTCACCTCAAAGGGAATTTTAAGTGCCTCCTAGAAGTGCTGGCTAATTGCTTACTTTTCAGGACATGTTTTAAATCAAGTGACTCTATAGAGTTACCTTAATTGTTAAATGCTTGTAAACCTTTCGGATTGTAAAGGTTTTCGGTTAATGAATAGTATTAGAGTACAAAGAGCTACAATACTTTTAATGACAGCTGAAGTTGATTTTTGGATGAAGTACTTTGCATGTTCAGGAAGATCTTCAGATTGAACGCATACCTCTCCCCCAGCAGATTTTTTTTTTTTTTTTCATGCAAAATGTTTGCAGGGAATACATATCCTTTCTTTCTTCATGGACCTACTTCTTGTGTGTCTTTGAAAGTCAGAAACCTGCATCGAAGCATGTCAAGCACAAAAGCAATTGTAGTACAGTCCTTACATCTGCACATCATAACAGAAGATTCATGGGAACTGGTAGTATTTGTTGCTGAGTGGTAGATGTTATACAACAATATAAGGAAAGGAAAATTGACAGTTTTAGTAACAGTTACAGTATCCTTGATTTGGGGAAAAAAATTTAAAAATGAAAAAAATCAGAATTTCTTTGTAAATTCACCCATTCAGTGAAGAGGTTTTTGTTTGCATGTAAATTAGTATTATATAAAATGTCACCTTAGATGTAAATTCCCAAAATAATGCAAATAACTGAAGGCTTTACTTCATGGTTTCTCTTGCTTGATGCCACTTTTCCCTTGAGGAGATTGCTTCTGGCTGAAAATCTGCCGCGCCTCTGCTGATACTAACATTTTTCACAGGCAGCAGATTAGTGCACTCAGCTATCATTTGCTGTGTACCCTGGCCTGTGCAGTAAGGAGTTACTTTTGAGATTTTTATAGGTGACATATGCAAGTGTTAAAACTGATACAAAATCTGCAGATTGCTGTAGTGTTGGCACATAGATTTATAAAGTGTATTTAATCTTTCTTCACCTAAGGAGGTGAACAACATCAGAAGATGTTGGTTGCAAATACATCACTAAATTCTGGTAACAGCTAGTATACTAAACAAACTGAAAGGTATTTTTTTGTGACTTAATGAAGCTAACACAAAAGATTGAAGTAGTATTGCACAGGTGTCCTGATGACACTGCATCAGGAGTGGCGTGCCTTGGCTCTTGAGCTGCATGTAGCTCTTGGAAGATCTAAAATGCAGCACCAGTGTCGCTAGTAGCTGGATGATCTGGATGATCACCAACAGGGACTGTTGGGTGACCTGAATCGCTAGGCATGGGAGACTACAAATCAGTGAAGACTGAGAAGGCCAGGATTATACTGCATGATTCAAAACCCAGAAGCATGCAAAGCAGTGCTTCATTCTGCAAGAAGCTAGCATGGCATCTGAAATGTACTTGCTACCTTCTGCCCCAGAACTACTATAACACCCTCTGCTTCTGTTTGGGGTTTGGCTCTTGGTCCTATGAAGATCTTCATGGCTTCTGGGAGCAAGGTCAGACACTATTCACTTACTGTAATAGCACTGAATATTAACTCTAGGGTTTTTGGGTTCGTTTTGTTTTAATCTAATTGACAGCCTGTTCATTTTGAAAGGTTCTTTCACAAAACTTTGCAAGGTTTGTTTGAGATATGTCATGTATGGTTCATGAGATGCTGGTTTCCAGTCCAATGCTAGGATGTTTCCATGTGGCTAGATGCTAAAATTGTAAAGTTGTCATTTTATTGCACAGCTCAAAATGTTAATTTCTTTCTCCTCCTCTCTTTTGCCTTGTCTGAAGGAGGAGGTGAAGGAAGGTAACCAGAAACCCGCATATTTAAAACCGAGTGAAGGCTTGCAGAGGTGACCTCTCTTGTAAATCTTGCTGTGCTGGTTTTAGATGTTACTGCCATTGACTGCCTGTCCTCACCGTACTGCCAGAGGTTGCCAGGAACTCAGAGGAACATATTCACTAATATATTTTATTTAATTTTCAGGCATTTTACCTAGTTTTCTCTTTGTGGAAGGAGATGGGAAAGATTTGGCTTGTTAGAAATCAAACTGGAGTGCACAGATTTTATTTGTGCAGGAGAAACATTTTTCATATAGACTCAGATGTCTTAAAGTTGTAGATGTTTTTAGCTGTAGGCAAATTTGAAAATAGCCTTTCATCCCTACCTCCTTCGTTCAGTGCTTGGGCTAGAAAACAAGACTGTGAACTGGATCAGTTGAGGGCTGTGCTTTCCCTTCTGCCTACTTCCCTGTGAATAAGCTAGTAGCATCTTGAAACACTGTAGAGTTTGTCACAACACTAAGTTCATTGCCTTTTTTTCACTTTGTGTGTCTTCAGTTTCGGACTTGTTCTGGTGAGGCATGTGAATATGGTATGTTAAATGATAGTCTGTTGACAATTTAAGGTAACATTCAAAAGGATGATTTGGCCTGTCCCTTAATGCATACCTTAGTGCTGCAGTGATAAGGGTGATAAGAACTAGTAAACTTTATGCCACTTGCTGTTGAGTATCAGTATATACCTCAGATATTTCTGTGCAGTGTTTGTTTAATAAGTTAAAACTAAGTATTTAAACTGAGATAGTAATTTCTGGTCTGTGTGAATAACTTCTGGTGATGAGTCTTGGGGCATGCTTCTGTTTATCTGCATTTTCAGTTCTTGCAATTATAACTTGGCATCTAAGTCTAGACTATGAAGACCTGTTGTATTAAATAAATTGTGAACAAACAAGTTCTCACTAACAACATTTTGAATGAGGCTTTAGGCTGAGTGAACACAGGGAAAATTATTTTTAAAATCATGATTTTAGACTTCTGGTAAGCATTACTAGCTAGATGTTAATTAAAAAATGTTTGTTCACACACTTCTAAAAATTAAAATAATCCTAAGACAACTTTTAATAACTATTAACAGGAAATCAAAGGGACCATATTAATTTACAGCAGAGAGTTATAATCTGATATATTGTTGGTTCTGCATTCTTGCTTGAGAAGTTCAAAGTAGCATTGCTGTTAAGGAAGCAAAGTGGCTTTAAAGGAATGTCTGTGCTATTTCTGGGGAAGATACCAAACAAATAATCCTCCTTTCCCCCCTAGATATAACTTGCATAACCTGGTGGTGTTTGTGAGGGAATCATTGCTTCAGAGTCCATGACATCTAATAAGACTTGTGGGAGAGAGCTTTCAATTGCTCACTAAAACCATTGCATCTGACTCAGCTTAATAATTGCTGCAAGAAATTATCTTTATACTTCATCTTAGGGAAAAGTTTTGTTTGTAATCTCTTTACTATGTCAAGGCAGGATATGTTAGAGGGGATCTTTTCAGAAATGATGCCTTACAGACAACATGTGTTAAAGCAGATATGCACCAGGAGAAATTTATAGTCAATATTAGCCTTTAGCAAATACAGCTCATTGCAGTGTGGTTTAAACTTTCTTTGTTCATCCTGCGACCATCTCCTCCCTTTGTAAATAAGCTTCACTGTCAAAAACACACTTTCTGTCATAAACCGAGATTATACTCGCAGTTCTTGCTGCAGTGTATCAGCAAACACATTGTACACCCCACAAGTGCCTTAGCAGCAGAAATGTATAATGTAGATGCAGTCTGAGTCACAGTTGGTAAAAGGAGCGTGGTAGCGTCTGGCCTTATCATTAATGACTCTGCTTGTTCATGGGCTTGTGGAGTGCGCAGATGGAGCAATGCTGGAGGGAAAAATCTTAACGTTTTCTTCATTTAAAATCAACATGGGGTTGGTTGGCTGTGCATTGGGTTCCCCCCCCTCGGTGTTTTGGGGAGTGACTGAAATGTGTCCACTTTAGAGTTTAAAGTTTGGTCTAAACTTTAGACCAAAGGTTTTAGTCTGTGTTGCAGAAAATGGAGCAGAAGGTCACCTTTGTTTCTCTGGAGGAAGTTGATTGATGGATTTATGTTATTGACAAAAAAGATTGATTTATGGCTCATTTCTTGAAGAAAGCTGATAAATCCTCTTGCTAGCGTGATTTGAAACAGACCAATAATATTCTTTAAACTATGGATTAAGTTTGTTTAAAAAATGAAAATCATAGCACTTTGTTGTATGAAATTTTGGCATGTTTAACGAAGAAAAAATCTATAGAAGCATCATCTTTATTTGGCTGTGTTCCTGGAAAAAAAAAAAGACTATCCCTGTGGTGAATGGGTGTATTTCAGTACTGTCTTCTCTGTAGAGTTGTCAGATAAAATGTCACGGCATAATACATTGTACAGAGGATGTCAAGCAAATCCAGCTTTTACAGTGGAGGCTTTTAAGATTGGAGGACATATGAGTGACATAGTGAGGTGGCCTAGTAAGATATCTAAATAAATGTTTCTAGAACTTGTGCAGTGACCCCAGGACAGGAGAAGATGGTTCACTGTAATTACAGTCAGCGTGCCAGGGTTGTTAGTTGGGCCTGTATCTGAAGCGGTATAATCCTACTGTTTCAGGATCTGTGTATAAACGACCTGAAAATGAGCTGAGCAAAGCAAAAGTTAATGCTTTGGCTTTCTGCTCAATGCTTGGAGAATTACTTCTTTTAACTGTTTGTTTTATTACTGTAGCCTCTCTGTCTTCCAGGCTGTTTTTAAAACATCTGACCCAGTTGTGGGTGTTTCATGATAAAGTAAAATGATAGAAAAACCTAAGGTCTTCTATGGGAGCAGAGTCACTTCAGATGGACCAGTGATGCTGTTCCACAGTAATACTCTAGATTTTAAATTGTGTGCTTTAAATGCATATGTGTGGGTGAGAATGTATTTGTAGTACGTATTTGTGATATCTGTGTCTCGTTATTTGTATCTTACACTTGAAACGTGCTAATTGTGTTGTACCATAAAACCTAAAAAACAAACCAACCAACCCCCAAAACATCCCCTGTATGCACCCCCCCAAAAAAAACCCAATAACCCAAACCCCTAGAAATGTGGAAACGTTTTTTTCCTTGGACTGTTATGTGGAAATATAAGGAATAGTAACACATTTTCTGTACCTTAATGCTTTAATTAGAATCCTTCTAACACCACTGTCTTTAAAAAAAAAAAAAAAAAAAATCAGCACCCATTCTGGGCCTCTCTCTTCCCCCCTGCCTCATTTCTTTCCCCAGGGTTGGTTAACACATACTTTACATTTTCATTTCTCGTGGGAACCTTGTCATTTCTCACTTTTACATCTTAATTCTGTGTTTCAGCATAAAGTATTACTTGTATTAAGTTTTCTCTGTCACTTCAAGCAAGAAGTGGTAAAGATATGAGATTATGTAATAAGAGCACTGTTAAATCAGACAGCTTTTTTTCTAAATAAATCTATATAAGTGTGAAATTTATTTTTCTTGTTTAAAGGATAAGTATTATCTCTGCTGTAGCAGGTTGTTTAAAATTATCCTAAAAATAAAGAAAGCTGTCTTGCAAATTAAACTTGCACGATTCTTTTGCTGTGTATTGTAATGATGCATATAAATATCTTCAATTCCCAAGTAGAAGGTTCTTTTACTAAAAATGCATTTATTTGTTGTAGAATAAAACTGTATCTTATATCATTGTCTAACTTTTAGGTTAAACTCTGGCAAACTTCTGAGTAGGATGAAATAAAAGATGCTATTTTGGTATTTCTTTTTATTTTCAGCATGCATTTTTCTTGTGTACATTAAAAAAATCTTTCAGTGAAGTACATGTTTAGATCTAGATGGTCAGATCTAAACATTTCAGTTTCAGCATGGTTAGTCTGAGGTAAAAATTAAAGGGGGGGGAATTGCTCAAGAGGTATGTGTAGTTTATAAAGTAGCAGGCTGCAGTAGGTCTCAAATTGTGAGAAGATCTCGGAAGAACGCTTTCAGATGTGTAAAAACAAAACTTGCCTGTTTCTTACCGTAACCACTTGAAATATGATGGTGCTGGAGCAGTTGGTAACAATCCAGAGTTGTCTGGTTTTATCGTCTGTGTGTATGTTGGTAAACTGGTGCTTCACCTGATAATGAGATCTCATACAAATATTCTGTTAACTATGTAAAGTACAGGTTGTGTGTTGATATTACTGTGCTTTCCTGATTAAATAATTTGTTGTTTTATTGCGATAGCCTGACATGCTATTTTAAACAGCATTTAATAATGTGCTTACTGTGGCCAGAAGCAATGGCTGGAGGTTTTGACTGAGAATTTCTGTTGGCCCCTAGACATGCATAAAAGTAGTTGCTTGACTGAGGAGAAGGATTGCTGGATGTGGTGTTCAAGCCAGCACTCATCGTTGAGCTGGCAGGTGCAGAACGTCTTGGCTAAGTAGTCAATAATGAAACCAGAGATTTGTTTTAGTAAAGGTCTGATCGCTGCTCATAACCACTAAGAGCTTTAGCATTAAAGAAATTATATAGTCCTAATCAACGTTTTATAGCTACAAACCAAATTTGGATTTAAAGAGATGGATACTATGAAAGCATGAAAGTACAATGTGTTCTTGAGGTTTGACAGAAATTTGTTACTTAACTAGAGAAGAATTGTCTCCTTGCATAAAAATGTTCTTCTATTTCAAGGCATAAATGAGACTCAGAAAACTGTGAGTTCCTAACCAGAGTTCTATATATTAATATACTTGGTTTAGCCTTACTTAAAATTGGTGAAATCTCATCAGTTCATGTAACCAGAGCAATTTGCCCACAGTTCAGTAAGTAGCTGATGGGCAGTCTTGTTGATAACTGCAAAACATAAAGGGGGGGCTCTTTGCTCACCGGTCCAAGTTCCCCTGCCTGGAGCGGATTACCTATAAACTGTGGCCCATGGGCCTAACGCTGCATGGATGCTATCAGCTGGTTTCACACAGATAATTAGCTAATGAAGGTTAAAAAAGGAAAATCCAGATCAGAACATAGAGGATTTCTATGCATCAGTTTTTAAATGTCCAGTAGAAAATACCTGAAACGGAGCCAAGCAATGACTGGAAGAAAGGCTCAGTGATTTTTGAGTTTTGATAGGCTTTATTGTCATCCGGGGGCTGTACAGAGACAGAAGTCTTCCCATTTTCTTCAGTGAGAATAGGATTACAGATGCCAAAAGGCCACCCGTGCAACAGGGTGGGAAGATTAAGATTTTTGAGCTCTGGTTCCTATTTAAGTTCTTTGTCTCTGTCACTCCTCTCCTTTTGAAGCCTTGCCCTCTGCAAACAACTGCTAGTAATCTGAAGTTGAAATCTTATGAGCTGAATTTCTCATGTGTGGCTGTGAAAGTATTAGTTGTCTTCTGTGATTCTGCAAAACACACAATGTGAGACAGATTGTGGATTTGCGTAGTTTGGGACTCTTCCCCCCCCACCTGCATGATTTGTAAAATATCCCAAAGCATTGTGCTCGTTCCCTTCATCCTCCTTATAAGAGACAATTAAAAGCTTCCTTAGAGAAGTTTACATGTGGCACCCTAGAAATATATAACCTCAGCAAAAAGTTTGAATAGAGATGTGACTTTGTAAAGATGGTGGACTACATTATGTTCACCCACATATGCATGCATGTGGCTGTTGACATATATAAGTGTGTGTATGCATATTTTATCTGTAGAGTTCACCAGTGTAAATATTAACAGTACATACACAGATGATCTACAAACAAGAAGTAAGTGTCTGAAATCTGTTACAGAAGTCGACCTATTAAAAATTGAGTGGAGTTACAGAAAAGCTCGGTTTGGGTGTAAGTATTTCAGAGGCTAAAAGCCTTTCATGCCTTTCTCTGGTGACCCTCATAAGCACGTGTTACTTGTGACTGTTGTGTTGATCTTGACAGGACTGCTCATTCAAAATTAAAAATGTACTTGAACATTTTGTAGGACCCAGGCTGAATACTTACTTCACAGTTTGTGGTCCTGGAGCTCAGAGACTGAAGTAGCTATCAGTATTTTTTTTTTTTTTGAAGGATGAGAATATGGAAGAGAAACTTCTTAAGATGCTCTGAAAGTAACTTTATGAAAATGAGAAGTAAAATTTGTCATATTGGAGAAAGCTGCCTGACAGCTCTTTTATAGAATAGCAGAAGTCCTATATTTAAAACTAGACGAAAGGAAAGAAAGCGACCCTGAAAATTAAATAGCTTAAAGAGAACACTCCTGAAATCAAATAGAAGGTCATCTGTGATAGTTACTTGTTAGTTACACCTTTACTTGAGTGCTGCCTGTCATATTACAGATTAAGAAGTCTAATCTTAGCCTCTTTCTCATGAATGATTTGGCATAAGACTCTTCTATTGTTGATTTCCAAGACTGAGTTTGTTTAGGGATTGTGATTCCTGAATTCACAATTGCCTGCTCAAGTAAGAAAGAAATTTTCTTTTGTGCCAATGAAAGAATCTGCAGAACTTGTAAGCTATAAAGTAAACTTACGAAGTGAACATATTAAAAAAAATTTAAAAAAATCCTTTTGTACTAATGGAAATGTCAGCAGTATTCTGAAAATAGTTGTACTCAGTGAAGTTTCTGCATTAAAAATTATAATTAGAAGCAAATATTTGCATTTTGAAGTGGAGGAAGATGAAACTTTTAAAAAAAAGTTAATCAAGATAATCTAATTGTGCCTTTCTTCTCCTCTCTCTTTCTCTCCCTCTGCACAATATTTGCCCCACCATGTACACCATCCACTTCTCTGACTTTCAGTTTTCAAAGTGTGCTTTACATTCAACTTTTTGAGGGAATGTATATAATGTAAACATTAAGCATATCCTCTGGGGCTGTGGCTTTTAAGTGTGTTTCTTCCTGAAGTTCTGTTTTCCAAAGTGTCTTAAAGATGGTTTTTAGAATCTGTTTTGTGAACTGCGTGTTTTTTTCAGGCTGGCTTGGGGTAGACCATGAAGCTTGGACAGCTAAAAATCACAGGATTAAGAGTTATTTTGCCATAGCAGTGTTGAGTATGCTGCTTAGGTAGGGAAGAGTGGTTTTGCACAAAGAGAGTTTGTGGCATTCCATTGTCCAGACTGAAATGATTGTTTTCTTAGTGCAGGACCTAGATGCTATATAAAACTTCTTTTCAGGAGCTGCTGAATATTAACTTCAAATGTTTTCCCTTGAGATGGTAAAGGATATGAGTAAGCTTACTCTATGTATTTTTTCTGTTAAATAAGGAAAGACCAAAATCAGGTTTAAAACAGTGTAAGGGATGACTGCTGTCCCCTATGTAAGTATATGCCAAATCTAGTTAATCGAGTTTTGCTGAGAATTTGAAAAATGCCCAAGCTAGGTAGTGAGAACATGTATCAGGTTAATTCTATGCTTGGTAATCTTTGTTATTTCTAATGTAAAGAATGGTTGCCTTTTTCTCTTGCACATGCATCTTCCTGGCAAATATATTGTTCTGGTGAAGCATGAAACTTGCCATTTTTATCATTCTCTGTTGCTTCTAGATAAGTTTCCTTCGGTGTGACCATGGTCAAACAGTTCACAAGAATGTAAGACACAGCTTGTCGAACATATGTTCAGTGAGTGCTTGGCTAATGTTTTTCTGATGGAAAAGTTCTGGCTCCTTTTTTTAGAAACAATAAGAAAAATCTATGGGAACAGTTAGCCTTTTTATGACTGACTTTGAAGACGTTACATGACTTGTTTCTTCATTTCAGCGTGTCCCTCTGGAATTATGAAGTCACTAAGTTCTGGCATCTATTTTCTCAATACTGTCAAGAACTGTGTATTAATCTTCACAGAGATAGTCTGGTGTTTTCTTTGTGTGGATAACTGTTGTCAGTCTTTAAAAAAAAAAAAAAGCTCCAAAAATCATAAAATGGTATGAACAATTGCTGTATCCAGGGAGTCCACAGAAAAGTTGTAGGCAAACTATGTACAGAACAAAGCATTTGGCCTTAAATCATTTTATTTCACCTAGAATTACCCTGTTTTACATAACTGAAGACAACACTTTTAAGGTAGTTATGTTTCTATGTTCGACAAGAAATCATGTAAGTTAATGAAGTGGTAATGCGTGGCCTGGTGCAATCTCCACCTAGACATTTGTAGGCTGTTACGCAATTCACATGCCCTGTTATATAGTTATCTGATTACAACACCTTATTCAGTGTTTCAGCAATAGAAACTGTTGACAAGAGTGGCCATGCCCAATTTTATTTCCGAGCTTAAGTGTCTTACTTATCCAAGGCCTCTTTTCATGGATAGATTTGTTACCCTCTTTAGGATTCAGGGTGCCTGAATTTCTTCCGAAAAACCTAAATTCGCTGTAGTCAGCTGGGGAATTCAGAGACAGAAGAGGGCATGGGCAGCCTTCTGGTTTGGGGCATAGAGTTGCCCTTCAGCAAGGGTAACTGCAGTTTAATAGTGGAAGAGTTCTATGGGTTCTTTCAGAATTCAGTTTTGGTTTAGTCTTTGTCTCTTTTTCACAGGTTTGACAGAATTTTAAGTTGGTCTAGCACTATGCGAACTGTTGGTATGGGAAGGTATGACAGTGGAGTGGAAAAATAGGTGGTTCTACTGGTAGTGAGGACTATGTGGCTTGATAAACTGTCTTCCACAAAAACACGTGAACACCAGGCTCTGTTTTTTCTCATTTCTACCACTTCTTTGCAACCAAAATGTTTTACTACTCTTATGAGAAGCAGAGTTGGTTTCACATATCATAAAAGAAAGCAAACTTTTTTTGTTTTGCCAATCACTTTTTTTAAGAGTTCCTCTGCTTTTTGAGCCTTTAATCTGCATTGTAGTGTTGTGTCTGTGTCACTCTTGACATGTTTCAGAGAGTATTGGATGAATTTGTTTAGAGAAGCAGTTCTTTTATTTTCCTTTGTGTCTCTTCAGAAGCACAAGAGTGGGCAAAACGTGTCAGCAGAAGTAAGCTAAATGATCCCACAGGCAAACTCTTGTTGCTGCCAGAACAAAAATGCCATTCAATTGAATTGGCATTTTAATGGTAACACTGTGTGTATTCAGTTATGAAATTGTCTTCCCCTTCCAAGGTGACTGTGAGTGGGGTAAATGCACTGTACTGGGATATTTGTTCATAGATAGAGACTTAGGTAGGTGCTTTTTTTTCTTATAATTAGCTTCTTTTTGCATAGAAACACTTAAGTAGAATACTGGGTGATTTGTGAAACGATTGTGTGAATAATGTGCACACCAACACATGGAAATGGTAGCTGCTTGGTTGGAACCAAATTCTGCTTTAGGCATCTGTTTTCTTGTGCACTTGGCTGGTCAGTGGGTGGGTAGAGGTGGTGTGTGTACCCATGGCACAGAACTGCTTAACTGACTCTAGCTGAGTAGAGGTGACTGAACAGCTTCACATATGAGATGGCCAGATCTGCTCTGCGTAGGCTATAGGGAGGCTGTTCAAAATGCTCATGTCCACAGGCTCAGGTTGAAGCCAGGGTGGTTTGAAGATGGTGACTAAGAAATTCAAAGTGTCTCCTTTTTCATCTGGGTCTTATGTGCTCTGATTCTTGGAGATAGCAAAAAATATTGCAGGCAAGTGGCTACTGTTTTTGGTCTTGTCACCTCGCAGTGCCAAGTAAATTCCCCAGACACTGCAGCTGAGCAAGCAGTTGCAGGTCGCGTGGTGTCTGTGGTGGTATGGCAGTGCTGCAGGGCTGGGTTGTGTTACATAGCCGTGGATGTTTTCCGAACTAGACCATAGTGAGAGCTGTGCGGTGAGAAGATATTTACTCTGCAGAAGGCTATTAATGTTGTAGAACATAAAGGTGGTTGTTGTGGAATATGTGTGGCCTTGTTTATAAGGGAAATATTTCTCCTCTGTCTTTAAGCATATGGATGATAGTTTAAAAATCACAACACTGCACATAGCCTAAAATAGGCAGTGGCTTAGAGGGGAGTGCTTAATTGACGGTTTGTCATCTGTAAGCATGAGCTGTGACTTTTCAGTATAGTAAAGGTCTAAATGTAGTCTGGGGAATGATGGTAGTATAGAGTCAGGAAGCCTAGCAACTGGGTATTTTCGTTGAGGGTCAGATGCTGTTTAATTTGAAGGTAAAAGCTGTCAAACCACTTTGTGTAGATAAATAGGCAGTCTCTCAAAGGGGATGTTTCTGTGTGTAACTCTTGATATAATGAAAGCTTAACTCCTGTGTTTAGAGGTAAATCAGGCTATGATATCAAGTAATAGGCATCCGGACAGTGTGGTCATTCTTCCTAAAATGTCAACAGATATTTTACACAAGTAAAGTCAGTGTGTGGAAAATAGTATGGTTGGATCGTGTCATCTGCAGACCTTACCATCATTTGCAGACCTTACCTCTTCAGGTAAGGAATGCTTATGTACAGATTTAGTTGAAGACTTCATGCCATGAAATGACAATAGTTACAATCATGTAACTTTACAAAAAACACGCACATTCAGTGGTGTAATGTGTCAAAAAAGACGAGTTTTGGTAGCGGTTTGGTCTGTCTTATCACTGTAGTTGTGTGGAATGAATTATTTGTGTATCACTGAGCAAGTACACTGCTTACTGCAACATTTTCCAAGGGATGCATGACTGAGGATTTCGTTTCTGATTCTTCTTTGTGTGTTGTGGTTTTGGCTTTTGTTTGTTTGTTTTCATGAGAAATCTTGGGCAAATCACTATTCCTGCCATAACTGTCTTTTTCAAGACATTTGATGTTATTTTGCTGGTTTGTGAGCACAGTGTAGTTCTCTGCTTTTCCTTTCTCCCACTCCTGCAGATGCCTGCTGGAAAAGGTACTGCCCTAGTGGCACAGGTCTGGGCAAATGCTGCGCCAGCCTTTTGTGATTGTAGTTTAAAACATATGAAGCAGCAGCTGTGCTGTGGCATGTTCATTGTAACAACACTGCTTGTCAAACAATTTAGACAAATTAGAAGAGGAAAAGCAAAAATATGTTTCAAAACCTAGAATAAGTATAAACGCTTTTGGGAATGCTTTGGGGGATGCTGAGACAGACCCAAGAAACGTTTGTGATAAAACCATTCCTTTCCATTGCTGCATCCCCAAATGCAAAAACCATGGTGCTAATGTGCCGCTGAACTGTTTCTAAAGAAACAGAGGTGCTGACCTGCCTTCTTAATTTGAGGAGATGAATTATATAAACTACATTGAATGGTGAAGTAAGAGCTAATGCTTTCATCGAAGGATTTTCAGTTAGTTGAAGTTGGCGTGGAATTATCTGATGGTTTCTTTTTGTAGAAAATGCTGATTTATCAAAATAGAAATGTTTTGTCAAAACATATGTTTCCACAGCTTTTCATCAGGCTGTCATCCTGGTTTGCATGGTTGGAGCCTTGAGCTTCCAGCTCTGTTGTAGTTATCCCACAGTAGCTAGCTGTAGACTGGTAAAATGGTTGAGGATTTTCAGCTGTGGTACTGGTCTGATATTCTCACTGTTCTTAGGTGTTTCTATCCAGGTCGATCTCTCAGTTTCAAATGTTACTGCCAAGTGTTATTCCACTTCAGTGGTAACTTGTAAACTTTGGTTTTGTTTTGCTGATTACAGCAAGACTTAGATGAGAGCGAAGTACTTCCTGCTAAAAGAAAGAGTACTGCCCTTTCCGCATGCCCAGTTCTCATTCCGTTGTCAGCTTTTCTTCATCCTGGCACCCTGGTTTGTGCTACACTGGGTATTGCCTACATGGAAGGTAGGAGTAATGCTTGTCTGGGTCACCAGAATTTTAATACCTGTCTTGCAGATCCTAGAAGGCACGAGGGTGATAAGAATATGGAGGAGGGGAAAAAAAAGATTTTTTTTTTTTTTTTTTTTTTTTTTTTTTTTTTTTTTTTTTTTTNCAGGAGACAGGAACAGAGCATCTGAGGAGAGATGGGGTCTGTTGCCCTCGTCAGAAGTTTTAGCTTCCTGTGCGGGTTGATCCTGTATAGCCTTGGTAGTAGATTCTGGTTATCATATAGTAAAGCTAATTATCCATTAACTGCTTTCAGAGGCAATCTTTTTTTAAAGTTACTAAGCTGTCTATCTGTTTTCTAGGTTTTGCTCACTGGTGTTTGTTCTCTAAGGTTATTACAAGTTTTAAGACACTTTTTGTGTTACCCCTATTAAAGGTCTGACTTTCCACACCACAAAATGCAAGAGCATTTTTTCTTTATTACTTGCCAAAAGCAATGACATTAAATTGCAAGCAGCCTTCTAATTCACCCTGTGATTTGTTCATCTTTTGTCTGAATACTAAGCAGCTTACTTTGTGAAAGTTGTATTGTCTTTAAATACGTGAGCAGATGCAAAACCTTGCTCCATCACCTTCCAGCACAGGAGGCATTCTTGCTTCTGCAGTTGGGATTGGGAGAATAGAAAAGAAGTAGCAGCATTATACTGCCAAAATAAATAGTTTGTGTGCCTCATCTACCACTCCAATCTCGTCAAGACAGCTGTTAACCAAATGTTTGACCCCCTTAATGGTGTGGGTATTGGATACTATTTTGGTGGGGCGGCATAATTAGTGACAGGTTGTGCTGCAAAACAATACCTATTTTCTCTGATAATTTTGGCTTAAATACACACAGTTCAAAACCAGTCCTGGCACAGATTAGTGCTTCCAGTGGAGGATTTAACCAAATGAGCAGTAAACTGTTCCCTTCAGTGGTCCTACAAGAGCTAATCTTTCTCTGTGCAAGAAGCTTTACCAGCAGCTCTGTCAGCTGTCTAGCTTTCCACATTATTTCATGCCATAGATGTTTGTTGTCTGTTGCTACCTCTGCTGATATTATTAAAAGCCAAAAGCCAAAACAAGTGTGGGAGAGTTGGCGATGGGTGGCAATTTCCACCCCTGACCTTGGGTCACATGTATGAGTGCTGAGGAAAAGGGTTGCTGCAGAGTTTTGCTGTACTCTTAATTAGCTCCTCTGAGGTTACAGGTTTATGCATCTGAGGTTCGTGTAGCTGAGAAGAGCAATGTTCACAGCTCTTTACACTGAATGTGTGAGATTATGTTAAGCTATCAATGAGCACATACGCATAAAATTGATGAATCCAAGAGCTGACAATAGCCTAAAAGTAGGGACAAGCACCATTTGTAGCTAATGTATAAGATGCATATGTGAATACTGTAGGTATCTGAGCCCAAGTCAGAAAATCAGTCCCCGTTTGATCTTTGCAATTTGTTGCACAGTTTCAGTCAAATTGGGCCCCAGCTTCACCTCTCCGGGGAAGCCTGGTGGCATTGTGCAGGTCTGCAACAGGGCACCCACATGGAACAGACCCGGTCCAAACGCTGTAGCCACTGGACATAGTTCATTCAGTGCCTCTATTTTCATAGGAGTTCAAGGAATCCAGCCATGACATGCCTCTCTCTAGAAGACCATATTTTCTTAATTCCATTGTTCACAGAGAAACTTGTACTGTTTGGGTTTGGTGGGTTTGTGTTTGGTTTGGGTTGGTTTTTTTTTTTTTTTTTTCCCCAGAGGTCTTGCCCATTAGTCAACATTAGAGCGGTTGTGTCTTGTCACAGAAGTATGGCTAATGGAGAGGACCCAGGCAGATGCCAGTTCATTGCAGAACAGAAAAAGCAGCACATAGATCTCTGGTACTTTTTTTTTTTTTTTTTTTTTTTAAATCCAGAGATACCTTTCTACTGTAGCCAAGTGATTCTACAGTATGCATTTGCNTTTTTTTGTGAACAGTCAGTGTGTGTAAAGTTATTTAATGACCTAGAAAAAGCTTACTTGTTCTTTGCACTGAAAAAAACTCAGTCTCTGCTTTGACAGGAGTGTCCTGTCTCTTCAGGAGGAGCTTATCTACAGAGGAGGAGATGATGTCCCTGCTTAAATAGCAGAAGTTAGTGCCTTTGCTTAGTCCCAGATGTAACTGCCTCATTGGCATCAGTTTGGATAGGTCTCTGGTTGCCTCTTGAAAAGAGCAAAAAAAACCACACAGTAACCCCTCTTGTTAGGATTTAAGTGAAAGCTGAGTTCTTGCCAAGCTGAGCAAGCCTTATTGCTTGCACTAACTTGGACCCCTAAAAAGAAAGAGAGTTTGTGCCTGTCTGTTTGAAAGTTAGCCAGAGAACAATATTTGAGGGGAGATATTCCCATGCCATACATAGGTACCAACTGTCTGAGCTAGCCAGCTCAGCTCCCTTTACAGTCACTGGAGAAGGGTGGCTTTCTCTTTGGGCTGATTCAGAGCAGTACTGTAACTTCTGCAGGAAGCTACTTCTCTCCACCTCTCTTGTTTGAGGAGCCTAGCTGGTGAGGTCACCCTTTGGAACTGGGTTCTAATATTGGACCTTGTGATGAGTGCTGCTTCTCCTTAGAGCACTCTGATTATTTAGAAATAATAATGATTTGTTTCAGTGCCAAACTTGGTGATCACAACTGCTTTTATGGACTGTAAAAAGGAAGGAGGCAAAAATTACTTTAGTTTTACAATCAAGTTTAAAAACAAAAATGCCCTCTAAAATAAAACACTGTAAATGTGAGTTTATTGGATAATTTCTTAATGTGGTGTAAAAGACTGAGCAAAAGGGTCATCTCATTCTATTCCAGTTCAAGAAGCTAGAGCTTCATAAAAATTCCTGCACTGGAGGCTCCCTAGTGGACACTGACCTGGATTCAGTAACACGAGACTGACCTGCATATTTTTTAGACTCTTGCGGTCATTAAAGCACTGTTCCTGACAAAACTGTGATGAAGGCAAGTGTCTTTGTATTTAATTTCCGTTAAAATAATTGGTTTATCTATGAGGCAAATTGAAGCCTTATACTCTTTTTTTTTTTTTCCACGTCTTCTTTTTTTTTCCCCTTTTAATAGAAGACCTTGTTGTTACTGCATTCGTTTCTAAAGCAAATTGAGAAAATCTTCTATTAGGCATTGCAGCCCAACATAGAGGAACGCTGAAGGATTCTGAGAAGATTTTTGTACTGAAAATCTTAAAGCAATAATAAAGCCATCAATGTGTATAACCCTGTAATATTATGTATTAATTGGAACTTCAGCTTCTTTGCTTCCGTGAGTACAGAGCATGGTATTGAATACAGCTCAAGTTCCTATCCTAGAAAAAGTCTCATTTACAGAATGAATTCTTGCTGGCCTGGAAAAGCCCTTTTTCAAGTAGTTATGTCAGCTCATTCAGTTGATCTTGAAGACATTAGACAATTAGACTTGAGGTGGAAAAAAATATCTCAAGGCCCCCACCCCCTTTCTTCAAATTTCTGAGTTGCAATTTAAGGATTGGCATTGTTATTGGTGTAGGAAGGGAGTTAGTTAGAAGAAGCTTTCAGCAGCTAGGGCTAGCCCCACTGCCGTCGATAAGTCCATTCCCCCCCCCC
>VZSZ01008146.1:57205-150874 GCA_013398815.1 Ibidorhyncha struthersii
TTGCTGTGAAAAAGCTGCAGTGCCTATTTTCTTGGAATTTTTCAGGTTAAGGTAAATAAGCATTTTTTTTCCCTTCTCAAGTAACAGAGTATATCATAGAATGCTTAGAGTTGGAAGCGACGCTGAAGATTATCTCGTTCCAACCTCCCTGCTATGGGCAGGGACACCTCCCACTAGTCGAGGTTGCTCAAAGCCCCCATCCAACCTGGCCGTGAACACTTCCAGGGGTGGGGTATCCACAATTTCTCTGGGCAACCAGTTCCAGTGTCTCACCGCCCTCCCAGTAAAGAATTTCTTCCTAATATCTAACCTAAATCTACCCTGTTTCAGTTTAAAACCGTTACCCATTGTCCTATCGCTACGCTGCCTGATAAGAGTCCCTCCCTATCTTTTCTCTAGGGCCCCCTTTAGGTACCGGAAGGCATCTGCAAGATCTCCCTGGAGCCTTCTCTTCTCCAGGCTGGTGTTCCATCCCTCTGACCATCTTTGTGGCCCTCCTCTGGACTTGCTCCAACAGGTTCGTGTTCTTATGTTGGGGCCTCCAGAGCTGGACACAGATCCTTCTAGCTATTCCTTTTATGCAAACGGCCTGGTTCTGTCAGGCTGTCAGTGTCAGGTGCCATCGAATCACAGGCTTCAGTGGTCTGTCTGGGTCCTCCTCACTATTACCAGTGTGCAAAACCAATGTATTCTGGCAGCTCATGGTGCAGTCCACAAAAAACCACAGGAGCAAGGTTACAAAAGAGTCAAGACTCCTCTGAATAAATTCGCCGACTATATTTCTCGGGGGAATGTCTGACTATTGCTACTACTTCTGTGTATTATTAGAATAACTCTGTCCTCTTGTTCTAATTGCTTCATATAATTCTTTTCCAAACATATTTTTGTCCTCTCTGGTAATCCCAAACTGTGGGTTTTTTGTTTTGTTTTGTTTTGTTTTTTTCATTTACAGAACTGGAGATCCATTCTATTAGAGTTAAATTCAGTTCAGAGAAGAGTAGTTAAAAAGTAATTGTCAATAAAGCAGATAAAAGCCTGTGGTAAAATTGGATAACAAGCATGAAGGGATTACTGTTCATGACTTATAACAAAAGAAAGTATTGTTATCTGAAGCAGACCACGGAATGGACAGGCTAAATTGGACCTGATATGAAAGGAATAAATTAAATTTAGAGCAAAATGCAATTTTTTGGAAGTGCACACAGTCAGATAGTTTTATAGAAATTGTTGCCCTTGAGATTTGAGTGCATCCCTGATGTACATAAACTTAGCTGTTGGGGAAAAGATTATGCGTATGTCTGCATACATAATCTGGGATTTTACTTTCTTATATTTTGTTATGAGTGCTGGCTGATGCAAAACGTGGAGGGGTCGGGTTGTATGAGCATGTTAGTGTATTTCCATGGAAAATGTAAGCTTAAAGGAAAACCCAGAACCTAGATGAATTAATTGTACTTTGCCTTGGGACAGAAATCATACACAGTAAAACCTGTAAATTATGCGTGGCTTGGACACAGGTCTCGAGCTGTTAGCAGTTACGCTCAGTGCTGCCTCTATTAATGAAGCTATCTCTCAGCCCCAGTCTTTTTTACCCTTAAGATTGTAATTGTGACTCTTAGAAGAGTTTTGGAGTAGAAATCCTTTGTCCTCTTCAGAAAAAGGATGCTAAAGCTGTCGAACTGCAGAGTTTATTAGAGTGATGCGCAGTCGCTTGGCAGACTTGGGTTGATGGCGAATGGATGCAGTGTTCAGTCAGCTTGAGAAACTCCTATTTGAAGTTATAGTTAAAGTAATAGTGGAGAGGAATAGTGTAATAGCGAGAACTCAAACCTCTGCTTTTGGGTGTAGCAGGGATATAGCAAGAACAGTGGGAGAGCACTAATAATTAAAGTGTACTTTGAGTGGCAAGAAATTTGACAGACAATTTGTATCCTTTCAGTCTTCCCACTAGAGCAATTCCTGTAGTGGAAAAAGGGCTGAAACCCACCGTGTCAGTGGTCACAAAGAACAGAGTAGTATGGCAGCTGAAAACACTGGTATCTCTTGTGTTGGATTCTCATCCGTGGAAATTAACAGTTGTACATTGGAGAATAGTTGATCTTGCCTAGTGTAAAGACTATGGGTCAGAATGTTACCTGAGTTTACCTATTAGTCAGTAATTTAGTATAAATGCAATTTTTGTCTGAGTTTAATTACTAATTTAGAATTGCTGATCATTAAGTTGGTGCTGCTTTTGCTTAGCTGTGGCTTGCTGTTGAAGTGCAGTTGTGCTGGGGGGTTGTATCAACACAGTTTTAACTTTTTGTTAAAACCTACAGATTTCTGTTCATTGTTCCTGACTTCCTTCACATGAATTATTTAGGTAATTTTGGGAAGATTTGAGTGTTACTCTGCAGTATGTCTTTAAGTCTCAGCCTCCTCCATATCTGGATTCCCAGCTGGTAATGTTTCTTCAACATGTTGGGCTTAGGTCTAAGACACGATCATCATCAGCTACCAGCTTTTCTTCACATGTGATTTGCTACATGTAATGTTTCCATTCTCTCATGAGCTCCTCTGTGCTTTTGCTCCCTTGAAGCTTTTGTATCCAGTGCAAACTTCGTCCAAAGTGTCAGTAACTGCTACCGTAGTTACATTCAGTTCTGGGCCGAGGCTGGCACCACCATGAGCAAGGAGCTGATTTTTTTGTGTACTCCTGCTGCCTTCCCTTGTTACCTTGTATATTTTTTTTTTTTCTTCTGTGGCCTCAACTTTTGCTTTCACTTACTCATTGGGCGTGCATGAGAATTTAGAAAATCACCTGTTGTGGGGACAGGTCCTTCATCCATACCATGTATTTGTATGTCCTCTAGTACAATAGTTTCCACTTGCAAGATAAGTTTACTTGTGTGTAGTAATTCCCATAAAAACTCAGATACTGTATGCTGTCTAATTTTGTTTTGTATTGTTTAAAATCTACGTGTCAGGTTTTCAGTGGCACACTTATAATTCTGAACAGAATGCTCAGTATCCAATCTGTCAGGTCTCCACTTACATATTCAGTTGCCCTTTCCTACGTTTTCAGGGGCAGCTCAAAAGACACCCGCAGAATGGCACAGAGGACTGTGGGTTTCTCCCTATTAAAACAAATCTGGTAACAAAGTATTATGAAAGAAACATACATGTAAGGCAACATCGCAACACCAAGTTTAAAAGACAGAAAACCGCCAGCTGCTTCAGGGTGTAACAGAAGTGGCATTCCCGGCTGTATATCAACACATGCATCACTTGTTCTTTTGCGGCATTGTGTGTTGCAGGTTTTAATCATTCCAGGCCTAAATGTCTCAGTTTTCCCTCTGGATGTTCTCACGTTTTAAATTATTCTTCCAAATATTATTCTTGAGTTAGCTGGATATGTTAGATTCCTGTTAAATGAAACCGTAAGTTTGGCCCTAGAGCAAAATCGAAACTAAAAGTCAATTTGCAACAATGGTAAGTGTCGATGTACAAGCAGAAATGCCTTTTCATGTGTTCAGCTGGCTTAAGTCCTGCTGAACGTGGACTGACTATTCCTATTCCCCTTTGATAATGACTGATAGTAGTGGTGTCTCCAACTGGCCATTCTGAAGGGTAAATTACGATCTGTATATATTATGCTTGTAAAATGAATTAACTGTCATTGCGCTGAGTATCCACAAAATTGCTAAAATTGTGAATGTAGCAGGCACTAATTTTTTTTTTTTTTTGAACAAGCTGTAACTTGGTGGGGGTTTTTTGTTGGCCTTTTTTTTTCTCCACTCCTGTAAAAATGTTAAAGCATAGGGTAGGGAAGGAATGGAGTAAAAGAGGCACTCCTAAGACTTCCCTCTTCCTCTCTTGCAACCCGTTCAAACAGGGTTAGTGCATGAGTTCCTTCTACGCTCCTGGGTTCAATAAGCAGATTTCTCCCACTGATTCAGAGCAGTATGAAATCTCCCTACCTATGTGTGTTGGCTTTTGCTATGCCCAAGTTTAATGTTCCCAACTCTTTATTTTCTCTGTGCTTTTTTTCTGCAAATTTTTAACAGATGAACTGTAGTGAGTGAAAGCACAACAACAAATACTGTGTCAGATTAAATCACATGTTTAAAGTTGCCATTTTCTATTTCTACATGGAAAATTGGGGAGTGTTTTATAGCTGGATAAGAGAAACTGCCTGTTATATTACGCAGTTGTATAATAGAAAGATCTCTCATACCTAACAGTGAGTCTTTAAAGTACTGGACTGTAAATTCACAATATATTTAGATATAGAAAAGACGTCTGGTTGTGTTTGAGGTTTTTTCTTATGCTTGTTTTACATATATTAGCATATAATTTACTTTATATGTGGTTAGTGTTTTGTTTACAGTGACAGCTGATTTCGCAAGTTAAATGCAAAGAATTATTTAATTGTTAAAATACTCCAAAATAGTTGTATGAGTTTTTTTGTAAGGAAAAGCTTTGAACCGGACAGATTTTGTTATGTTCTCTGGTTTCTTGCTGCTTAATACCCTCTAGTGTTGCATTCTTTTGAATGTGCCACGTAATGCTGGGTTTGGCTAGTTTCTTGGAATCAGAGCTAAACCCTAAATAAAACATCTAATTTTGAAAACAGAAGCTAATAGGATTTGCCTAGGTGGGCTCTTTTAGTATCGGCACTATACTTGGGACTTCTGCATGTATCTACATTTTTCTCCTGTTGTCTTGTCACTGACACCTGTTTTTCACCTCTCTGGAGGGCTTTTTAATGGAAAAAGAGCAAAGAGGCCCTGCTCGCAGTGCCTTAACTCCCTTGGATTGGCACAGTGCAAGAAGATCCTCCATGCTTCATAAAACTTGGGCTAGATGATATGTCCTTTGGACTGAGGGGTGCTAATCTTTTCAGCCTGGGCTGGCAATAGCGAGCTTGCTTGAGGTGCTTGGAGAGACTGTGCGTGAGAGAGACAAGGGAAGAGACACGTATTCTTCAGAGAGGACCTGAAGTACATTTATTAATGCAGAGGAAGGTAGCCAGCCAGGAAGTGTAAGGAGAGGTCCCTGCTGCATTAGTGACTCAGCTCTCCACTTTTGCCTTGATGCAGGAGAGGTGGAAAAGGGGCAGCCCTGGGGTGTTGGGTGTCTAGCAAAAGCAACTGCGAACAGACAGATCAGCTTCATCAGTATTGTGTTTACTGGGCAGGAAAGCAACATTATTTAAATAAGCAAAATATTGCTGGAATTTTATTATCTGTGAACATCAGAGTTTCACACTAAGAAAACTGTCTTTTTGCTGATTTTCAATCTTTGTTTTTATAAATAAGATGTGCAAATTTTTAGAGGCTGCTTGTATATGCAGTAGCTCCCCACATTGTGGCTAAATAAATGTAGCTTTCCCTTTCCCAAAATGTTTATCAGGATATTCTTGTACCATTTCTGTAGTACCCATTTCCCACTCCCTTTCCCAAGCACCAGCCAAGTTTCAAAACTTGTGGTTTTATCTAGTTAAATTGTTTAAAATGGGATCTTTTTTCTTTCTTTTTTTTCTTTTATATTCTGTGTATCTTCTTCCAGATGCTGTAGTGAAAACAGGGGAAGAGCTACTTGTTTGTAAATAACCTGTATTTTTAATGGCATTTAGTATAATTATTTTAAATTTTGTGAGATGGTGGCAAGTTATCAGCACTTCTCTCTCTCTCTTTTTTTTTTTTTTTAANGGTTGAGCTGAAAGCTTTTAAATTTATGCTTTTGAGTGACTGGAAGCATACTTGGATTTTTTCCCCCTTAGTGGGCATTTTCTTTGTGCCTGGTTAGAAAGGGTCATGTGAGTGAGGCTTGTGCTTGGGGGAGGATTTTGGATTTTTCTTCTCCCCTTTCGATGCATTTCTGTGCCAGAAGTGATTTGTATGCAGTGTGCATAGTTAATGTTGGCTCTTACCAGAAGAGCAGGTGAATGACCTGCAAGAAGCTTGTGGGGAGAAATGCTAATGACTTGGATTTAAAGCTGTTTTAATTGATTTTAACTTCAGAATTCAGGTGCATAAATACTAAAATTCTACTTGCTGCAGAATGCATAGCCACTTTTTTCATAAAAATTGAATTTGAGTACTTGATAGGAGTGGAAAAGTGGTCTTACTTCCCTTATTGCAAATTCTAGCCTAGAAAAAGATTGAGTGAAGTCTCAGGCATCTCAGTTACTTCACAATAAAGTTTTCAATATAAATATGAAGGGGTATTTGTTTCATCTGAGTGTGAAGCCGTAGTCCGGTATTCAATTTGTGTTTAGTGGGCCTTTCTAAATGCTCTGTGAAAACATTCCTCCTTCTCAATAAAAGCCAAACCCACCTAGGTTTGTATCTCCAGAATCAGGGCTCTAACCAAATCTCTGGTGTAATGTAGCCTGTCTTGTTGTGCATTAATTATGCTGTGTCCCTTTATTTCTACTCTTTTTACCCTCCATAGAGCAATCTCTCCTCTTTCTCGTTTTTTGGTTTATTTTGTAGTGAACATCATGTAGCTATTGATGGGTTAAAAATAAGGGCTTATTTTTTGTAATTTTGTAGTATGAAAAGACTAATTGGTGCGTGCTGCTTTCTTACGGGAGAGTATGCGATTTAGTGAGTCTAGTGGATGATCAAAGTATAGAAGGAAAAAAATCCCCAACAGTCAAGGCAAATAAAGCCATTTCAGAAAAGCTGAAATGAATGAGTTGCTTGCCTGCGTGTTCCTTACTGAGGGCATCAGGTTGGTTTCCATATCAGCAAACTGATAAACAAATCACAAGGACAGGAACTAAAAATGTACTGAAATCCTAAATGGCATTATAAATTCATTTAATTAAAAAAAAAAAAAAAGCCTAAGGAATGATGGTTACACATAAGTAAGCCTGATTTACATACCAAACAATAGGATGGAAACTGTGAAAAAAGAGTTGGCAGAGTGTTGGAAATGTGATATGAAGGCCAGGAGCCAGCTTGGTTTGGTGGACCACTAAAGTTCATCAGGGTTCCTTGCACAAGTCAGGAATCAAGACCATAAAAATGATCCAGTTGTTAACAGTGTACCAAGAGAGGGGCTGAATAACAAGGGGATGTTTTATTGATGAAAGACTTGGAATGATTTAAGAAAAAAAAAAAAAACTCACTGAAGAAAAATCGCAGAAGGATCTCATGATACTGAACATGCTGTTTCTCAGTTTCAGTTGATGGAAGACAGGGCATCTCCCTGATAGTTCTTTCAGCTAATTTAATCCCTTTTCTCCTCTTGTTCCTTGCAGTGCCGTCCTGCCTTCTCATGTTTTAGCACAGGTACCAACTTGATAGTATTGTTAGCTGCTTCAGGGAATTGATTTGGCCCTGACTTAACTTTATTCTCTGTTTTACTGGATTGAGTGAGTAGGTCTTGGATAAAAAATTTCACTGTTGTGAGCTGTGTCTGCACTAAGCATTGCTAGGATAGTTACACCGGCAAATTCTCTTTAATGTGAGTGTAGTTGATGTATCTGTGCAGTACCCTGTGTGCAGTTCATAACTTAAAATTTTGCACAGTGATGTACAATGGGATGACTAGATTTTTACTTATAAGAAACACCCCAGAATGCCAAATGGCAGACTTCTCCCTCTCGCCCTCATGCACTGGGATTGCGATGTATGACAGTGTTCTCCTGCCATGGAGAAGTGGGTATGTTCCTAGGGCTTCTATTTAAGATACAAGTATAGGGAAAATCTTCCTCCGCTTCCTGTATTCAGGATGTATAGGGGGATAAGGAGAAGAATGCTGCCAATCTTTTTATTGAAAGATAAGAAACAAGTTTGATTATTGACTGTACTGAAAAGATTGTGTGTCAAAGCAGGGAGTGAAAAATTCATGGTAGCAGCTGACTTGTCTAGTTTCAGCCCAAGGCTCTTTGAAATTACTGAATTCTAAATTCTCATTTATAGACTAAATATTTACAGTGCAAATGTTTGTATTTTTAGCGCAAGTCCCTGTAAAGAAACAGATTATTTCCCGTTGTACAAAACCAGTAAATTTTATCTGGGAAGGATGGTGAACAGTGATCCCACCTTTTTCTCGCTGCTGTACACCACTTCTAGTTTTAATGCAGCTAAATAGTCTTTTATACTTGCTTTCGTCATTTTGTTCAGTTCATAGGTGTGTAGATCTGCACCTTTTAGTAGGATCTCAGAGCTGTCTGAAACAGGTGGTTCTGTGTGCACGGGCTCCTCTGGGACCGTTCTGAGCGACTGCAGCTCCAGGTACTGCCAGAGCAGAGCTCTGTGAGACTCCTCAGCCCTGAAGAGCTACCCAGTGGCAACACGCAGTCCTGGCTCAGCTTCTTTCCTGGCCTCTGCAGAGATTGTGTCACAGTTGTTTGGGTTGGTTTTGTTTGTGTGTTTGTTTTTTTGAAAGTCCGTCAAAACTGCCAGCTGGTTCGCTTTCCTCTGCTATTTTCTTGTTATAATTGAAGAACCAAGGTGGGTTGGAAGGCAAGAATTTTCCTTTCATTAATTTCTCCATCTCCTGTTACCTTATGTTTTAGTTTTCTGTTGGCTTACCTGATGCTGAAATCAGGGCTGGCTGAACTTCTCAGGGTCTGGTGTGTTACATCGGGAGTGATTCCTTTGCAAAGGGCTGGCTGAGGCCTTCAAAGCACATCTGCATCTTGCGTTCATCTCGCAGTCAGCTAGGGTCTAGGGATGGTGTTAAATAGGTAACAGAGAGGGGAAATTGTTTCTTTCTATATTTATTTGTCTTAAATTGGGAAAATGGTTGTACAAATACCGTTTTTAAATGCTCCTAAGTTCTGACAAGCTTTATTTCCTGCTTGGTCTAGGAGAAACCAGAAAATGGCTTCTGTTTTCGAACTGTGGATGGCATGCTGTTAGACCTTGTGTCTCTGGAGACGGGAAAGGTTAATTTACAAGTTTAAGGAGCAAGAGACCTTTCCACCTGCTCAAACAATTGAAATTCTGCCTTTGTGAGCATTCGGCTGCTTCTTGTTTTTTAATGAACCTCCTTATCTTTTTCCTTGGGATCTGTGACTGAAAGGAGAACCATATATGCATGTGACTCTCCGGTGCGTCAGCATACGTTTGACAGTGAAGTCAAATCTTCCTTCCCTTGGACTCTCAGAAACGCCTGGGTGAAAATGAAAAACAATCTCTCATCTGTGTTTTTCTTGTCAGATTGCCCAGCATATTCTTTAAACTAGAATACCTGGAAGCACAGTGTGTGATAGCTGAGAGATACTTTTGCGTAGAGTTGTTTCTTTCTGTTTATGAAATGTAACTATCATGTAGGTTTGTGCTCCCATGTTGATTTCTTGTGAATGACTTTCAGTGGTTTTGCTAAGGTATTGTTTTCAGGGCTTGTGAAAACCATCTCCAAAACCTCATTCTAGTTTTATACTGTGTTGTTGATACTGAGCTAGAAACAAAGCATCAGCTTCTGATCACTCCATCACAGGTTTTCTTCTTTCTGAAACCAGAGTGTTTGCATTTATCCCCTATTTTAGAAATGAATTTCAACAGAATGGAAAGTCTGGTGATAATTTTCTTTATCCTGCTAGATAAGGTCTGAATAGGACACTAAAGACAGTTCTAAAATGGAAATCCTTGTATTGCCATACTGGTTACATGTGGGTCTTTGCCTACTTAGTATACTGCCTGACGTCCTAGGATAAATGCAGTCATTCGCATAAAAGTACTATCATCAAGATAGCTTATTCCTCTTGAGGGAACCAGTACAGAGTATACTGGGAAAAATATTTGTATGCCTTGTTAAATATGTGTGCCACTTAGACATTTTTCTAATGTATGGTAGACATACACAGATGTGGAATTTTGCACATTGATTTCTCCCTCTTGTCAGTCGAGTCTGTCAGCATCCCTGACAGATCAGCTATGGAGGCTGCAGTAGTTCATCGTTCCTAACCCCTGTTTCTGCACAAGTTCGCTGCTTTGTTAGCAGCGGTGGCAAAATGAGATGTCTCTGTTACAGGTCATTACGTTAAAGTCACTGAACAGACTCATGTCTAGTTTTGATGGTCTGAGCACTAACAATCTGGGCTGTGAAAAATGGAATAGCTGAGGTGCAAGCGCCTGTGGAGTTCTCCCAGGCTTCCAGCTTTCACCAGGATACAGGGGATGGGGGGACAGGGTGGGGGGAGTTAAAAAGGTGCAGCTTGGTCCACTGGTGCTTGCTTGTCAAACATTTTGAGCACACCTGGATTGTTCAGTTGTTTGGTGCTTTTGAGGAGAGTGTAGTAAAAAAGGCTTGGTTTTCAGTGAAAGAAATCTTGTTTTGTCTTTGTCCAGTGTATGTAGCAATGCTTAAGACAGGTGGTTCTGAGCCAGCTGTGCGTGGCTTAACTGAGAAGCTGCAGCTTTGTTGGGAGCCTGTGGGTTCCTAAAACCAGTAAGTTTGAGGCAAGGAAATTCAGAGTGTTAGGACGTTAATAGCTTACTACTTACTTCACACCCATTTCCCCCATAGCTGCTCTTAGTACATGCAGGAGCGATGTTGTAGAGGCAGCTGAAAAACTGTGTAGGGTAAGTTAATTCGCATAAAAACTAGTCTTGAGTGCATTGAATGTTAACATAATAAGTTATTGTAGGGAAACTGTGAAAATGATATTCAATTAATGTCCACACTTACTTATGCACAGAGACAAGCTATTGTAAAAGAGTATAGTTCTCAGCTAGCTAAGAACATCTTTTCTCTCACATTTATCTTGATTGTATCCCAAAGGGCTCTTTCTTCCTTTCTTTTATGGGGTATTATCTCCATGTTTAATTTGCTGTGTGCAGGTTTTTTTTGCTTCTCTTGGAGGTCTGAAAATATTTCCTGTATTTTGCAATCAGTTGAGAAACTTTATACTAAAACCTTCCTGTGGTACTTTTAGTCCCCTTATTTGAAATCAGTTTTCTGTTTCATTCGATACTTATGTCCTTCTGGATGGCAGTTTCCATCCCTCTGTCAATCTGCCTCAAGAAGTTTCTGTTAAGGACACTTGATTCAAATGTCTTTTCTTAAACTCCTGAAGGGCCGTGAACATTTCTTCTTAAGTCAAGAGCTATTTTTGATAGCCAAACACATATTTAGTGTGTTTACTTCTCCTGAACTACTCCAGCACCTATCATTTAGCTGTGTAGTTTTTCGTTAGATGAGTGCCAGTCCTGCTAGAGCTGGAGCAGGAGCAGGCTGCATTTCACAAGGACCACTGCAGAGCTGATGAGCTTCACAGGGGTTGCTGCACTTCTGAAACCTTTGTAGGCTGTGAAGTTTGGTGGCTGTTTGGGTTCCTGTAGAGCTCAGAGGTTCTTAGGGGCTGAAACGAGCATAATTGCAAAGTTGGAGCATTCATTGTGAAGGGCCTCACCAAATAATTGGATGTCCCAATTAAGCAGCTGCTCTGCCCACTGAATATCATTCAGGAAGGCAAATGTTTGCCTGCCCTGGAAGGTGTCCCAATTAACTGCCTTAAAATCAGCTAAGTGTCACATGGGGTATCACTGTTCAATGAGTGAAACAGTTGCATGCATCTCGATGGGGGCTGGTGTTTTAATGATACTCCTAGCAGGAGCCTAGTTTTGTGCGGGATAGTGGGGCTGAAAGGACCTGCATTGGTGTTGGGGAATGGTACAGATCAGAAAGTTGCAAAGCTGATGGGTGCTGGCGATGAATTTCACTCCCTCTGTGCTTGCTGTCGGAAATCACTGCTAAATTATAGCATTTAATCTTGGCATTTGTACTCTGTGAGCTTTTTTCTGTGTATGTGGGATATTCTGCCATCAGCGTGCCTAGACTTTATGAGCTTTTTTAGAAAAGAAGCTCTGTTTATTGTATTTGTTCATCGCACAGAATGGAATCAAGAAACACTGTTTCCTCCTTTTTTCTTTTTCTTTTTTTTTTTCTGCCATGGCAAAACCATTTAATTTGGGGCAAATCAAAACTGTGGAGTTACAGCTGTAGAATGCATAGTGATTTCTGATGCCTTTTAAGAGGAAGGTTTATTGCCTGGGTTCATCTTACCTATCCGAGATGCAAAAATTAAAAAATACCTAATCTAAAGCTGCATAGAAAAAAGTTTGTAGGGAAGAACCATCAAAGCTCTTCCTCTATGTGTTCATAATTTTTATAGATGGTCTAATTTATAAGATAAACCAACATTCTGTGCCACAGTCAAACAAAATACCAGCTGAGGACTGATATCTAAGAACGACCTTCTTTTCTATAAGTATATTTCAAATACTTTACTTGATGTGCCTTAATTTCTTAAAGGGGGGAGGGGCTCTATGATTTCCTGAGAGGAGTACCTAATATTAAAATTACAAGCGTAGATAAATAGAAATACACTTCCGTGGTGGTCTGTTAGATTTTTTTTTTTTTTTTTTTTTTTTAATAACAGCTCACAGCTATTTCCAAAGTCTGCTACTAAAGTCTGACAAGCATGGTGTTTAACAGTATGGAGAAAATACAACAGGTGAAAAATAATGAAGCAGTTCAAAATATTACGGTTATTTGATTAAAACCAAAGTTTTTAAAAATATAGTGGTTAATTACTTAAATAGGAAAAAAAAAGACTAGATTAACGGGATCAGTTTTAATCAGCTGTGGTGGTATTTCTTATTAGGTCGAAGAGAGATTTGGCGCTATATAGGTTGATTTGATAATAAATAAAAGGTCTTCCTGATAAGTCTGGTGCTCCTGTTAGGTAAGAAAGTCTGCCGTGTATGTTTAAAAATCCCTAGACATAGGGTACATTTATTCAGTTTTGCAGTTTTTACGTTTGATTGTGTTGCTGTACTACAGCTTGTCCATACTAGTTTTCAACTCCTTGCAAAGATGAGTTTGGATGAAGTATCTGGTATGTAGAGTACAGGAGGGAGGTCTGGGCCCCCGTTGCTGACCCTAGTGGGGATGACCTTCAGCAAGAACGCAGTAGGAAGCAGCTGGATTGGGTCCAGAGCTCTAGTACCAGCCTATCCTGGTTCTAACTGCCTGGAATAACAGTACTATCAGCCAAAGTTAAGAAGCATGAGAAGACATTCCTGTTTCTGGACCCAAGCAGGCTTGCTGAAGTCAGTTACAGTGTGTCTGTGTATTTCCCTTTGGATCTTATGGATTTGGGATTGCCCAGCATGGAGCCCACTTCTGTGCCTGTACCACTGTACAGTAAACATGCTACATGTATATGGATTTTTTTCCTTAAAATTGAAAGGGCAGTATAGATTTTAATTTCAAATTTTTATTTGCTGCGCTTCTGGGCTAGAATTAAAATCTTGATTCCTGAATTTAAATTTTATTGCAAGGTATAACTAGGTGAGAAGAGAAGCAAACGGAACAGTAGTCTTCTGGTGATATCTGAATGTCATAATTTAGCATAAGACATTACTTTTCAGTTAATATTTTGCTCTATCCTGTGGGCTTTGGTGGTGGCTCTTTTTTTTATTAAAAGTTTGAAATAATTAAACATGTTTGAAGAGGAGAGAGAACGACCTTTACCTTGTCTGTATGACTGGATTACCGTCGTTCAATAAGTATGTATGTCATAACATCTTCCTTTCTGTATGGTCTCCGTATGGATTACTTACCAGCCATTATATAATGAAACAAGAATCTGTAAGTCTTCCAGAAAGGAGGAACCAGCACACACATGTGAACAGTTTGTTATTACCTGGAAGAGGGATCTGGGATCTCTGTAGAAAAATATGTAGAGAGATCTCTGCAGTAATGGGAATTTATAGTTGTGTCTGTGTGCCCGTTTGTCCCCCCAGCTGCCCTTGGTTGACAGCCAGGTCTCCCTCACCTCATAGCAGCTGCAGTTTACTTAAGGCATGGATACAACAGGAGTGTTTCTTCTACCTGCTTTACACAGTTCTTCCCATCCCCTCCTGCTTCTGTACCTGTACCCTGTGCTTGCTAACCTGTTGCAGAAAATAGCCTAAATGCGCTTTCTGAGTAAGAAAGTGAGTGTTGTTGGCACCTGTGCCGATGGAGGCAGCCATACAAACCTGCATCCTGTGTGTAAGTGGAAGCGTTCATGGAGCTCTGCACTGGAATGCATTCAGATTTGTAGCCCAGACCTGTTCCTTGAATCAAGTTTCCTCCATGGCTGTATAGGCCGTGTACTGGAAAAAAAAAAGATACATGCAAGAAGTTGCTGAAAAGCACCTGTTACTGAAAGAAATGGTTATCAAGCTATAACCTGCATTGCTTTTGCAATGATGAAAAGCCCAGCTTCCAAAGTGAAGCACGGCCCTTGATGCTATTGGCTGGAGCATGGCTGGTTCCAAAGAGTTTTAATGGAAACATTAAAACCTGTAGGGCTTCAAGCAAGGTGGAGGAAAACAAACAGGTGATAGTGGGGGGAAAAAAAACCCAAACACTGGAGAAAGTGAGCAGAGGTCACTGGAACTGAACTGAATCTTAAAGCCAGCTCTGTGTGCGTGTGTGCTCCTCAGACAAATGAAATAGGTTTGGTGAAGTCCAGGGAGGATTTTCTTTGTTACCAAACTTCCCTTACCTGTTTTTGCTTGAGTAATTGCAGCATGCATGAGAGGTGAGAGGGATATGGGGAAGAAGATGAGGCTGTACAGCAACTAATGAGCTCTTTCAGCCTGAAAAATCAGTCTAGCAGGGTGTCCAGGGCCTTGGAACCTATTAACCTTGAAGAAGTATTTAGAAGGCTAGGACTTGACAGCTGGGGCAAAGAAGGGCCTTTTTAAAGAAGTTTAAATAAATCTCTATTTTTCTCACTTCTTTTTCACACGTGCTTGCTGGTGAAATGCTGCCTGACCTTTTTAAACTTTTCTTTTTTTCGCGTATATAGTTCTCTTATTGCTTAGCTTGACCAGGTGACTTGTAACTTTCAGATAGATAGCACAGTAGCTTGTTTTTTGTTTGTTTTTTTTTTTTTTCTTATTCCTGATGGAAAACCAGTTTCTCTGTAGCAGTTGTTCATGCCCACAGGAATCTCACGTGTTCTTTTCAGATATTTGTGCTCTGTGTTTAAGACAGGCATTTTGCTCCATAAAGAATTACTCACTTGGGATTGAAAAGGGCAATATTTGTGTTAATCAGCTGCATTTCTGTCTGCAGATATAGCTGTGCATTAAAACAAACATGCTGTAGACATGAATTAAGGGGGAAAATATGACATGGAATTTCCTGACTTTTTTAAATTAAAAAAAAAAATAATTCTTTGCCAAGAATAACTTCATCTGCAAATGTTTCTTAAATGTGTTGCCCATTTGTTTTTCTTTAAAGGATGGGTGGCCAGGCCTCTTCACATGTGGGCACCATGCAGTGACATACTGTGGTTGTGTGATGATCTGGGTTCGTTTAAAGGCTTTAGATCTTTCCTCATTTGGATTGTTTTGACTGAGCCAGGTTAGGGAGCACAGATACTAGCAGGTACGCTAGCAGATGTCATGAGGTTATGAGAAGCAATTTAGGACAGTAGTCATCTTGTCTGTCCCAGCTGCAACAAAAAAACAGAGCCTTGGATATACTTTATCTGATCTGTTTATAGTATATGTTACTACTGTTTAGTTATGCATTCTGTTAACAACCTACAAAAGTAAATACATTTTCTACCACCTGCAGAAAAAGGACAAATACTCTTACTCCCCTCTAGTCTCCAGCCATAATAAAGTGGTTTCCCTTGCTTTACCTCAGCCTTAAATGCAACTAGGTAACTTCCCTCCTCTCACTACATGCTAAGTAATGTTTAAACATGTGCCAGTATATGCTAACATGTTTTAAAACTTACTTGCTTCTCTAGTCTTAAAAGATTTTACAGGGTGTCTTCCCTGGTCACTGGGTGCAAACTGTGTTTCTAAATGTGTTGACTTAGCTACCTGTCTCTGAATTTCCCTCGAAAAAAAGGACATGAATTGGTCTTCCATCAAATCCACTTCACGGCCTTGCATGCAACTACTGTGCTCGCTATAAGTCCACACACCTTCTTTTTCCATTACACCCGTGTACTCTGACCCACGTTAAAGAGGCTGTTATACTTTTATGATAGTCTGTAATACCTGTTTTTGCTGTTTAACATTGAATTCTGAGATTATTGTCAAGATCTTTTGGATATCTCCAAGTTTCTCACTTGACCCAAGGAAAGAAACATATGGAAGTATAAAGTGATATAGTACTGTGGGTTTGTCTTAAGTTGTTTTTCCTAAGCTTTTTGTAAAGTAACTTTTGTTCTGTTGTGTTTCACAGGACGTGTACCTTACCCATTAAACAGAGCGTCCCAGACACTGCCTCTGTAGAACAGAGAGTGCCTTTGCCTTTACTGAAAGTTGTATCCAAGGTTCCAGTTGTAGATTTATATGTGATTGCTTTCTTTTTTTGTCTTTTCTACCTTTAAAATAATTATAGGTTCATGTATTGGACAGACTGGGGAGAAGTGCCAAAGATCGAACGTGCTGGGATGGATGGTTCAAGCCGCTCCATTATAGTCAACACGGACATATATTGGCCAAATGGACTGACGCTGGATTATGAGGAACAGAAACTTTACTGGGCAGATGCAAAACTGAATTTCATCCATAAATCAAATCTGGATGGAAGTCATAGGTAAGAAGTTTCTGTTTGATCTGTGTAATGCAGTCGTTTTCTTAGATGTTGCTTAAGCAACATCATAAGCTCTGTTGCAGGGAATTGTTAGGTTGTCACTCTCAAAATTTTAAGCAGACTAGTTCTATCAGAAACTTTTATCCTTCCCCGTCCTCCCTTTTCCAACACTGTGAAGTTGAATGTGTGTTCCTCTTTGGGGTATGATGTAACTCTAAGTCTTTTCTCAGAATCAGTCCCATAAAGAAATACTTGAATCCTGTTTTTAATTGTGTAAGACTATGTAGCAAAGTTGTCCCTTTTCAATAGGTCTTCTGTGCTCTGTTGCTGTGATATTCAGAAATGCAGAAAATAATCTGAAAAAATGGATCATCTTATACTAGTATTGCATTAATCTTTGATCATTGATCACTGTGGGTTGGGAAATTGGGTTGGGAAGACGGTCTTTACAGAGAGCTGTGCTAAAATGACTGTTTAACAGTTTTATAGTGATGATGTAATTAATTTTGATGCAGTCACGGCTACTTCTTAATTAAGGTATAACTGGTACTTTGTATATATGCATTTATCCCTAATTAGGGCAATGACCCTCTTTATTAAATAAAATAGCTTTGGCAAGTACTATTTGCACACACAATCACAGTTAGTTTGTGCCCAAGGTATCATATAGAGAGATGATTTTTGGGGGGTTATCCTTCGCAAATTTTTGTGATGATTTAGCTGGTTTGTCTAGGAATGAAATAGCTCTTCTAGGAATGAAATAGACCTCTTAGGGACTTGTCCGTTGTTTCACCACAAATGCTAATCTGGCATAAAGAAATCAATCATATTGACAAGATTGATGTTTTGTGTGGACTTGTGAGTAGAAACATAGGCAGCACACATGAAATGGCCACTGTAGTCTTGTGATATTTATTTTGAACTTCAGTTTCTTGTAATGCTTGAAATGTTTGAAAGGTTATGTCATTTTCTTCTTAAATTCTGCCTGTTAAGTGACCAAAAGTTCATGCAGTATTTTTGTAAGGGTGTCTGTTTATAGAAGGTAACAAGAGTTGGATGCAGTTTTATATTATCTATTTTGAAGTAGTCCTTCATTTGCTGTTTCTTTCACAAGAAGGAAAACTTAATAGTACCAAAAAAGAGAGAAATATTTCATAGTGATACTTTATTTAAAAACGGAAGACTGTTACAGAAGTTTTCAGGTAAGGGAGAGAAATGGAAAGGAATTGTTATGTACAATAATAACTTGATTCTGTTAAAAATGATTTCATGTTATATATCTCCCGTGATAAGGCTAGAGAGATCATGAAACCAGATGCATAACAGAACTTCAAAAAGAGTCGTCTTGACTGAAAGCAATCACACGTGGGGCTCAATGTGACAGCTTGCCACCTGAAAAATTGCAGTCCGAATGTGGATTTCTCACAAAAATATGAAATGCTCGCAGTTGCTGTAGGAGTAACAGAAACAAGCTAAACCAAAACAACCCCACCTTCCAAACAGTAATGCTATGGAGAAGAAAAGTACCTTTCCAAAACAACTACCAATATGATCACATATAAAATGCACTTCAGTGGCTTTGTCCAACAGGATAATTTGGTGGCTCATTTTATTCTTGAGTCAATCCTTTTTGTTGCCTCCTATTTATATGAGAGGGAAAGGACTGTCTTAGTCTAACAACACACTACTGCAGTCTGGCTGATGCCCTTCTAGGAAGAGAGTGTGGATCTGGTGCGGCATTAAATGATACCACTTTCAATAGCGCCCCCTGAAAAATGATGCAGGGTGTAGAGATGATTTTTGAAATGTTAATTGCCTGAAAAGTTTCCACTGATCAAAAATTGACACCAGCACCACCAGAATCTATATTTACATTTTTCCCATGGAGTACAAACCTCCTTGTGTTAACCAGTCTTTCTGCCTCCAGAGCCACTTCGGTGTTTCCTGCTGGCACGACTGCGTTTTCAATCTCCTTTTGCTACAGGCTTCTTTGCAGTTTTTCCCTTACTGGTGGCCTGTTGGACAGCATTGTAAATATACTTGGGTTTGGTATTTTGGTTTTATTTTAATGGTGTTTATTCCCTGGTCTGCCTTTGGCTAACGTGGAAGTGATTCATTCTAGAGATGAGGCTGTGAAGGTCCTGATCTTTCTTGGTGTGAGGGACAGACCAACCTTGACTGTCTGTGGAGACCTGCATCTAACAGCTGTATTCTTCACACAGAAGTGAAGTCACCTGGGTCCCAGCAGTTACCTCATTCCAGAGTAAATCCTCTGGAAATGGTGAAACCTGTAATAAAGACCTGTGTAGACAAGTAGTTCAGGTGTTTAGATGTACTAATTCTTTCTTATAAATTCATTAAAAAGAAAAAAATTAGTCCAGTAATTTAAAGTTGTTAGTTTTATTTTTTAAACTGATACTGAAATATATCAGAAATATTTCATGGCAGTATGCTGCTATGTTACCATTTGAGGGGGAAAAAGGGAAATCGTCTTTAAAGAGGAAAGCACATGTGACTTCCCTTAAGCGCTCAGAAGCACGCACCACGTCTAACAGCACCTGTTTTTCCCAAGGCATGTGAGAAAGTTCTGAAGATTCAGAAAATAGTCAACATCTGTATCCAAGCATTTGTGTTTTGTTTTCCATTCTTTGCAATTACATCATCGGGGAGGAGGAAAGAATTGCAGAAATTGAGATGTTCTACAGTGGGGTTTAATGTATTTTTTTTTTCTGCTGTGACCTCTTAGCCTCTGCCTGTCTTAAAAAACAGATTTTTCTGGGGCTGTCTAAAGTGATTCTTTTTTGTTAAATACTGTTTTTCAGTTATTCAGCAATTCACCTTTCTCAATATGACATTTCACAGCTATAATTCTGTATTTTGGCTCTTAATTATTTTATTAATCTTTTTCAATAACTGATTTTCTAATACTAAAAATAAAGACAGTTTCTAATTCTACTGACAAAACAAAAACCCTTGAGATCTTCCTTTTAAGTAAAAAACAAAACAAAACAAAAAAACCCCAACAAAGCCTTCAGTATTTTCTCCTAGACATCCCCACCCCCCCATAAAAAGAAAAAAATAACCAGATTTTTCTGTGAACAGTAGAACTAATAATATCTGGGGTTAGAAAGACACCGACTTGTACTTCTCCCAGGGTGGAGGGCTCTCTGGCTTCTCTCTGTATGTTCCTATACCCTGTACACACCACACCACACCCCCCTGGCTTTTTTCTCCCTCCTTCTTGCAGTCCCTCAGATGCACCCATGGCTTTTTATATTCCTTAACTCAGCATTATCCCTTTCTCCTGTCTGTGTCCCTTGTGCATTCTTGCTGGGTCTGGCAGCTCAACAAAGTGTTCCTGGGCAGCTTATTTCAGCTGCTCCTCTTGTCAGGTAGGTCAAATACAGGGGAGTGCAGCGTTGCTCACATCTTCGCAACCATCAGTTTTTTAAGGAAAACTTGTAAAAATAAAAATTGGTTTGTGATCCCTGATTTCCTGAACAGTTTGCCAAGAGATACAAGATACATTGGGTATGGAGTTGGCGGAGATGGATACTGAACAGACACACCCAGAATGATCAAATGGCCTTGCTTCTGTGTGAAAAGGTGACATTGTGGGATTAGGCCAACTTCTTTTTGACCACCACCTTTTAAAGTCCCCTTTTAAGAGGGATACCTTTTAGAGTAATTCTCCTTAAGAGTCAAGAATGGGGGAGGACAAGATCATTGTCAGTGAGTGCATAATCTAACTTAGACTATTTAGAAACTGCTAGTTCTAGTGATTTGTTCTTGATATTTGGACCATTCTTCTAGCTGCTGTTTTATATTTAGGAAGTAAGTTTAATTTTTTTGTTGCTATCTAAAGTTCTTTTGATGAAACCAGATTTTTTATTTTATCATTGCAAAGTGTTACTAGTTTTTCTGGTGCTTTACCTGCTGTCAACATGTCTGGGAAAATATGCTCCTGTAAGCTGGAGCTGTTGAAGAAATGATAAAAGCAATTGAGTTATAGAAAAACATATAGCTTCACAAAAATATGATGTTCTAGACCTGAATAGTTTTGGTAACTTTTAGCGAAGGAAGCTGATGAGTAAAGATTTTCTCTGTATCGAGTTTTTTAGTGTTGTATAACATGAGGTGGGAAAGAGTCTATAGCGGATAAATGGGGTTATAAAAGCTTCTTGTAAAGCACGATGACATGAGTTTTAATTGCTTTGGGGGAAGTGAGAAATAGTTAGCAGGAACTAACATTTTTATATCAAAAAAAGGATTTCAAACAGTTCCAAGAAAACTGCTTTTGTGGTTTGGATGGTAAGAGAGAATACGAGGTAAACATGAAAAGATTTTAATTAGTACCACTGACAGTATTAAAGTATTGAGGTTCAGACCTCAGTGGTCTAAAATTTGGAATGAGTGAAAGGGAAATGTTCTTGGCAGATTTTTAAATCTGTAAGAAATCCATAACTTTTTTGTCTTTTTATTCCTGTAGCCTGAATATCAAGTTTCTACACCTGGCACTACACAAGAATTAAAATTTAGAGATTTATGTGTCAGAGAAGGATATTGATATGCATGGGTGCCTTATTCCTTGCTTGCAGAGGTCTGGATAGTGGAAGAGTACTGTAGGCAGGTGGGAGGAATATGCAGGGGGAGAAGGAGACCTTGATATTTTTTTTGGTCACCTCTTTGGACAAGACCTAGATAGGCTTCCTTTGGAGTTGCTGAGCCTCAGCATCAAAACTAGTAAGCAGCATGACAGCACTGGCAGTAGCACTCAGTAAATGTGTGGCAGAGTTGTAAATTCATGAGAAAACCTCTACAGTAAATTTTACGGGGATGATGTATCTATCGTTCGTTACCTGCTAGCCCTGGGACTTATTAGCCCTAGCGACTCCAGTGATGGGCTCATTAGAATAAAGAGGAAGAGCACAGAAGTTGATGACTAATGCTCTTGGTTTGCCAGTGAGAGAAAGGAACGAACAGTTTTTCATGTCAGAATGTAATAATTAAAAAATTAAATTGATGCATAGAAGAGATGGTTTTGTGTTTTTGCAGCTCTCGCCCCGCTCTTATCAGAGCGAACAGTTGCTTTTTGTGGGACTAATTAAACAAAACTGAATTGCAGACAGCTCTCCTGTGAGTAGAGTACCGAGATAGGTTGGACTGCTAAGGCAGCTCTTGAATTAATTTTCTCTTCCTTTACCCTGCAGCAGCAGTTCTAATTAATAAGTTAACACGTTACTGGCTGAAGGGAAATGCACTTACAAGGTCCCCCAGGAAGTGTTTGTGCTAATGAGATGGGTTTTGAGGCCACTGTAAGAAAACATACTTTCAGCAACTGTCAGAAAGCTGGGAAGCTCTTGCGAGGAGGTGAATGTCTTAAGTTTGCACTCAAGCACTGATTTTTTCTGGTTTCTGTTTTCAGGCATCAGCTCATGTCTGCCTGCCAGATGATTAGTTGCAGATTTGATGAAACACTAAAAATACTGTGTCCCTGCATTTAGAAGAGTTTCTTTTTCATTATTTGCACATAATGTGTACAATATATGACATTACCTGCAAGACATAAAATGTTGCATTCTGTGTATCTCTTTGTGTATATTTCTGCGAGATAAAGATGCTTAATACTCTCAAGCAGTGAAGAGGAACCAGTCAATGGTGAAAACCCTGTTTCAGTACCTCACCAACACATATGGGCCAGTGCAGAAGACAAATAGTGCCCTAATTAAAATTGCTAGAGAAGCCTGCAAAAGCAGAATTAATTAGATTATTTGGACACAGAGCTAGAATGAATTTCTTCGTTCTTCCCCTGGGTCCTTAGGAAATAAAGTGCTGGAAAGGTGGAGCTTCAAAACATCTGTAGTTGACTGTGATACATGTACTCCACGTATATAGCTAGAGTCATTAGGTCACAGGTCTCTGCATATTTCTAGACTTTAAATAAAAATATTTAGTACAGGGTGATTAACCCAGGTGGATCAACGGAACAGTTCATTGACACTGCTTCAAAGACCTGAGATGGCAAACGCAGAATTAGTTCAGGATCCCAGCCCTGCTGAAAGCAAAGGAAGGGCAGCTTCAGTGAAGCACCACAGACCACTCTGCAGGCAGTGGATCTGCTGGTGCACCTTCCTTCTAACCCCCCTTGTGCCTTCCTGCTGGCTTCCCAGTCTCCTCCCCTGTTGTCGGAGGCCTTTCATCTACATTGCCTGTCGTGATGGTGTTTGCCTGGAAAATGGCCCACAGAACGATATAATCTCTCAACCGTGGTTTTACTTCTGATTGACTTTTTTCAGACTTTCATTGAAGGTGGGATATGAATAGTCACTGTTAGACCTGTTGTTTATTACGTATACTTTCTGGAAACATGGCAACATTGGCTTAAAGAAGTCGCAATAGAAAATATTTCAGTTTTAAAAGACAGTATTATATCCCACAAGTCATGTTTCTGGTTTACTTCCTCAGGTAATTAGAGCCAGACTTGTATTCTGATAGGAATATTTGAGCAAGCATTTGTGGTAAAAATACAGCTTAGTTTTTTAAGTTTGCTTTGCAAATGTTTTTGTTAGGTTGGCAGGAGAGGAAACCTTGTAAGCTTCTGAGGGAACCCGAGCTATGGGCCCTCCTTGTGGCATCCTTGGTGTGGTGTTATACAGTTGTCTGTTGGTCTTTCGTCTTGCTTCATCTGATGGTGTGTGGGATTCGTGCTGTGCTTTGGCCACTTGCTAATATTTCCAGTTGTCGCAAGTCAAAGACGTGTAGTTCTTGTGATTTACTGAATGCTCAGGCATTAAGTAATCTGTAGATGGAGAGAAACATTTTGTGTAAAATATTGTAATTTACTTCATGCAAGCCTGTCTGTTATGTGCTTTCTTTAACATGATGATCACTAAAAGCAAGGTTCAGAGACGGGTCTTTACATTTTTAATCCTTCACGAAGGAAGACATGATGGTAATTGCAGCTTAACAAATTTCTGTTTTATTTTTCTTAAACCAAGGGGTGGAAATAAATAAATAAATAGATGCCTGATAAGAGTATAGCCCCCAGGTGTTTTTAACTGAAAATGGATCTGGTATAGCATAAGAAGGAAAATAACTAAAAATTCAGTAGATGCAGATACGAACATCCTGTAAAGACTTTTTCAACAATATGTAGACTAATCAGAAAGCTTTTACCTCTAGATAGTATGAATGTAATATTGTATTTTCATTGGATGGCAATATGTTAGATTTTGGCGGTGTATATGAAGTCGCCTACTGAGGCCATAATATCATGCTTCACTACAGTGCCTCGCTGTGCTTGTAGTGGCTAGAATTCAGGAGTATGAAAACAAGCAATAAGTTCCTGCTTCTTATTTTTGTTGCTAACTATAATGTCAGTATTGTTTTGGTCACATCAGTGTAGGGTTTTTCTCATGACAGGAATAAAAAGACCAAGGAGAGATCCCAAGAAAGGTGCAAGTCTTGTCACATGGAAGTATTCCCTAGGAAAGAAATGCTAGCTATCATTTTTCCTTATTAGAAATTTAATGTCCAACACATATCCAGATGCTAGTAAGGATGTGTAACCTTCCTGAATGAAGTTGGTATGAGAAAATGGCAGCAGAAAATGGTAGTATTGTACACTTTTTCAGAACAACCAGTACAAACACTGCACCTGCCTATTTTAGTATCACTGCCACATCTTATTGAGTATGAGCTTCAAATGAAAACTTAAATGTCCACTCTGTTTTTATGCTTCTGTCCCAGTTTTTTGCTGCTTAAAACCCTAATTTTCTTAGCTGCTCATTATGAAGACTACATATGTGTATCATTAATGAATTCCTTCATTTTGCAGGCAGAATCAGTCTGTTCCAAATTATTTAGCAAGCAAGGTGGAAGTATATCCATACTGAAAATATTTGATCCTTCCTTATTTTCCCGGATCAATTATCTATGATATCCTATAAAGCAGGGTACTCGCATTCATTCTTCGAGTTACAGAAACAGAGATCCTTGGGTAATAAATGCAGTGGTAAATGTATGTATACTTATGTAAGTTCATTTACATTTTCTGTGTAACTGTGTCATTGTACCTTACTGTTGGGAGAATTGGATTATCTTTGTGAAATTAAGGCATCTCAGATCAGTGGAAATGATCAAGCAAACATCGGGCATTTCTGTGCTTTCTGAACGACCTGTTTGGCATGGTGGTTGATCCTCCCTTGCTCAGGCTGTGGATGTACATCCCATTACAGAATTTGTCCCACTGGTGGAAAAGGTTGCTTCCATGAGCCTGCCCATAGCTACTTAGCACTGTCTCTCATCCAGGTGCTGCTGTATCCTCAGGCTGGATAAACTGAATTGCCCTTGTGCACAGTGTCTCGCTGGCTGATTTAATCCCTCGTTTTCATCATACATCTTTACTTGCCCTTCTTATTTTGGGTGGGTGGAGTTTAGAGGCATAAGATAGAGATTTAATACAGTTTTATGTCTTTTCTCAAGGCTAGAGCATGAATATTATAGTATTAAAATGAATTACCTTCATTTTTTTCCCAGTCTTCGCAGTTCTATTTGAAATGAGATAGCAAAGACTGATACGACAGTAGATTTTTTTTTTTTTTTTTTTTCATTGTCTGATTGCATAGGAGATGGTAATAGGTACGGGATCCCCCAGAGGGACATGGAGAAATGGATTGAAACATAAACATGAAAATTCTTGCACCCTGCCCTGGAGATGGAATGCAGACAGCCTTAGAGGTCACCGGAAAGGTGTTTTGCTACTGTGAAGCTGTAATGCTAATGGTTTAGAGATGTGCAGGCCAGGATGTCTAAAGTACCCCAGGTTTTCTGCAGGTGTTTTGTTCAGTTTTTGAAATTAGAGAACTGTAATGCAGCTCGAATAGAAGGGATTTGCTTAATGGAAAGTGTTTGCTTATTTATTTTTATGGAGAAATGCTATTATGCTTGGATATATCCATTTCAGAGTTCAGTAGCCCCTTTTGTAATGCCTACTTTAACTTGTTTATTATTTGTTCCTTTATCTTCACAAAGTATTTCACAGGCCTCTCTAACAGAATATGAATAGAACAAAGGTAAACTTATTTAAATTGGATCTACGTTTTTTTCAGGCAGTACAAAACTCTTTACTATAACAAGTTTTTGTTGTAATTGCATCTCTGATTACCATGAGGATACTATAAATAGTTGTATTTAGGAAATCACGATACATAGCATAGATGGAATATAATTTCTGTGGAAACTGCTTGTTTTCTCTCTCTTTTTCTCTTCTCACCTTCCTTCTCTGCTCTTCCCTTCTGCATTTCCTTCCCAGTCAACTAAACAGAGCAGAGATGGTGAAGTTTTAAATGTCAGTTGCCATCAAGATTTTTAAGGCAAATTTGTGTGATTATTTGCCTGGCACAGGAAAGATGAATAAAGTTAGTGTGCGCTTAGTGTTGTCTAATACGACAATTTGCATGTTGCTGAAGCCTTAGAGATGTCTCCTGAACGAATAACGTTACTCCTTACTCTCATCTCACTTTCTCATCATCTATGGTGTCTCTTTTTAACGAGACTAATGATACGAGTGCAGCAGTTTGAAGGAACGGAAGAGCTTAGTGAAGGATAATAGGATGTAGTGCTTTTTGCTGTCGTATCGCTTGTTCCAATCAAGCCTGCTCTGAAGGTAGTTGCCACCAAAGAGCTGTCAGGTCGAGTCAGTCCAATTACACCTGCAATACCGTACCTGGTACCCAAGTTGGTGGCTTTATTAGCAAGGCCAGAAACGTGGAGACCTGACTGCTCCCTGGCCCAGCATGGGTGCTTGTGAAACACCCTGTAGGTGGGAAGCACCTGCTCCTCTCAACCGTATGCAGCAGTTGAGTGCGACAGGTGATATTCTGGTCCCCTTCATTCACCAAAATAGTCGGTCAAGGCAGAAGTTGGGGCCACTCTTCTCACCCACCAAAACCAGAGCTTTGCAGTTCCTAATGCAGATCGTGCTTAAAGCACAACTGCTTCACGGCAGCAGGACATTTCTTGCTCTCCCCTTCTTTTTCCCATTTTTTAGCACCTTGGCTCTCCAGCCCTTCGCCCCCTCCCATTAGGCTGTGAAGGCTCGTTTGGCGCAACTTGGCCACTGCTTCTGTGCTGACGCACATCATGCAGCTGCGGTTCAGCGAGGCTGATGGTGCAGCCTGTGGAGTACGTTCAGAGAGGAAAAAAGCCTGACTGGTTTTGCTGATTGGAAGTGAGCATCACCTCGTAATGGTAGCTCAAAACAGGAAATATGGAGTACATATTACTGGTAATACTCATCTCAATGAGATCCAAGAAATACATGCTGTTGTATTTGGACCCAAAGCCACTTTCATGTGATGGTACCTTATATCTACTGAGAAAAATTATTCAAGTTCAAGAGTAATCGCTTCAAGGCTGTGGCTGATGGTGCAGTTAGATGAAGTACTCCTGAATCTCTGCAGATAAGGGCTGGCTTAAATAAGGGTCACAGTGCACCTTATGCATTGTCATATGAATAGGTGGTTGTCTGAAAGTTGGGCATGTCTAACAGTGTCTGTTGTACTCAAAGATTTATTCCCACCAGCAATGGTACTAATGGCATTTAACTATCCTCGTGTTTGGTTTTGTTGTTTTTTGTTTTTTGTTTAAAGTGAGTTGCAAGATAGTCAGAAAGCTTCAGGAAAATGCGGCTCCCCTTGTGCATGGGAATGCTGTCTTTGGTGCAGGTTTGGTTATAGTGAGAGCTTTGGACTTTTATTGCTTCTGTTCCATATGAAAAATGTCATAAATTTGTCATACAGACTTAGTCTTCAAGCCTGCTATAAACTAAAACTATTCAAATCTGAAGGCATTTAGGGTTTGAGGGTGGGGTTGGTAAAAATGTTTACAGAATTAGAATGCCTTTATTCTTGGTACGGAAGTGTTGTGTGTCATTCTGGCTTCACTGTTTGGCTGGTAGGTTTCAGCTGTAAATTATATTACAATAGTCTCTTGTAAGATGCTTAGCTGGTGCATTTAATTAGAAGTAAATACATACCTGACTCCAGACAGAGATAAGAAAGAAAAGATAATATGTCCTACTTTCGAGTGCAAAATATCAAGAAATAGAAAATTTTGTTTTGTGTGGAATTGGAACACTAGAGTGACAATAAGGGAATGTATGTGTTTTTCTTGGGAGAAGAAAAAAATAGAAGCTTTAAAGATAACGCATCTTTTTCCAGAAGCTATGGTGAAAAAGTGGTAATGACTGCAGTCTGTTTGTATTCAGAATCATTGGCAGAAGACACCTTCAAGTTTCTTGCTTTAATATACTCTTCTGTTATATTTTAATAAAAAATATTTGGAAAATAAGAGTATTTTTCTCCTCTACTAAACCGCTTTAGTTACTGACTTCTTTGCAAAAGTGATGCATACAGTGTGGGGGTGTTTTCTCAGTAAATATACAGATAATGACTCTTGCCTGCAAGAATAAAATTGGGAGACTGGTGCTCATAGTGTACCCTATATTGACGTAGTAGAGCTGTGTGTCAGTCCCGTATGCTTTGAGTCTAGGAGAGGGATGGCGATCCCCACTGTTCAGTGGGAGCTTATGTACGTGGGAATGCATGTGCACCCACACAGTTAAGAAAGGAGGTGGGAAGAAGCGCTTGTGTAAATGATACATGTGTGTCCCTGCTTTGAGCAGGGTGTTGGTCCAGATGACCTCCAGGGTCCTCTCCATCCGAAGTTTTTCTATGATTCTGATAAATAACCATAAGAAATGAGCTATTTAATTCCAGTATTGAGGAACCTGGGTACAGATAATTAGTTTCTACATCACAAGAACCTGGAAAAACTGTCTTCAGTAATGTTTATGCTGCATTTTTGTGATGGCTAATGAGCATGTGTTTGTGTATATATACATAAAATATATGGGTATACTCTTTAATTTTGTTTATGAACCTGGAGACAGGCAGTGACCCAGTTTGCTCAGAAATGATACCATTACCGTGGCAGAAGATCAGCAGAACTCTGTTTAATGGCACTGCTTATAAATAAAAAACAATAGCTTAATAATTGTCATAATAATGAATCACGAAAAGTAACTTTAAGGATTTCTTTATAGTGAAGCTGTTCGCCATTAGCGTATTTTTCTGGTGGTTCAAAAGAGCAAAACTGGAAGAGATGGATGGACTGCTAATTGACCAAATGCTGTCTCAGTTTGAAATCTGCTGAGGCTGAAAATGATGGACCTCATATATCAGCAGGTAGCAGTCTGACTTGCATAAAATCGGTTGGCATTCTCCCCACTTGCGCACGGTGACATAGAGCCTCTCAGGTATTGAGTGTTCAAAGGGTGCTAGAAATAGCCACAGACCTAAGTAAGCGTTGCAGTTGGCATCTCTTAGCCATCTCAGCATCAGTAGGCAGCCTGGGAATAGGACTCCTGTGTTGTTCCCCCATATCATTCCCCAAAGTGGGCGCACTGTATTTGTTCTCTGTAAGTAAATAGAAAGTTCTGATTAACAGTACTTACACTGTAAAACTTCTTTTCACAAAAGCTATGTTCAAGCAAAACCGTAGCATGAATTGTGTTTCAGCACACATTTTTTTTCCTGTATTCTATTAGGCAAGCAGTGGTTAAAGGCTCCCTTCCACATCCTTTTGCTTTGACGCTGTTTGGGGACACGTTGTACTGGACTGACTGGAACACACATTCAATCTTGGCCTGCAGCAAATACTCCGGGGAGGACCTGCGTGAAATACATTCCAACATCTTCTCTCCCATGGATATCCATGCTTTCAGCCAAAAGAGGCAGCCAAATGGTAAGTTATCTTGCTTTCTTTTTTTAACTGCAAGTTGGAACTCATTTGCAAAAATCTTAATTAGTCTTTCTGTATGGGGGTGGGTGGCTTCACTTGTGTCACGATGCAATTTTTCCAATGCAGAGATTGGGAAAAGACCCAAAGAGAAATGAAATATTCTCTATATTGTTTTGTTTAAGTGCAAAAAAAGTCTTCTGCTTTTTTCTGCCTGCCACATTTATCCAGTTGTTGTATACTTTTTTCTGTTTTATGTGCCATAACTTTAGGCAACGTGGTATTTTTATTTTTGCCAAGTAGTAGTTCCTGAATGGAAAGTAGTGTTAATTTGGCAGATGATATTAAGCAAGACTAGCTCTGTGTAGTAACCACTGTCTTAACCATTGTGTTAATTTACTGTGTTTGTATTTTGTTTTTATATATACAACCTACTACACATTCAGCACAGACATGCTGAATAGTTTGTGAAAAGAAGAGCAGAGCTGAAACAAGGCTCTTGTTTAGAGTTAAGTTCTGCTTCCCCAAGAAAGGAAACGTTCAACATTTTGGTACCATAAATACCCCCACTACTCAACACTTGGAATTAATTTTTCCTTGTTCTGTGTTTATTATTTCCTCCTTTAATCTGTGTTGCTGCCACCAATTCTACCACTCCAACACCGTATGTGTCTTAACACATGAGATGAGGTCATTTGCTATCAGAAGCATTAATCTGTGTGATTTATGTTTAACAGCTACAAACCCATGTGGAATTAATAATGGTGGCTGCTCCCACTTGTGTTTGATGTCTCCTACCAAGCCCTCTTATCAGTGTGCATGTCCCACTGGTGTGAAACTTCTTGAGAATGGAAAGACCTGCAAAGATGGTAGGCTTTGTTTTTAAAAATCCTTTTAGATTAAGCAGAAAGTAGGTATTGGAGGGAAAGGGGTTCTTCTAGCTTCACTACATAACGCAAATTAGGGGTGGCAAATTGTGAAATCATGCGTGCTTTTGTGGTACAGATAAAAGTGATTGGAAAATGCCAAAAAAAAAGCGCCTTTTCAAAAAAGAAGTAGTCTCGTGGCTGAAGAGCAGGTTACTTCCAGTTACAAAATTTAAGTTGCAATTCTGTCTCTGTCACTAATTCCCTGCAAGTTTTTTTGGGGTTCTGTTGTTACCTTTTCTTAGAGAAAATGATATCTACCTTCTCTGTTGTCTCTAAAATGTTTCTAACATTATCATTCATGAATTAGTATTTGGCTAATGGGGTTCTACAATAAACATTATTTTTTTTATTAAGATCTGATGTCCATTTATTGTACACACATACACCTGGAATCTCTTCTAGTTCACATGCATAAAGTTAGGCACCTACACCTGTAAAGAGGAATTGAAAAGCATGGCGTGTTTTTAGAGGGGTTGAAAGTGTTTCAGCCTTAAAACTCAAGATGTGATCAAGACAGGGCTGCAAGCGCTTGCCCAAAACTGCTTTTAGTGTCTCAGTGTGGGCTAATGTATATGATTTTTAGTTGTTACATTTTGTAAGTATAGGCCTTGTGACATTGTGTTGTGGTTGCTGTAGTACATTAACAGTATCAAAATAAACACTGGGAGATAATTAGCTTGCTCATACCCAATCATCTTTTATGCAGATCATCTCTCTATGACAAAGGTAAATGGAGGAATTAACAGAAAGATACAGCAGAACTTACTGTAAATAGGCTAAATAAAATGTATACAGAAATAATCTTTGTTAAATTGACATTTTATATTTTAAAAATTCTTCTAGGCTTGTCAGCTACTGTTCAGTGTTTTCTTTAATTTCATGCTATTTCATGCTCTCTGCTGATTATTTTTGTGTGTCTATTTGTGTCTGTGTGAGCCTTGTTAAAATAAATTGCTGCTTTTATGTGAAAAACTCAAAAGCAGCTCCCAATTTAGCCTTGCAGGATTGTTTGTAAGGATTTACCAATACATGCACAAGATGTTTTTATTCCATTTCTGCCAGTACAAGGAACAAGCTTTAATAATACTGCTATGGGTTGGTCATACTTTGGTCAGAATGTGACACGAGTTCATGTGCTTTTTTAAAAATACTTGATACGCACAGATAGACTCTTTTATCACAGCAGATAGCTAAAGCAGTTGTTACCCAATATAGCCATGTTTCCAAAAGCAGAGCTGCACAAAAAGTCCATGTTGGGGACGGGGAGTGGTGAAGGTTTGGTCACTTGCCAGGCAGAGGTAGAAAGGTAAGGCAGCGGAGGCTGAAGGACTAAGGACAACAGTTGGAACAAGCTCTGGAGAGATCAAGAGAGAGAAATTGCTTCCTTTTGACTTCCTGCTGATAGGGAAAGGGCCAAGGGGCAAGAGGGGCTGTGTATTTTTGCTTCCCGTGTGCTGTGTTCCAAGGAACAGGTCACTGTATCGCAGAAGCGCACGTGTCCCTGCTCAGGTTCAGCGCCGTGTCCTCAGACAACCTACCACACAGGTTAACTGCCCTGTGCCGAATGGCACCTTTCTAATGTATGAAAGAAAATTACCAAAGGCAAGTAGAGGAATGGCATTAAAAAAATTCCAAAACGTTATTAAAAGGACTCTAACTTTTCATGCAGAGATACTCAAAATCATCAGGTCACTTTTTCAGCCATTGCTTATGTCTCAGAATGTGTAACTGTTGCTCTTCTCTCCCACTCCCTGAACACGAGAAGCCAAACTGTATGTTCCCAGTGAGCCATTAAGTATATTTGGCTCTCAAAATACAGCTCCCATTTTATCAGAAACTTTGCTAACCAGTATACTACAGATGTTGTCCATCTGTATGCAGAAAACTTTATACAAGAACATTTATTTATCTTATGCTTGTCAAAAGAACACTGCATTTTTAACCACCATTCTCCTATTGCATCTTTCCAAAACTCTCTGCCCCTCTCTTTTCAAGGAGAAAAATGGGTGGGAAGGGGTGCAGAAAATTGAGTCTGTGTTTGTTTAGCTTAGCGAGTGTTGCATACCACTGCTTCTTGGACTTAGAAAGGCGTTAACACATAACCCAAATAAAACAACCTACTCAAACTATGCATCAGGTCCACTGGTCTCACTTAACTTTGATGATCCTGTGCAGAGCCAGCTTCTGGGAGGAGTGTGAGGGAGCTTCAGGTTCAGAATTTAGAGCTCAACTTACTCCAAAATAATGAAGTATTTTTGACTGGTTTTGCACTCCTCTCGCTATAGAGAGGTGGAGGTAGTAGGCTTAGGGATTTTGCAAGTGACCTTCAACTTTCCAGAGCTCTTCAAGGCAGAAATTCACTGGAATTTCTTCTCATAGTTGCAAAGGCTGCAGTTATTGATTCGGGGAAGGGAGGAGAGCATGACAGTCGAACAGAGCCGGACTAGCCACGGACCAGATTTTGAGATGTAAATCTGTACATGTTTGTGTGTTGGCTTCCTTTCTTAGGCTGCTCAGTGACCCTGCACAAGTAAATTTATTTTCTTTTTCAGGTGTGCAGGGTGGGGAGGTTGACTTTGGTTTCTTCAGCTGGGTTTTTTTTTTTTTCTTGTTTACTTGCCTGTTTACTGTATCTGCTGTGAAAATAGAGCTGAACCCTCAGAACTGAACATTTTTATCTTGGATCATTTCAGTATATAGCATTTCAGTATATATGCTGCTACAAACTGAAACACAGAGTGATTTAATCTCCATTTGCAATTAGAATGTGTTCATGACTTTGGGGGAAGGAAGGAGGGGAGGGTGACTTACAGGTGAAGAAAGGTGAAAAATGAGGCTAAGAGTTTTGTTTCTATAAAACTGTTTTGTCTCCTAGCAGTAGACTAAAATCAGACTGGTTCATAAACCAAATTCTTTTATGCTGAAAGGAGCCTTTTCGAGGAGAGAACTTCATTTCATGCTGCGCTGATGAGAGCACCAGCCTGGACTGGAAAGATTTTGATGGGTGAATTTTGAGTGCGTGTTTGTGGTGTTTGCAGTGCTTTGGCATTGACAGATGATCCTTGCAGCCAAAGGTGAGGCTGGCTGACCCTCCCTGAGCAGTTTCCATGACAACCTAGCGTTTTTGAATAATCTTGGTTTATAGGAAATCTTTTCCTCCCTCTTCCTTTTCCCAGTGTTTTTTTCTGGTTTTTTTTTAGGTTTTTTTTTCATCATACCTTAGAGGAGTTTTACGATTTCTTGTGAGAGCTATGAATATAATACCGCCCTCCTCCCCCCCATTTAGAAACACTTCTCCATAGTGTTTCAGGAAAGGATGATAACTTGGAATAAAATTAGCTGTTTTTCCTATAACTGATAATACTGGCTGGTTATTCGTGTCTTAATTTCTATTCCTCTCACAAAACAGTTATTTAATTGAGATGTAGGCTTGTAGCAAGCTCTTGGCTCCCCCATTGCCTAGGTTAAAGTTCTTAAGTCCCTGTCTCTCAAAGAAAAGAGAAGCAGAATAAGCGGTTTTCATGGTCAGCTGTTCCTCAGTCAGTAATGTCTGAAGTGATGGGTCCTGTCTGAGCACCTAAGCAGTTCTACCAGGGGGCTTCTACCTACGGTTGTAATATTCTTGGTAACTTACTGTCCTCTTCTGCAGGACATACTGGGGGTTCTCTTTTTCAGTATTGTAGGCACTGCTATTCTGAGTTTGGCAAGTGCTACTTTTAAATGACCTGTTTGATAGTACTTTTTATAAGAAGATGTAGGTTTGTCTTACGAGTTTGTCATTGGAGTTACATTCTTATTAGCACTCAAAGATCTCTCCATATGCTTAGGTTCTGTCTCTGGCTGTAGCGCATATTACTTATTTCCCGCATTTGCTACTACCAGTATGGATGTGTGGTTTGTATGGAGAAAACCAATGGTGACTTCCGCTCAGCAAGGAGAAGGGAGTTTCCTCATGAAGAAAAAGCACTAGTTTAGACTTTCATTTCAGCCCTGCTTTGGCCATTCCATTCTCTTCCAGGAAGAGCCTTTATTTTGCCCATGGACACTTGCGTCCTATTTCCCTCATAGGCCTGGAGGCAGTAATCAGAAATTTGCATTTCCTTCTGTAAATTAGGGCTGCCCAGTGGGAAATTTGCTTTGTCAGGAATAGCCAGAATCCTGATTTGCACAGACTACACAGATCAAGATGTTAATTTAACACCCTAATACTTTCATTTCTTTTAAAGGAAAGAAAAAAATACACTATTAATTTCAGATACATGTCTGTTTGCCTTTGTGGTTTTAAGGTTGAGTTTGTCTAGATGAAAAAATCTTGCTTGTATTGTAGTATCAGGGGCTCTCTGACAATAGTGACTTTACAACTGTATAAAGACATTTAAGAAATAAATATTTTAGTCAAATGTGTGGTAATTCTATTGAGGATGTATTAGTAATCTTGATTTCTCAGATACAGAGAATGCATTGTACACTTCTTATGTATTAATTCCTGAATGTGTGTCTGTGTAGATGTACTAGCCTAAGCAACCGCTCATGATTTTTAAGTTCAATGACTTATAAATGACTGAGGACTGTATATCATTGAGAAGATGTAATTGATTGTAAGGGTTAGCAGGGCATTAGACATTGTACTTTAAAGCTATGCCATTGCATGTATCTGCATGCCTGCTTTGTTTCCTCTTTTCTCCCCCTTCCCTTCACTTCAGCTAGCACATAGATTTAAATTATTTTGATTTTTTAATAGTGACTTTTTGAGGAAGGTATTAGTTCCAGGGCTAATGTAATGCACCATCCGTGAGCTTGTAATCCCAGCTTTCAAAGTGCTTAATAAAAGTAGGCTAAAGCTCTCAAAAATAAGAGTCTGGAGTAAAGCTTTTATGGTAAGCAGAGGGACCTGACTTTAAATATGGGACAGCTGTATGCCTACCCTGCCTGCAAGTGTTTGCATGGGAACTCTGTGCACAGTGGTTTGAAGGCTGTGAGCATACCAGGTGGTCTGTGCCCTCAAACCCAGCGCAGTATTAGAGATGTACTTGCATCTACAGGAATGCTTGTGTTGGGTGCAGTAGAGACTGTCAGTGAGAAGACAGTAGCAGGGGCAGAAAACTCCGCTCTAAGTCCACTGAGCGTTCATCTAGGCCACTTCATCGTCCTTAAGTTCAGTCAGAGGTGTCTAGAGGAAAAACTGCCTCAGGTCCGCATATGCATGCTGAGGTTAGAGCTCTGGTTGCAGCCTCAATGTACCTTTGGAAAGCATTTGAGCCAGTTGAGGTTTGAGGTGTTTTATATGTCCGTGGCTCATTCCAGTCTCCCAGTAAGCGCTGATAAATTGAAAAGAAAGAAAGAGTTATGCTGGCATGCAACCTGCATTGTCTTTTCCTGCCTTTTCGTTCTTTTTTTGAAATATGATTCCATACCCATGATGTTGTCTATCATAGTTATCATTAGAGGCAGGGTTTCTCTTGGAGAGGCAGAGTGATGAAGTCTGGAGATCCTGCTGTCACATTTTAGCTTTTGCATTGTAACTGGTCTTTGGAATAGAAGCGAACAAAATTGATTGATTCTGTTATATCCTGGCAACCTTGAGTACCTTGAGCAGTCTTCTGGCTGAGTGGTGGTCATTGCCTCACAAGATAAACTTTGTACAGCTGGTGTTTGCCATAGGTGCACATTGTTTGTTTTAGTTTTGAGACCACATTTTCTTTCTTGACTGGTATCAAGGTGGTACTGGGATCAGTCCATAAATGTGCCCAGCTCTTGTATTTGCTATTTTTGCTACTGTCAGGACAAGCCTGAAGGCACTGAGTGATCTTTCCTTCAACCTACCTTGAGGTGAGATGCTTCTCTGCTACTCAGTTTCTTTTTCCTCACCAGAATGACTGGTGATCTAACTAAGCAGCTGAGGTGTCAGTTTGCAAATGGGTGGGTAATAGCTCTAAAGTAAGCTTTAAAACCTTTTATTGCTTGATCGGAGGGGTGGGGGTTGATGTTTTAGTGGGGGCTGGGATGTTAGCCAAGCCCCCAGATAAAGACCATTAAATTCTTAGCTCAGGGGTCTAGAGTGCAACATGGGTTAGCTGAAAGCCAGTAATTGCCCACTGCTGAATTGAAGCTTAAACACATTGGGTTATTTGACTAAACAACAGTGTTGCAACCCAAAGGTCCTCTTTAAGAAGAAATGGAAGGTCAATTGGTCAATTTTAAGGGTGAGTTTCAGCAAAGATATGGTTGTACTCAAAAGAGTCTTTTTGGGGTCCTGGTGTTGGTTCTTCAAAATGACTGTCAACTTCAGCTACAGCACACATTACTTTTAAATTATACCTTACGCTTTTTCTGTATATAGTAGACTATATATAGCTTTCTAACTGTTTAGAAATCGGAGGTTGGTGCATTTGCTCAACCTTAGTTTTACTAGCTAATGCCAAAAAGGTGCTGTTGTATGGGGTTTTTAATGTGATTTTCATAGTTTTATTTAAAAGGTAAGTTGGATAAATCACCATGAAGTTGGTAAGAAAGAAAGTACTAGGGAATTCTTTCTTACTCGAACCTGAATAGTTGGGATTACTTATGTATTAATACTTTATATGACCATACTGCAGCTGAATACTTGGATCTTAACGCTGAATTGTTTGCTATACTTAGTAGCAATAAATACAGATGTACATATAGATTGCTGTGACAAGATTAGTTGCTTCTGTAATTATAAAAAAAAAAAATCTTACCAACATGTCTGTTTCCCATTTACTATGTCACATGCTTTCATTATTTTGAAGTATGCATAGACATGTAATCACAGGTTCCCCCTTCCTGATATTAATTAATGCATAAGAGTTATTCACTAGAAGAACAATTGAGAAGTGTGTATAGGTGTTGCTGAGCATAAGGTGTTTTAGGACAGAGGATCCCAAAGCTGATCTTAATCCATTCTGGACTACCAATCATGAACATTTGTAATAATACTCTCAACTTCGGTTGTTGAAAGGTGCTGTTTCTTGCAGCATAGTGATGTTTTCAATGTGTTACTTGCTGTAAATGAAGCAATGGCTGCTTTGGCATCTCTCCAAAGTCTGGCATGCAGTGAGGTTTCATCTAGCACCACCACCAATGACTGCATTTTTAAAAAAGAAATTTGGCATCATACATCAACATTATTTTTTAATCGGTGACCTACTTGCTTTAATTTTTGCTTTTAGTCTTCTAGCCATTGTTTATACCTCGAAGATCAATACATGGACAGAATGTGGCTTGGCATTTGCTCTTTTTCACTGCGATGTTGATGCATTTATTTTCCTAAACCTCCCACCACCCACCCCCCGCCCCGGCCTATGTGCTCACATCTACATCAGTCACTGCCAAACCCTTTCCCCTCACTGTTTTAGGAGAGCCATTGCAACACACTTTCCACGCATTTAGGATTGCACACATTTTTCACCTCAGTTCAGGCTTCCCTGAGGCCTGGGCTGCTCTTATCTCCCTGAGACTCCAAACTGATAAGCCAATTTAATTGGAATGGGGTGTGGTGGTTGTTTATCCTTCATTACACTGAATTTTAGTGACATGGACTAGAAAATGAAAGGAGAATGAATTAGAATAGACAATAAGTACATCTGTCATTGATCAGAATCCCAGCACGTGTACCATTAAACAGCTTGTGTCGCCCTATGTGAAAACATCTTCTGCAGTGCAGGCTGATCTTAGTTATTTATTGTGATTCTGACTTTTGACCTAAAAGCCAGCGAGGCTTTTCTGTGATTCAGCTCAAAATGACTTTATAGGACACATTGTTACTTATCTTCATGCCTTCAATAAGCTTGTTCTCAACAAACAGGGGAGAAGCTGACATCCCTCCTGCTTTGCATGGTTGCTGGACAGTTGTCATTTCCCAGATTTGATTCCTCTGATAAGAGTTTCCCAAAGGAGATTTACTTGTGACATTCTGCTTTACATTTTACCCCTTCGAAGGGTGGTGTTCAAACATGCAGCTTGTTTGTCATGGTTGTCCCCTATACCAACAACAGCAATTAGTCAGTAAATTATTTATATAATTAATTTTTCATCTAAGAGGCTGCAGGCCATCTGTTGATTTGCATAAAACGGCAGCATAGTCACGGCATATCTATTTCAGTACTTTTGAAGGGAATTCTATGAATAGAAAACACATCCAACATAATACATTTTGGACAAGGAAATGATCACTGAATTTTCTCTATAAGCACATCTGACTTGTTCTGCAGAAAAATAACCTCACATTTGAAGCCTTTGGGTGGCATTGTCTGCTGGTGCCCATCAGTTTGGCTATGTCCTGTGAAATCAAGGTAGCTAGACTAGCTTGTACTAAATGGTGTAGAATCAGGTTCACTATTTACAGGCTTACTGCACAGTGTTTGTAAGATGGTTGTGTTTTTGCCTTGTTCATGTAGGTGCCACTGAACTGCTGCTTCTAGCCCGCCGGACAGATCTGAGACGAATTTCCTTAGACACCCCAGATTTTACAGACATTGTTTTGCCACTGGAGGACATCCGTCATGCCATTGCCATTGACTTTGATCCTCTGGAAGGGTACATCTATTGGACCGATGATGAAGTTAGGGCCATCCGCCGCTCGTTCATTGATGGGTCAGGTAGTCAGTTTGTTGTCACAGCACAGATCGCACATCCTGATGGCATTGCTGTGGACTGGGTTGCCCGAAATCTGTACTGGACTGACACCGGCACAGACCGTATTGAAGTTACAAGGCTTAATGGGACCATGAGAAAAATCTTGATATCAGAAGACCTGGAAGAACCCAGAGCTATTGTGCTGGATCCCATGGTTGGGTGAGGAGCTGTTCGTGAGCGTTTTTTTTGTTTTTAAATATTAGTCACATAAAGAAGATGCCTCTGTCTACCTGTATGTAGATAATGGGATGCAATGATAAACTTCTGAGCCTTCAAAATGAAAATACTGGGGTTCTTTGAAAGTTAACGCTCTGAGGCACAGGGACTGCTGCTCTATTTTCACGGCCTGGGTGGTTCATCCTACACGTCTTTATGTTTTATTCACCTGTTTAAAAATCTTTTGGGGGATTGTGTGGCTCTGTTTGTTTATTCTAGCTAATAGCACTAGTTATGTAGTTTCGCTCAGCTGACTGATAGATGAGTTTTGTGTAAAGGGTCAGTGTGTTTACATGTCAATGCTTTTTGAGTGGGTTGGGCAACCTTACTTAGGTAAGGAGATGTATCTGGCTTAGAAATGCAGTGGTTTCAGGGAATGGTAGTCCAGAAGAAACTATGTGAATATTGAAAGTCTGGTTTAATAAAAGTTCTCATGATTTTGTTTCCATTGCAGGTACATGTACTGGACTGACTGGGGTGAAATCCCAAAGATTGAAAGGGCAGCATTAGATGGCTCAGACAGAATTGTGCTGGTGAATACCTCACTTGGCTGGCCAAATGGACTGGCCTTGGATTATGCAGAAAGCAAAATATACTGGGGAGATGCTAAAACAGACAAAATAGAGGTTTGTAATTGCACCTGCATTTTTAATTCCATGGAGTTACAGAATGTAGTTACTCTATTTTTCTAGGTGTTTAAATTCTGATCCAGCTCAAAAGGGCAATGGGATAATGGTTGATTTGTGCTTTAAGAAACAATTCAGTTTCTTCTCTGTCTTTGGGCAAGTTACTCGCTATTCTGCCTTCATTTTTCTGTGTGTAAAATGGAAATTGTATTCATGTAGTAGATCCCTCTTTTTAAGAATCTATGATAAGGATTTGTTAAATAAATCAATTCTTAGGTCATCAGAAAAAAAAGATTTTTATTGGGAGTAGTGTTTGTAGGTGTTTCATTCTTTGTGCTTCTTAGCTTAGATGCAGGTAGAACATATTTTAAAGAACTAAATCTCATTTCACATATAACTATTTGTACTCCCAATAATCCTCTATACTTTGTATCCCCCTTGTTTTATTGGGGTTCCAGCGAGGGGGTAGATTTTCCTTTCTTTCTGGTATGTTCTGCTGAAACTTTTAATTGAAAACAAAAATGTTGCTTTTCTTCTCTCCCACATTGAAAATCTTGTGCTTATTTTGTTATATAACATTTATGGAGCAAACTTGACATTTTTTATCTCTTTGACAGTCTTTGAGAAAAGTGTTGTTTAGTATTTGTTCAGTTTACTATCAAAAGGCACGAGTTTATCTGGAAGCAGAAGACTTGGCTACTACCTGGTGCATAGTAGCACTACCTACCTTTGCTATATCCTGGTGGATTTACCATTCTTTTGATGAATTACAGCTTTCCTTAGTGAATCCTTATCATCGCAAGTAATTTTCAGCACTTACCGCTTTAGGCACAGTATCTTTTCTAGCCTTATGAAATTGGGGGTTTTATTTGTAACTTCAAATAAGTCAATGTGAAGTCATCGTCTTGCACTGGAAGGTCACGTAACTGCTCTTCTTCAGAGTCAGAGTAACTCCAGTCCTACAAGGTGAGTTGGTTTGAAGCACTCCTTGGGAGAGCCTCAGGGACCACAGTTTTCTTTGTCCTGAAAACAAGATTTATAGTCTATAATTCGCCTAACATTTTGCCAGCTCTGAGAAAAGAGGGAAAAAGAGTCTTAGCTATGCTTAGAGATTTTATTTATAACAGATTGAGCACTTCAGCCCTGATACTGTCTTGGACTTGAACATATTTTGCAAAAGGAAAGTTAGGCATTCTCCACTCTCATGCTTGCCAAAACATTGATATTTTTTCATGAGCTTTGGCCTTACTCAGACTGTGGTTCCGTATTCACTAATAATGATTCTTTTCAGTGCTGGATCAGTTTGTGATAGAAATTTTCATCTAGATCAGGCATGAGCTCACTGCTGCAATTCTGTCAAACTGGCCAGAACACATGATATAATGTTTCTGCCAACATTACAATGTCTGTGGCAGGACAGAAGATATCTGATCTGGCACAAAATCTGCTGGGACAATTTCCATTTCATTGTTTTTAAACCAGTGTGAGCCAGCAGAATGAGCGTGTTCCAGGTTGTCATGTAACATCGATGCAGGGCATTGGAGAAGATTTATCATCTTCAGGTTTCTGAATTACTAGTTAATTTTTTCTTCTGAGGCTTGAAGTGTTAGAGTTACGATTTTACTGCTGCTGCTTTTTATAAAAAGTTATTGTTTGTTAGCTTACTGATATGCAGACAATCCTGAAAAAGAGTGGATAAAACCTTTAAAGCAACAGAGAAGAAATTCTCCCACCATTTTTCTTTGGTGTTTTGGGATTTTAGTTTTGTTTGAGGATTTGGGTGTTGGTCTTTTTTAATTGCAGAAGGTGTTCATTTACGGTTATGTGACAGAGATCAATAAAATCAAGAAAATTATGTATAAGGTGACCAGAGCTTCCCCACGCACACCTTTTTGATAGAAGAAATTACCATTCATAAATGATACTGGCAGGTGATGGGTGCAGAACAAATAAAAGCAGGTCATAAGTTGTGGAAATGGTTGTGGATGTTAAAAGCTTACATGTGTTGCTGGGAAGACTGGTAAGGTTGTGGAAGGGAATTCCACTGCATTTTACTAGAAAATAAAATTGCCTTCTGAACCACAAATCACTGTAAATTGCTGTAGAATGAAAAATTGCTTCTTGAAAAGTTTCAGTATGTATTTGCTTTATTATGTAAGTTTTGATAATTCTCTGAGAGAGGATCCTGGGATGGGTGGACCTTTGGATTGAACCCGTACAGCCTCTCTCTTTTCCTGTGTTGAGGCCATTCTATTCCTTGATGGTCTGGGGAGTCTTTATTCTGTTAGTTTGTTGCATTAGCTTTAGGAAAAATTTAATATTCTTCTGTGGCTATAATATTGCTGCTTGCTAACTTGACTTCAGAGGGGCAGAAATGGGGTGAAAGTCGATGACCTCTGATAGTGATAGATCAGTGTGTGAGTTGAGTACAGCTTCTGTCATTAGTAAAGTATGGAAAGGCTTTATAGGATAAGGTGGGGGTGTTCACCCGACAAGAGAATGGTTCAGTATGAAGTAGATTCCGCACCCCCACACCCTCACACCCCCCAGCATTGTGCTAAGTAATGCACATGTAGTGGTGAGTTTCTTTACTGGTGAATCTTAGTGAATTTCCCCCTGGATCTTGTGTGGCCTTTCTGTAATGTTTTATGAGAGGCTGACTTTCTTACCCTAGGCTACAGAAATTTCAAGCTGCAATGGCACTATCTAAATCTGTGATAGCTAAAACATTACTAACATTTCAAGTCTTCCCGTTTCCTCCCACTGCCTTTCTCTCCTATGGCAACCATGCATCCTGAAGAGATTTGTAACACTTTCCCTCCCCTTCCCATCCATTTTTTTATATCAGTTAAGTGGAAGATGCTTTGACCTTCAGTAAATGTTTTAAACTTATATTTGGAGAAAGGACACTGGTGGAGGTGCAACAAATAGGATATTTGTGACAGGATCAAAAGATGAAACTTGGAATTGGACATTAAGACATCAGAATATATGCCTGGTCCCTGCTTTGCTTGTGTGTGTTTGTATATATTTGGGAGGGGGAGTAAAAGCAGGAGAAACACATTTGTGTACTTGCATTCTGTTGCCTTTAAGTAGTTTTTCATACGTGTTTTCACATACATTGTGCCCTTTTTTTTTTTTTTTTCCCCTCCTGGTATGTGGTATTCCTCAGAACCATTATTTAATTGCAGCACTACCAGAATGAATGTTTCTTGCAAGCTATGTTTCTGGTTTGTTTGTGCCATATATGAGCTTTTATTATTTATTTTTTTACACACTGATTCATACTGTGCTGTTCTGGAGCCCCCAGACGATAATAAAGCATCAGCAGGGGTTAATGGAGACTGGTAGGGGGTACAGCAGGGAGCTTTTGTTCCCATTTTATCTGGCAGCCTGCAGCAGGCAGAAGCAGGCTGTGGCTCAACAGCTTCGTCATTTATCTCGGTCAGGTTTCACTGCTGATAAACTTCTATTGAAATGGATGGCAGCTATTGTGCTTACCAGTAGGGAAGATTTCTCATTGACTTGCTACAGGTTTAAAGCATTTTCCTGCCGTGCTATGAGGTTAAAAATGTATGATCTGCTCTGTTGAATTGGTCTTATGTTTTCCTGCTCAAGTGAATATTTGTCTTCTGAGCACGTACGCTACCTGTTTTAAGGCATAGGTTGGATTTAAAATGGTCAGCAAAGCTCGTATTGATAAAGCACTTATAAATGGTTGCTTGCATGTGCGGATGTGTGTTAAGAGGAAATAATGATGATATGGCTGATTTTTCACAATTTTTCAGTCTTTGCTTCATTTTTCTTTATTCATCTTCCTTCCTATTCTCCATTCTCAGAGCCAGAGATGACACCCACTTACCCCTACTAGCGGTGAGCTTAAGGAAAGGACTCTCTGCCTCCTGTACAGATCCAACCTAGATAATGGTGATTTTTTTAATGAGTGCAGCTCTAACTTGAAGTGTTTCTGCATTCCCAAATCTATTAGCCATGCCTGGCGTTGCTGTCTCTAATCCTCATGATTAATATGGAAAGTCTTATATCCTGCTGTTTTTCAGTATAAGTACACACGAGTCTCCAGAACGCAGCCTTGTCCAACAACAGAAAGCGGATGCTGCTAAGACATTTTGAGCACAAAAATCTTGAACAGAGAGGACCTTTTTGTGTTTGACCTAGGAGCTAATAGCTTGGCATCTGGAGAATGCTCTAATTCACATTCTAATCCTGAAATTGTAGGGCTACATTTTCCTCCGATGACAACTCCTTCAATTTTACTGCCATCCTAATAAGGAAATTTTGTTTTCTAAGCAGTCACCATTTATTGTCCGACTGAGAAATTTTATCTCAGAGCATTAGTCTTTGTATTGTGAAATGCTGATGACTTGTAAGCTTGATTACTGATCCTACCTCATCCACCTTTAGTTTGAAGCACAGGTTTGAAAATTGAGAAGCGGAAACCATTGAATTCCTAGCTGTTGAACACAGCTGCTTTTGTGTACTTCCATTAAGCGTTTGCAGGTATGAGAAGTAAGCTAGTTGAAACAAATATTTGAAGTTGCTTTACTGCTTAATTTTGGCCACAATTCATTATCCACCTTGTTTGCGTAGTTGAGGCACTTGGGAACTTGATTCAGCGAAGAACAAGTATGTGCTGCAAAGCATAGGGGCAGATCCCTCTCCTCCATCCCAGTTTCAGAAATTTAAAGCTTATTTTGTCAAGAATTTCCAGCTATTTCTTATCACCTGCTAGACCTGCATTAAGAAAAGTTACAGATTTTTGAAATTAGTAGCCGAGTTAAGGGCTTCTTTTAAAAAAATAAATTAGTTTATACTTTGCATAATTTCCATTTGGAAGGTTTCTTTTGAACTTCTTAATGAACTTAGGGGAAGAATTAAATTTCATGATGCAGACGAAGATAGAAAAACTGCATTACAAAGCAAACAAATGACAGCCATAACATGTTAGCAAAGTCTCCTGACTGTGGAAGAGGTGGATGCAAGAATTTGAGTGGCCTCTTATCTGTGGATCCCAAACATTGAGCCAGGACCTTCTGGCATTGTAAGCTTGTTATTATTAAAAAAAAAAAAAAACAACAAACCAAACAAACAAAAAACAAAGCTAAATTTCCTTCTTTGCTTTGGCTTTTGAGCATGGTACTACAGAATTGTCATTTAGGTGTGTAGCTTTTGCAGCTGTTCAAAGCATTTTAATATAAAGTTAAGAAAGAAGAAACATATTTAAAATATCCATGACAGTTTCAATTCAGGAACATTAAAAAGTCAACTTTTTATTGCCTTTGATAAATTGAGAATATCTAAGTAAAACTGAAAAGTGAAAAGTTTGATTATTGAGACACCCAGTGCAAACTACTTGTGCTGATGAGTTCTCAGAGAAGTCCTGGGGGATGTGCTGTCAACAGGCTGTCATCCTTAATGGAACAGGAAGGGGTTCCCAGCATCTCACAACAGAAAAAGGATACTGAGGCAAGGTTTTGGGTAGATATAGCCAGAACTCTTGTCCAAGACTAACTCGACTCTTGCGATCTGGGTACCGAGTATGGTATTTTTCCAAGAAGTTAAATTACTGCCCTCAAAATTATGTGATATTACAGAAGACTTGGATAATCAGTTTTAAAAGAGTTCTTGTGTCATAGACCTGCATTTCTCTCTGAAATCCGTGGGTGGTTTTCATCTAATGAAATGCAGAGATCTTCAGCTCAGTAAGTTGCCTTATGTTGCCTTTATAGAAATGTTGGAAATCGGCACTTCTGGGGTGTGGCTTGCTTTACCCTGAAGTAAATGTTTAGAATAGATTGGATAAGTCCTACTTTAAAAGCACCTATTCTTTCCTGTTAAGTCTAAGGAGAGCCTGGAGCGGCCATGTCAGAGGCAGATGCCGACACTCAAGACATATTTGAGCTGGCTTCTACAGCCTTTTTTCACATTACTGTTAATAGTAAAAGTGTACCTTTCTCAGACTTGGCTGTTGCTTACATCTGCGCAGCTTGACTGAGACCTTCCATGTGGGAAGCTGAGAGATGTTTCTTACAAGCTTTGCTTACAGATGAGCAGTCCTGTTTTGCTAATGATAGCTCTGTAAACCTCATGGCTCCCAATGGCCTAGCACGGAGCTGACTGAAGTACAACCTTTGGATTCCACTAATGTGTCCTAGATTTTTCCCACTGGAGTTAGGAAATTGCATTTTAGTTTATGCTGTTGTCTCGTCTAGAAAGTAACAAGCCTCTACTGGCAGTCAGTATTGGTTACCCAAGGAAAAACACAAAAATCCTTCCAACTGAAATGACTGGAGTCGTCATCAGACCTCACTGACATACTTAGAATAATATTTGAAGGCAAGCTGGGGTGTCATGTGAAGCTATCTTTGCATTTCTGATTCAGCTGAGTGCTGTTTGTAAGTCTGCTATTACCCCTTACTCTCCAACATTCTGGCTGTTTTTTTTTTCTTCTCTCAAGCTTAGTTGCATTACCATACAAAAGTGATTGTACTGATCTTGGACCTGGGCTTCTTCAGAAGCATTCATGTGACCTTGTGATTCCTCTCAATAATTACTCAGCTTTCTTCACACAGGCTTTTTATTTTGCTCTGAGATTTTGTATTCCTAACCTAAACTTTTTTTCTGGTACCATTCATGATGTTCTAACTTTGCAAAAGTCTGTGAGAAAAGTTTAATACCCTTATTAGGTAGGTAAATACATATGGTGGAAAACCAAGGTTTTGGACATGTAGAGACACTTGGAATTGAAGTGATTTAGTGAAGGGAGCAGTTAAATCAACTTAATTGCTTACTGCCACCAGAAGTGGAAGTATCCCAGAGCCACCTCCCCCAGCTTTGCACTGGCTGAGTCACTCATTGGACTGATCCCTGAACCACTTGGACTTGCCAAAACCAGCAGAAAATTTTCTACTTTTTTTCCCTCTACAAAAAAAATCAATTGCAGTTACTTAGGGAGGATTCTGGAAAGCACCAAGCTGGGTAGAGAAAAAATTAAAAATAAGAAGTTCCTGGGGCAGGGTACTGAAAGAAAGTACCTTGGGAAGGAAGAGGGGACAACAGAGGCTTTTGCCCATGTGCAAGAGCATTAGAAGTTGTGTTGCTGAACTTGTAAAACTGTCCCCCAAACCACTGTGAGGGTTCATTGCAGTCTTGACTAGTTGTCTTTGCTTCCTGCGAAGTGTGTGTATGGTTGCTGATAGAACTTAGCTGGCAAATGGTAAGTTGCAAAATCACAGTAATTAGCTGGCTTTGTCTGTACCCCTATAGCCTATGCCCACATAACACAACACCCTCTGACTGTTGCCACTCCACCCTATGAGTTAATGTACCAAAATTTATTTCCATAGCCAAGCGTCTTTATTCACCTGTTTTACCACTGAATCTTTTCAGAGGATCCTCTTTTTTTCCTGTGAAAACCTCTCTTCTCATCCTGTTCATCATTTCATCTCAATTTTTTTGTCTTAACCTGTTCTTTACAAATGCAGGGGTTTTTTTTGTATTGCATGAGATTGCCTAGGAGATGTCATATTTGATTGTCACGATGGTTATAAACTCCTTTCCCTGCCTGTCACTTCACCTGACTTGAGACATTTCATTGAAAACCCAACCAATTGTTTCTAAAATTAAATTCCATCGCTGAGAAAACAGTTCTGTTGGTGGCACTGATTGATCAGCGAGCTAGGAAAGTTGTCCTATTGTGAAATAAATGAGCTTATAACAGTGTCTGTAGCATGATAGAAAGGGCTATTTATGAAGTTAATCTCTATTCTGTTTTTACATATTTATCTTCACTGCAGCCCTATTAGGAATATTATCCATGCTCAGGAAAAATATATTTTGAATACTTTGGAAAAATGATTAGAGCTGAAAAGGAAATGGAGGGTGCTGGGGAACTGTTAAATTAGAAATTGGTAATGGCTATTATGAAACAATTAACAGTAAGAAATGGTAGAGCTGGCTGGAGGCATTTGGTTTCTGAAGCAAATGAAAAGGGTTCCAGGTATCCCTTCTGCTGATTTCTCAGGATTTCAATGCAATGAAGAGAGGGCTTCCCACTTCATATCTAAAACATTCCTTAACATTTTGGAATTGAGGGAAAATACCGTTAACAGTAGGTTGCTGACACTGACAGAATAATTGTCTCGAGTTTAAAGTTTGGATGGCTCAGTCAAACAGGCTATAGTTGATCAGGACTTCTGCTTTTTAGAGGGGAAGGCTAATAAAACTGGAAATTTAGACAAGATGTCCCTTTTTTCCTCTCTTAGAGCTGCTCTTTTATAGTAGGTGTGTGTGTGTTAATTATATGATATTACTGCAGCCATAACAGTAAAATCATTCTGGTCTGTTCTGTTTATGTTCGTTAAAGAAGCAAGTTGAAAATACGTAGTTCTCAAACCCAGTCTGAAAAAATGCTGATGTAATGTTCAGAAGGCATTCTAGCTCTCTTTTAGAGTTATTTTTGAGAGAGGTGCTGCTCCAGTTTTCTTCTTTTCCTTAACCAAACAAATTTAATGAGTTAGTGTTGTCTTTCACTTCTCTGGTGTAGTAACATTCATGTACGTTTAGGTGGAAGATGAAGAGTCATATCCTTGATTAGCAGTGTCATGAACTGGGTATGTGTTGCATCAAACAAACAGCACATGTAAGGATTTATCATTGGATAAACAGGGCTGAAGTCACTAAGCCTAAACATTGAATATTCTGAAACTGTTTCAGGTATAACGTAGGCCTCGTTCAAGATCTTTTTCCGCGGTGTGTTGAAATACCTGGGATATATGTAGTGAATTCAGTATTTCACAGCTGTCTTACACTAATACTTGTTTGCAATCATCTTATGCACATCAGTGTTAATGATCAAACTCATGAGAAATTCACTTTTTCACCTCGTTGTTTTCCAGTTGTATCTATTCCTAGAGTGTGTTAACATGACCCATGTTGAATTGTAAGGGTGGTAATGCTTTCTGATGTTTTTCTGCTGTCTTTCAAACTATTGCAAGAAACCCAACTTGTCGTTAGAATCACTCAAGACTTTAAGGTCTGCTCTGGATGAGTTTACCTTTTTTTCTGTGACGTTTCTCTGTCAAATGGCTGGGTTTTTTTATGCTGTAAGGTAAACCATAACTATCTATCTGAGAGTATATTTCAATACGTACCAAGGAAACAACAAGGTAGTGTGTTCTGCATTTGTGGGACACATGACACGCAAAGCATGGCCACCAAGTCAGAACACTCTCTTATTCCTTATTCTTTCAGAAGGAAGATAAATGCTACAATTGCATCCTTCCTTTGAGTCAGTGGGGAGAGATGGTTTCCAGCTGTGGTCCTTGCTAGAAATTTTGTAGAGCGGACACAGTGATGTCAGTAGTACTTGAGCAGGACAGCTGAGGCCCTGTATATTAAGCGGGGTCTCCTGGCCTCTCTGAGGATTAGTAAGCTAGTACTGGTAAAGGTGCTGAAGTTCGGGAAGCAATAGGCAGCTAAGGTCTGTGTCATTTGTCCAGAAATTGGCTGTCAGTTTTAAAAAACAGGGCTTAGGTTCGAGTTATTCTTATTTTGTTATGAGGTGTTTGTATCAGAAATTAGAGCAGTTCATGGATTTTACCGGAAGAAGTTGTTTGATTTAGGTTTTTTGGCTGTTGTTTTACTGATGTGTGTGTCTGAAATAAAGTTCTGGCAGCATCTTGTAGTGTAGCTGAAGGCTTTCAGTCCCTCACAGAGGCTTATTCCATTCTTGTAAGTAATCTTTAATTTTTTGAAGATACTGAGTTACCAGCTGTTGTTCATAAATTCTCATTGACTATTGACTTCCTTTGTTTCAGTCATCCTGAGAGAGAGCTTAGCATGCATGATGCTTACCTGCTCCCTATTTATTTATAACTACATCCAAAACAGGAGGCACAAAAGACCCAGGAAGCTACAGGCCCATTAGTCTGAAAGCAAGAAAGACCCTTAGAATATATCACTGTGCGTTCCAGTCTGTAACTTTAAAATAGAAATAATGCGCGAAGCTGTTATTTTATTGTTCCTGCTGACCATTAAGTACAGCATCTTAAAATACGACCACATTTTCGGCATTAATTCATTTATTTTGAATAAGCTCTATTTTCATGAGGCCATAGGTTTGCATTCATTATTGTTCTGGGATAAGCAAAGCCCTTATCCTACAGGCAGGATATCTGGTATTTTTTCTGAGGCCATTTAATTTTTGTACTTTGTTTTATTGTTTTTTTGTGGAACTGCTCGCTCTTTCAGTAAAGGTAGTGTTTGTGGTTGCACCACATCTGTTTCCTGTTGTAGTCTATATTCTCACTGTGGTTTGCAGTATTCAGAATGGCCTCAGAATGTGAAATCCACACCGCATTGTGGTTAAAGCAGCATAAACCTCTGGAGACACTGCCTCATAGTAGCAGGAGGTGGGTTTCTCGTACGGGGGATTCTGTGAGGATAGGCTTCACTGTCATGAGCTGATCCATCTGGGACTGGAGAAGTGGGATGACGGCATAAAGCAGTGTCAGCTGGGACTTAGTTGTCACCTGGATTTCGGTACCTGAAAAGATGGTACTGAAATCCTTTGGAGTTGGTTGGTTAGTGATTGTTTCCTTTTCCTTGTGCTTATTATATGTATCATCCGTACACCGCTTGCCACTTTTCTTCTGCCTTACACCAGACTGGTTCTGTGGCCTATTGATGAAATTCTGTTCATATCTGCTAAAATGCAGCTAAAGTGAGTGCAGACACTGTGGTGCCATGAAACTATTCATATGGTGGTACCCAGCTGCTAATGCGCAGATGTTTATATTAACAGATGGGCTCAGGTAAGATTGGAGTGGGAGTAGGGTGGCAGGTATGTGTAAGTACTTTTAGATAGGCATCTGTTTTGTCTAGGTGGCATAAAGCTGTCTTTCAAAATAACCTGTATGAGGCAAACCAAAAATTAATTAAAAAGCAGATACTTAATACTGAAGTCCTCCCTTCTCTTTTCTTGACTTTCTTTCAGAGTAAGAGGAGGCTTATTCGAACAGCTTCCCATTCAAAGTTTGCTAAATAAAGTTCACCTCACACCATACACCTTCCAAGAAACTCTCTTTGCCAGTAGCTAAGCACCTCCTTAAATATAGAAGCTTCTTCCTTTCATAAGTACAAGGCAAAAAGTGTAGCATCTAAAGATACTGCTTTGGCAGTGATGTTGTAGTGATTATTACTCTGTGGTTTTAGTCAATTCACTTTGCGACATCCATCCGTTTTGTATATCTGTTTGGGCTGCTCAGCAAGCACCAGTTGCCATATATTGCAAACAAATGACTCATCTCTGTAGTTTAGGGGGCAGGGGGAAACAAGTTGTTGCAGAAGTGTAAGATGATTGTGTTACTGTTAGAAAGGGGTGGTGGGGAAAGGGGATGACCAGTTTTGCTTGGTAGTGGTGGTGGTTTCTTGAAGGGATGGTGGGCTTAAAGACTGTAACTCAGCGTTTATCTTACAGATGTTAAATCTGTGTCCCTGGTTCTAAGTTAACCATTAATCTGTTGTTTAGCAACCTCATTTGTCAAAACAGAGTGTAGGAGGCATGCTGCTAGGAACTGAGAAATCCAGCAGATGCTGAAATTTTCTGAGGTAGAATAAATGGAATAGTAGAGCTTGTTTTCAAAAGGAAGTCCAGAAATTAGGCAATTGTGCTGGGCCCTGAGCCCAGCTAAACAATCTGTGATAGGAAAAGCTATGCTTGGATTGTAGGTGAAGGACATAAGTTACAGCTTTTGGATGGTAAATGCACCATAATGCAAAGTGAAGCTGCAAGTACTGTGCTTGACTTCCTAAAGGATCTTAGTGAGAATGCTGGGGAAAAAAAACATGTCACCAAGTAATGCTGATCTTATTTTTGTGATGTGTCTGCATGAGTGCATTTGTAGAAGCATGCCATACACACTACTAGACTGAAGATGTTTTGGTAAGCCAATTCCACAGAGTAGTTATGAGCATTTTTTTAAAAAAGTAAATATGGAGCTTCTAACTACAAACCAGCAAGTATGCAAAGCACTTTTTGTTTTTCTGTAGGAAATGTACACATAAAGATTCAATTTCTATTCTAACATACTGAGAGTAAGCGCAGTAATATCAGGAAGTTTATGACAGGGAATGGTTTTAGGGTGAAATTAAATGATTGTGAAGATTATAGCATTTTCTTCCACTTTTTTAGTGACCTTAAATATTTTATTAAACTGCATGTTATACTGTATGTTGAGAAAGGTTTGGGGAAAGTTTTTACATTAAGGTTTTGTTGGTTTTTTTTTTCTTTTTTTTTTGGGGGGGAAGGATGGTATACATATTGCAAACAAACCGTAAACTTAAAAACAAGCAGAAATATTTCAGAAGGAACTTTTCTATAAAATTACAGTGCTGAATAATTTTTAAGTTTCTCTTAAAACACAGGACTTCACTCTTGTCAGTATGATACTTTTTATAAAAATACTTGGCATTCATAAGGTACTTGATCACTTGAACATGCATACATATGTTTAATTAATCCTTTCAGTGCCTCTCTGAGGATGTTAGGTGTTACTTTTTAGCATTAGAGAAAAATGGTGCAGTGAATTCAAGTGTCTTGATCAAAGGCATGCAATTATTTACAGACTATTAGTGTTCCTTCTGGTACAAAAAATACTGAACTTAATTTTAAAGAATGTAAAACTGCTTCTTTATTCAGACTTGGGAATGTAAACATATTCTATAGATCTTCTTGACTGTTTGCCTCCCAGAATTTATGTGGGGGCCTCCTCTTATTGCTATCTGTAACCTGGGCAGAACTCAATTGGGAGGGACTGTGGACTACAAGACGCTGAGCCAGGACTCCTTGACATTGTAAACTTGTCTTCATTCATGTAAAACACTGTCTCCCATTTACAGCTAACCAAGAGATCTAAGTCAGAAACAAGAAAGAGAGGCAATGTCTAAGATGCACACATAATATTAGTTCCTAAAGCAAAAATAAGGAGTGTTGTGTCATAATTTAATGTTATGATCTGCTTATGAGACTTGTCTTATACATAAGGGATCCTCTGTGGCTTTTAGAATAAGTACCTGTTGAAATACAGTCTTTTTTTATTAGACTGCTCTGTAACATTGATACCATTTTAATGGCTAGGAGATTTTTTTTTTAATTCGAAGTCAAAGTGTGCAGCAGCTAGTTAATTAATCTGTGATAAATAGTGACAGAATTATTCTGGATACGTAATAAGTTTGTGTATATCCACAGGTCATGAATGCTGATGGAACTGGAAGAAGAGTTCTGGTGGAGGACAAGTTGCCTCATATCTTTGGATTCACATTGTTGGGAGACTATGTTTATTGGACAGATTGGCAAAGACGCAGTATTGAACGCGTGCATAAGCGCACAGCAGAAAGAGAGATCATCATAGATCAACTGCCTGATCTAATGGGCCTGAAAGCTACAAACGTCCGCCAGATAATTGGTGAGTGAGGCTGCTAATCAGGCAGGTAAAATGAAATAGATAATTTCAGCAGTGCTCTTCTGTAGCTATCATTTTATACCGTGTCAGATTTCTAGAAATTGGCAGAATCCAGTTCTATTGTATGATAACTGCAGGCTGCAGTTTGATGGAATAGGGTAGGTCTTTTGTGAGGTGCTTCAGTTCTCTAACTTGGAAGGATATCAAGCTGGAAAACAACCAGGCACCCTCCAAAATGAGTCCTTTTCTGCTTCTTAGGGAATTGGAGCAGCTCATAGGTCTGAACAGACCTGGATCCAGTGAGGGGAGAAGGATCATGGAAAATGAGAACTTCTCTTTGTAACAGCCAGCTATTAGGTTAGCCCAGCTGTTTATGAAACTGCAGCTGTAGCAGCTTTTCATCTTGCAGTCTGAACATGTGCTCCCAGTATGCAAAAGCTAAGAATGAGCCAGTTTTAGTCTGTTCAGTGCTTTTCACATTAATACTGTGAAATCATCTTTAAACATAACTAGAAGTACTTTCTGCCCTGTAGTGACTGTGGGATAAAAAACCCCAGGATCTGGCTTTAAATCGGCTATCGTTGGCTTTCCAAACGCTGAATATCCTGCTATGTGTGGCTAGGGCTTGCAGCTTCTTGCTGCCATGTCTGGATTGTATCCCAGGAAATCACTCCAATGGAGTTGAGGTGTATCTTTCTGTTGCTGCTACCAAGTTAACAAGATGCTCTAAGGTACATATACTTTAAATGCAGCCCGCTTTCCAACTGTTTGGCTAATTGAGCTTGGTAATGCTGGGCCTCTCTTAGTGGGTGGGTTTCCAGCATGCGCAGGTGTGCAAGTTAGTATTGCAAAGATCTGCTTTACTTTCTCTGGAGAGAAGAGACCGTTGAATGGATGTGAAAATAGATCTGCAAATTTTTCATCTCTAGGAACACAACTGGGGTATGTAACTGGACCACTGTATCGCAAAAGGCAGCGGAACATGCACTTGCTTACTTACGTACTTACCATCCATTCAGTACTTGTGCTGTGAATCAGGAACATCAGTAGCTGTTGGAGTCCACATCCTTTTCCCTAGTGCTCGGTTTGTTTTCATGGGGTCAGGAAAAACAAGCACTGGCTTTTCAGCCAAGTCAAGTAACATCTGCCTAAAGGATTACAGGAAATGAACAAAAATTAATTCATTCAGAGAATAAAAGGTGAAAAACTATATGTATTTCTTAAAGGACTCATAGTGTCATTGATGCATGTGAGGACTGGCTTCATCTTCCAACTGAAATCAGTTTGCAATGATTGCTTTTGCTTTTGTTGCATGCTTAGGTACAAACCCTTGTGCAGAGGATAATGGTGGCTGCAGCCATCTGTGTCTGTACAGACCACAAGGCCTTCGCTGCGCTTGCCCCATAGGCTTAGAGCTCATCAATGATATGAAGACTTGCATTGTCCCAGAAGCTTTCCTGCTGTTTTCTCGGAGAGCAGATATCAGACGAATCTCTCTAGAAACAAACAACAACAATGTTGCGATTCCGCTCACAGGAGTCAAGGAAGCTTCTGCACTGGATTTTGATGTGACAGACAATCGGATTTACTGGACTGACATTTCACTGAAGGTAGAGGTTTATTCCATATTAGCTATTAAGTTGTTACAAGGTTCTTGTGATACTTAAGAATGGATCGACAAATGCAATTTACAAGATTCAAGGGACAGGTAAAAGAGTTGGTTCTAAGGATGGCATACATTTTTGTTACGCTAGCAGCATTCTCTCCTGTAGATCATTTAAATCTAACATATACATTTTCACATGAAGGATAAGTTTGCAAAACCAAAGTTTTTTGGTAGAAAGCTGAGAAGAATGCCATCTGGTAGGAAGCTTCAGGGATCACAGACGTTTTGCCAAATATGTTTATTGGGGAAAGCCTTGTCTTGGGTCAGGAAGTGAAAACGGGTCTTACCTATTCATTAACTTATATAGCTACTGCATGTGAGACATATTATGAATCACTGACTTTGTAAAACAGTTCTAGGTTCTAGACTGACAAATCAGAAAAGGTTGAGGGTGAGTGTTTAAATGTGGTGGTTAATGGAGTGACAGAAATCTGTGTATTGTCTGTCTGTTATCTCTGTTATCGGTGAGTTTAGTTATTATTCCCTTTGTTTTTCATGGGTTGTAGATGTAGTCAGAGTTGTGAGCACCAAAAACTAGTTTTTAATAAAAGAAAGTTTTCTGCAAATGAGTTGAGAGCTGTGCCAACAATAACTCATGGACCTTTGCAACTGAAGAATCATAAAAGTTAAAAACACAGCGTTTAAGTGAGTTTGAGAGAGGTGACCTGGCTGAACTCTTTAGGTATGGTATTCATTTGAGCTGTGTTTGAAATAAAAATAAAGCAGTGATCTGATCAGATTTAAGGGTGATACAGATGAAGACTGAGCTACAAACTTCCCTGCTGTGTGCTGGCACAAACCGGCATAATTAGCAGGTAGCATCCACGCTGGGAAGTAAAGAAAAAAAATCAGTCTTTGTGTTAACTTCTGATGGGTTGTGAGTATGAGGAGTGTGTGCAGAGGGGAATATTAAGGACACCTAAAGGAAGCCCATCTTTGCCAAAAAGGGTTTGGTACCATCCTAACATTACTCCTTTACTTTCAGGCTTATAAGTGGTTATAGTAAATCAGGGAATGCCTGAGCTCCAATATATTATTAAAATATAATTCTGGCTGTATCTGCTATCACAGGCTGATCCATGATGGGAAGAGTTAAAATAAGTCTTTTGAATATAAGAAATTATGCTTAGTGAAATTAAATTAAACCATCAGTACTGAAGCACTTGCACTACTGAGCTAATGGGCCATTAGGTTGTTTTCTTCTGTTTGCGGTTCTGTCCTGAACTTTTTCATTGGGCTGCTTTAAATATTGTTCTGTGCTATAACATGGATGCCTTTGTATAGTCCTGGGAGAGCCAAAATATTTCCCCCTTGAATTTGGCACTGAGTTACTAAGGTCACTTTGGCATGTAGACTGCTTAATTGAACCAGACTAGTTATCCCATTTATTTCCCCAGTGAAACACTATTGTAATTGACACAGAATACATTCATAGAGTACAGTAAATCATTACTTCTGAATAGCAGCATTGTTTGCCTTGCAAATAAGTAGCATATTGTAAGATCCTCTTTCCTATGAGATGCCTAAAATCTGAAAGTGTTTAAAATGCAACAAAGAAAACAACCAGCCCAATGACAGACTGGTAAAATTTCTAATTTGCCTGTGTATCTTTGTATCCCTGCAGACCATCAGCAGAGCATTTATGAATGGCAGTGCACTGGAACACGTTGTGGAGTTTGGCTTGGATTACCCAGAAGGCATGGCTGTAGATTGGCTGGGGAAGAACTTGTATTGGGCTGACACTGGAACAAATCGTATAGAAGTGTCAAAGCTGGATGGACAGCATCGCCAAGTGCTGGTGTGGAAAGATCTCGACAGTCCCCGGGCACTGGCACTGGACCCTGCTGAGGGGTAACTGGCTGATTTAATTTTATGTTTGTTAACGGTGAAAAACAACATCGTAATGTTTCCTCTTGGGCATGTTAGTTAGGTACTGCATGTAAATCCTGAGAGAACTGAGCTGGGGAATACAACCTGGTAATTTAGGGTATGAGGGCTGGAGGAATATGCTCTTATATCCTGAATAATCATTAAGAATACGGAAAAAAAAAAAAAATCAGAGCAGCTCATTAAAAAGGGATTTATATTTTTTTTAATTAACCACAGAATCAAAGTAGTTCTAAGCTTATGGAATTCATTAATTAGAAAAGGACTATAGGATTGAAAAGAAAGTATTTGTCCTTTTAAAAATGAGGATCCTTTTTATCACAAGTTAGGGTCCAATAAAGGTATTCCATGATTTAACTTGAGAGTGGGGGAGTGAAGCTTGTTGTCTGAGCATAAGGAAAGTGTGTGTTTGTTCAGATAAGGGAGCCTTTTTAGTTGGTATGGACAAGGGAAGCAAGGACAGAGAAAGAGTGAAAACAATTGTACCCACCTATCCCCAAAATGGAAGATTTCCTAAGAAGAAACTTCTCAGTTGTATTCAAATGTAATAGCAAAATTAGGGCAATGAGCAGAGGGAGGGAGGAAAGAGTGGGGTAAGGCAAGGTAAAACTACTTAGCTTCTGAAAGAGCTCTTCTACCATGAAATGCTCATTTGACATTAACTAACTACTGCAAAACCTTTTTGAGGTTATACCAACATTGTATTAGTCTTATTTTACAAATGAGGGAACGTTATTTTCGAGTATTAAGAATTTGTCACAGTTTCCATTGATACTGCAAGAGTTACAGCAATGCGGAGAACTTGGCACCACTCAAACACAGTCCTCCTGATTCCTCCTGATTCATTTCAAGAAGGTGGTGGCAACTGCAGCGTTTCTTAGTCAAAAGGAGTTCTGCACTGCCCCCAGTGGGACACGTAGATGGGGTTCAGCCCTGATGTGCCAGGGGTGGCCTGCGCAAGTACATCAGATGGTGTCCAAGACCAGATTGTTAGATATAGTTACTCAGCTGTGACAAAAGGTTGCTACAGATCATTCTAGTTTGACGCCTGGAATGGATTTTTGCAAGATTATAATTCAGTGCTTTGTCTCTTTAACACAGACCAGAAAAAACTTTAGTTTTGAGCTAGAATGCCTGTTTTTCCTTTTGTCTTGTAGCTGAGCTATGTTGTTGTACTTCGTATGGAAGTTTTCATGGCTTTGCTACCATGGGGGCATTTCTAACACTTAGTTCCATGCTGTGCAGAACTTGCAAAATCTATGCACAAAATACTCGCAAAATTTTTAAGAAAAAATTTCAAGTCTTTCTGGTGTCTAAAGAATAGCTCCCCTTGAATCATCAGTTTCCGAAGCAACCTTTCCCACTCTGTGGTTGGTTGAAATTAAAAGCGTTTCACAGGTGTTTGTTTCTAGAGGGATTAGAGCAGAAAGGTGTAAACATTGGCTAGCTAGGTCTCGCTTGTTTTTTAAAATGGCATTGGCTTTGCAGTTCGGAAGAAGTGGCTAGCTAGCCACCGAATGTCAAACATACAACCCTCTCTACTGTACAGTGCCTAGAGAAAATGTAAGCATGTACAATTCTGTGCTTCTGCCAAATGAGGCATAAACTGGCATGTGAGTATGTAGTAGTTTGTACTTTTGCTCCAGTGGAAATGCCCTACAGTTTTGTGTTATTCTGCCCTTGGCTGAAATGTAACACACTGTTACGTTGCTGATTGGCTTAGTTGTGCGGAGATGAGCAGTGGCACCTATCAACAAACGTACCCTGCATACCTACCTTTTTGTATTCCTTCATTTGATGGACAGCTGAATAGAAACAGAAGTTAAGTGCCATGGAAAATATCTTGCTAAACAGCCAGGTATAAATGAGTCTGCCCAACTGCCAACATTTTGCCTCTTAGCAGGCATGCATGGATTAGGTAAGATTAAAGTGCATTCATATGGAACTGGTGAAAATCCAGCCCCAAGTGGGAAAAAATAAAGTTGGAAACATTTTAAGGAAACTTCACTCACTTCCTTGCTTGTGTTTTGGAAAAACATTTCGTGTAATGGGGCTTCATAAGTTCTGGAATTTACAGCTTTTGTTTTTCTTTTATTCCTTCTAAGGAGTGTTTTGTTTTCTTTTGTTTCTCCCCTTGAGTTCGCTTTTGGATTAAATGTGATTAATTGTTTTCTTTTGTCCTTTTATTCAGGTTTATGTATTGGACTGAATGGGGTGGTAAGCCGAAGATTGATAGAGCTGCTATGGATGGGACTGAGCGAACTACTTTAGTACCGAATGTGGGACGGGCTAACGGCCTGACTATTGATTACGCTAAAAGACGACTGTACTGGACTGACCTTGATACCAATCTGATAGAATCCTCCAACATGCTAGGTGAGGCCCAGAGCCCTGGGCAGGGTCGTGGGGATGCTGCTGCTTTTTCACAGTTCCCTGCGGCAAATTATTGCTTAAATAATGCAAAGATACACGTCTTAAGACAAAAATAGATTTTTCCAAACTCACACGCCTTTAACATATGCTTCTATAATTGATGTTTATGCAACACAGCATTTAGCGAGGCCTCGATTTTCTTGTAGGTGATATACTTTCTCACAAAGTTAAAAATACACAAGCTGTACATGTTTCAGTTATATGTAGGACAAAGCTGTCAACTTCCAGTGTTTTGGAGAGTCTTGTTTTGCTGCTCTGAAGAGCCCTGGCAGATATATAACAAACACTTCATCCATCATCTGTGGAAAGGTAGAGACAAAGCTAAGATAGCAACAGCATATTGGACATTTTTCACAATATAATTTAATACAATTTGGTTTTTAATCTTTGTTAGTATCCTCAAGGTTCAGGCATTTTTTTTGCCCAGTATCCTGCACACCAAGGAGCTTTTCCTGGCTAGAACTGGTCGCTGGGGCGTGGGGCGCGGCGCTCTCTTACACTGGGATCTGTGTGATTGTTTTATAAACTGGTCATTACAAATTTATTCTTTCACTGCCCAGGGTAGTGTACTGAGGACCCAAGCCCTCTCAGTTTTGCACAGTGTCTTTTTTTAATTTCTCAGCACCCACAGGAGCTTTGTTGTGTGCCGGATTACTTGGATCAGTGTTATCACTGGCCAACATTTAAGGCTAAAGGAGTTAGTCTGCTTTAAATAGTACATTTGCAGTAGTGGAACAAAACTAGAAAAAGATCAAAACAGGAAAACGCATTATAGGAATTATATGCATTATAAAAGCTTTTCTTCAGCTTCTCATATATTTTGGTGTGCTGTTGAGGCTGGTTCAGTGTTCCCCTGAGTAATATGGAACTGGACACAGCATTAGAATTTCATCTACCCTGTGCCTGTGGCTAGTGATGACAAAGTGCAGGGCTGTGCATCATTGTCTTCTCTGGGCAAAGAGGGAATGATTTCTTGCTGCTTAATCTCCTGTTCATTTTCTGTGACTAGACAGTAGGACATCCTGTGTTAATGAAGTGGTTGAAATCATTCCTCTCACCCCACCCCCTGCCTTAAGGTCCCCTAACATTTCCGTGGTATACACAATTAACTGTTTCCTACCTTGAGTTTCTGACTGCTCCTTCCTGTTACAGCATTCCTGCGACGGGTTAGTTTAACCGTGTGCATTTAATTTTACTCATAATGCAATGTAGAATTTTATTAAGCTCCTAACAATTCTCTCTCTGTAAGCAGCAGGCAGAGACCCTAATGTGGTGTGAGAGATGCTGAACTGGGAATACAGTGTCAGGATCCTACATCTTCTTCAGAGGGAATGTGTTTGTTTTGGGGAGGAGGAAAAGGACAGAATCTTTTGGAGAACCCTGATCATTTTCAAAACTTAGACTTTTTCTTTAGTAAAATACATTCTCTTCTGTTACAAGCAAGATTGGCACATTTATGTGATAGGCTCTGAGACTTCAGGATGGTCTTTTGAATATTGTACATTACTTTATAATTTACTTTTGTAATAATGAAATAGTAACTTTAAAGTAATTATATGTTAACCTTTCTGTGCAGGGACATGTCCAACAGCATTAAATGGCATGTTGTTTAGCCTCATATAATTCTGCTTTTTTTTCTCTCTTCTTTTTTTGAAACAGGCCTTGACCGTGAGATTATAGCTGATGACTTGCCTCACCCGTTCGGCTTGACTCAGTATCAGGATTACATTTACTGGACAGACTGGAGCCGGCGTAGCATTGAACGAGCCAACAAGACCAGTGGCCAGAACCGAACTATCATCCAAGGCCATTTGGATTACGTTATGGACATCTTGGTCTTCCATTCCTCCAGGCAGGCAGGCTGGAATGAGTGTGCCTCTAGTAATGGTCACTGCTCTCACCTGTGCTTAGCAGTCCCTGTTGGAGGTTTTGTCTGTGGCTGCCCAGCTCACTATTCCTTGAACTCTGACAACAGGACTTGTAGTGGTAAGCTGTAATGAATGAAAATAAAATAGAGAAGCAGATGTGTATAGTAACAGATGCAAGCATTGTACTTGGAGGAAATAAGAGTTTTATATTTATGTGAGATGGTGAAGCTTGTATGCCGATAGGCCAAGTTAAAGCTAGTTTCTATTTTTAATATCAAATATGTATTTGAAAAAAATTTGGTTCCCTAGCCTGCCTCCCTCTATAGGAATCAGGGTATATTTAAATATAATTTACTAATACTAAAATCCTACTGACTTTTCAGAGAAGATAGGATACCGAAAGCAAAAAAAAAAAATAAATCTTGCAACCGACCAATATCACAGTAAAATAAGAAGAGTGGCTCTAGTGAATCTTTTTAGTGACTCAGCTAAATCTGTGTAAGCAGGAAGGCTCAAAATGCTTTTGGTTTTGTATCTGTCTGTCAAACCCTTCTCAAGTGCTTGCTTATTTATTTCTAATCTTTCCTGACATAAGGCACCGAAAGGGTTATCAAACACTGAAACAGGCTGCCCAGGGAGGTGGTAGAATCCCCATCCCTGGAGGTATTTAAAAGGAGAGTAGACGTGGTGGTGAGGGACATGGTTTAGTGGTGATAGCAGTGTTAGGTTGGTGGTTGGACCGGATCTTAAAGATACCTTCTAACCTAGAGGGTTCTGTGATTCTGAACGTGATAGTTTGGTGTTTATTCTGGATTTTGCATAGGCTTTAGGTGGGTCAGGATTTAATTCTGTAGTAGTTCTGTTTGCTGGCTGATGAGATTCTGAGGTGGGCCACTGTCTTACCCTCAAGTGTTTCTTTCTCAGTGAGGAAATGCTTGGCTCCATGGTCAACCCAGCACTTCAGATTTCTGATCTCAGTGCAGCCAAGCCCCATTTTTCTTTATTATTGTGCAGAGTACGAACCGCAAGGCCCCTCAGGCTGTGTGTAATTAGTTTCTAACCAAATAATTTATCCATCTCTCAATAACTGGCTGCCAGTGAAGCTCTCAATTTTGGCAGCCACACTGGATGGCTGATTTCCACTGGTGTCATTCAGATTAGTCAGTGGGTGAAGAGATTCATGCTACTGAGAGGCAGATTGTATCTTGTCCACGTTATGCATGAGTAGAGATCCAACAGTTGTTTTAAAGCCAAAAGCAGGGCAGCTTATTCCACGAATGCCACCTCATGGTATATTTTTGAGAATCATGCTCTTTGGAAAACTCTGTTTTTTCTACACACCCCCCCATGTGTCCTGTACTCCTTGTTTCCTTTTTTTAGTACAAGAGGCACTTGCATGGTTGGCACCTCTCTGGTGATAACTGTGGTTTTGTAGGTGGAGGAATTTGACTTCCAGTGGAGAATAAGTAGCAAAATGATCAAAGGTCATGTTTTCTTGTGAAAATGCCCTTAGTAACAAAGGAAGGAGAAAAATATAGGAAATACGTTGTGAGCAAATAGAACCGTTTCCCCACAGTACAGTTCAGGGCCGTTCATGAAGTATTAGGAGTTTTCCTTCTGCCGTGTTCAAACCTGGGAACTTTCCAGCTTCTCATTTGTAGGTAATGGAGACTTAGGCTTCTTTGCGTATAATTTAATTTTTCTCTTGGACGCTATAATTGGACAATGAATTGTTTTAACTTTCTCTTGCCAGTTTTACTTGCTTATGTACTCCCGAACATTATTATTGGTCCAGGCCCTGTCTAGGGGCCAGTTCCTCCCTTCTGGATCACCCTGCTCATGTGCATAGATTCTTTTAATTACAGGAAAGACACACTGCTCCAATGAGATCTGGTATCTCATCAAACCTCCTACGTGTCATGAAGTTTGAAGGCAGTGTTACACAGGGGACGTGCTCATTGCACTCCATTTGCCTGCCAAAAATATAGTTAAAATATGTGACTGTTGGGAGGGAGAATGATGAAAACTGGGAAGGGATTTCTGAAATTGGTACTGTTTCAGAGATGTGGGGACTCAAGGGGGGAAATTCTGCTGTTGCTTTTTATAATGAGCCATCAATTCAAAGTTGGAAGCCAGGCAATTTTAGACAGTAAGAGGGTGTCTTTTGGTAAAGGTGGAAAGGATTTTAGGTGCTTATGATGGTATTTTACCTGCGCTGTTTTATCTTAAGAAAGGGAAGAAAGCTTAACTGCTTGGTAAGAATTCTGATGTTTCTGAATCTATTATTTTGCTGTACACATTGATATAAACTTTGCTTTGCTTTTTTGTGTGCTTTATTCTACAGTTTAGAGCTAAGTGGGATGCAGCTTAAATTATTGGAGAAACGCTTGGAGGGGAAATACAGGTTTTCCAGAAAGCAAAAATACCTTGCAATTAGGCCTGATTGTTACAGGATGTTAGGACTGAGCGTTAGTTACCAAGGAAACTCCCCCCCTCCCATCTTTTTTCTTTTTCCAGCAGCCAGAATAAATGTTCAAAGTGTATGCCTAAAATAACAAAGCAAGGTGATGATGATCTCTGGAAGAGTTTTGCTACCTCCGCTTTCCAAGGCTCTGCCTTACCTGTTTTGCAGGCTGGATTGAATGAGTGCAGTGTCCCACTGCTAATCTCTCCAGACTTGTGCTATAGAGAATTGATTGTACAAACTTCAGGGAGGCTGCAAACCGCATTTCTGGCTGTTGGCTCTTGTGCTGTCTTGCACAGCAGTGGCTCAGGTAGACCATTATTGAAAAGAATGCTGTGAAAAGGGAAAATGTTTTAACTGCTTCTCTGATTTCTGACCCAGTTATGTAATACAGGGACAATTTCTTTTTAACGATACATTAAATGCCTTGTGCACTTAATGTAAGATACAGCCAGTAAACTATAGCTATATGGGGTGGGGAAGTCTTGTTTTCTGATGTTGATGGTATGTATAAGAAAAAAAAAAAATGATTCGTCCAGGAAATTTTTGCTGGGTGTCTGGAAAACTGGAGCAGAGCATCAGATTTTTACTCTGATTACAGATTAACATTCACAGATAAGCACATAGAAATAAGAAAGATATATAAATTTGAGAAGAGTGAATAGATTTTTCTATTAAAATGCAGCCTTGCACACATCTAAGCGATTTTTCTGTGAATTAATTGTTGTTCCATTCCGGTGCAGGCAGAAAGAGGGTTTGTGGGAATAGGACTGAACCACTCTAATGGCAATCTCTGTTCCCTGGGACCTCTGAATGAGGAACCAGTGCTGGCTTTTGCTCAGCTCCTCTGCAAGTAGAAGTGTACCTAGCAAAAAGTTCAGCTTCAAAATAGTGGAGCTGCATTTCCCTGAGATCCATTTAGAAAGGAAATTAACAGTTCCTTGAGAGGCATGGCTGACCATTCTTCTTTGAGGTGATTTTGACAGAAGTCTTCACATTCATTGGTCTTGTGACTTACAAAAGTATCTTTGCTTGTCACATCCACATTCAGACATTGACAGTAAAAAGAGGTCAATTGAAAGGCTTTCCAAACTGATCAGAGGTCGGGTATTTTATGTTTTGATTTTTTTTTTTTTTTTTTTTTTTTTAAGGCTGGGTGGGGNGAGAAGGGGAATGAAATAATAGGTACTCTGGTTTTACATAGTAGTTGTCATTATTGAACATACAAATGCGCAACATTATAGCTATGTGTAATCCTTTCACCCTCCTTTTTTTTTTTAACCCATCAAGCTCCTACAACCTTTCTGTTGTTCAGTCAGAAGAATGCAATTAATCGCATGGTGATAGATGAGCAGCAGAGTCCAGATATCATACTCCCCATCCATAGTCTCAGGAATGTTCGAGCCATCGATTATGACCCCCTGGATAAGCAGCTGTATTGGATTGATTCTCGGCAGAACATCATCCGGAAGGCACAGGAAGATGGCAGCCAGGTATCCTGTGGGTGGTGAAATTACTAAAATACGAGGGAGGCATGCCCTACAACCAACAGTGAATGATTGTACATGAATAATTTAGATACACAGACTTCCTATAGATTACTAGCTGTCATTTGGCAAAATAAATGGCATATGGAGTTTCTGGAGTCCTCAGCCAGTAATCTGATAGGTACAGCAAGAAATAAAACATGGAAAACTAAGACAAACTTAAAGATACTATTGTTCACAGTGCGTCATTTGCTCAACACTGTCTTTTGGCTGGGGGCTGTTGGAAACCCCTATTTGAGAGGAGTGGAACATAGAAGAGAAGGTTGTTGGGAGAAACGGAGCATGTGAGAAAGGAAGAGTTGCAAATGAGTAGGGTGCAGGGGCATTGACTCTGAAGAGGGTAGAACTTTGTGACCACACAGCTGTGTCTGAAGCCTCCCAGGTTCTAGTGGTGGATAGGAAGAGAGCTGTTGTTAACTACAGAGACATTGAGCAAGGAGGTTGAAACTAGTGATCTGTAAGAGATGTAGCAGGCTTGGGAAAATGTATTTGATTGGGGAATAGAAAAAAAAGTAGAGTAGGGTAGAAGGCAAAAGGTGACACAGGTTTAGTGAGGTTAATTGTGAGCTATGACTGCTTATTCATGTTCACATTTTAAAATAGATCTTATTCTTCCTGATTTTTTTGAATGAGGGAGGGATGGGAGACTAAGATGAACAACGCAGAGGTGCTATATTCAGTTTAATTTGTAAGAGAGTGTAGTTTCTGGTGGTGGGTGTGGTGGTAGTTGGATCCTGCTGAAATGCCCTTCAGCCTTAACTCAATTTAGCAATGGTTTTAATTTTGGAATATCTAAATAATTTAACACCCAAAACTAATCAAAGGCAGCAGGTTCTTGCCAGCTTCAGCAGAATAAACAAATGCAAGACTTGTAGACACACCCTTGCATAGAGGTGACAAGCCAAATAAAGTTAGGCAAATTTTCTGGTGAAGTTTAATTTGGGGGTGAGAGGGTGGAGGCTGCTCACCTCAAAAGCGTGAAGTTTTCCAAAAACATTATGTAGGGCTATGTTTTGTGAGTTATCAATCCTCTTCAAATTTTTTGAAAAGTTCGTGAAAGCTGTCAGTTAGGTTGATCTTTCACTGTAGGGAGACTATGCAGTTTCTTTCTGAAAAAATAATAAATTGAAAAAAAAATGAGTCATGTGAACTCTGGAGGTCTGGACCAGTAGAAGGCAAGAACTTTGAAGCAGAAGGGTGTTAGCTGGAAATGCTCTAACGTCACTGTCTTACGCTAGCTGGTATCCTTTCTGTCCATTGGCAGACTTGCCTTCCCATATATTTTCATCCTTATGTTAGGTCCCCTAAGTGTGATGGCAGCAGTGGTGGAGCAGAATGAGGCAAGAATTCCAAGTGCTGTCTGGCCTCACTTTGCCTGTGTTTTTATCTGTTCAGCTGCAGCTTTGGGAATTAGTGGTGACGCGTTTCTTTTGTAGAATGCTAAATGTGCTGGGTTTGGGCCTATCTAAACTGAACTTAGAGTTGTCAAGAAAGCAGAGGAAATGAGGAAGCTGACCCTGAATCTCAAACATGGAGTAATTTTTCATTTATTGGTCAAACTTAATAAGTCTTATGAGCTGCAACCAACTTAGATGATTGCCATTACAACAAACCATCAGGATTAAGTGTCTATGTCTGATTAAAGGTGTTGGTGGGGCAACCGGACCTGGGTGTCTCCTTACTTTATGATAGTATTTTGGCTGCCTCCTTTTATTGAGCAGTAGTTTGATGTGGTGCGTCCATAGCAAATAAAGTTGCTCACGCTGGATCAGATTAAATGCTCTTCTGTGGGTTGTTTTCCTTTCCTTTGTAGAGCTTCACTGTTGTGACAAGTCCAGTTCCCAATCAGAACCTAGACATGCAGCCTTATGACCTGAGCATTGACATCTACAGCCGCTATATCTACTGGACCTGCGAAGCTACTAATGTGATCAATGTGACACGCCTGGATGGGAGACCCATGGGAGTAGTGCTCAAAGGAGATCAAGATAGGCCCAGGGCCATTGTGGTGAATCCAGAGAAGGGGTATGTAGCCGAAAGAGTAATGTGGGGAAATTCAGGGTGAAGGTCTTGAGAACCAAACTGTTTTCTTGCTGCTGGTTGGTTTTTGTTTGTCAGAATAAAAACATCTTTGATATTTGTTAAGATATCTTAGTCACATAGCAAAAATGTGGAAAGTTCAAATAAACTTTTTCCCTCTAATTATTCCTGTTCCAGATACATGTACTTCACCAACCTACAGGAAAGGTCTCCTAAAATTGAGAGAGCAGCATTGGATGGAACTGAACGAGAGGTCCTTTTTTTCAGTGGTTTGAGCAAGCCAGTAGCCTTAGCTATTGACAGCCAGCTAGGCAAGTTGTTCTGGGCTGATTCAGACCTGCGGAGAATTGAAAGCAGTGACCTTTCAGGTAGAGTAGCACTTTAATTCAGTGATTCATTTGTGGGGTGTGGGTGTGGGGGAATGCAAAGAAAGGTGTCTTCTTTTCCTTCCTACTATAAACAGTTTGTACTGTGATTCTAATCGCTCCGTAAATTCCCAGCCAGGGAATGTGCGTGATTCATGCAGCGTGCCTTTACAGTCTCATGCCTCTATCTATGATTTGCATTATTAATTGCTACACATGCTATTTACTTCAGTTTCTCACTGCAAGACCTTCGTGTGGTTTCCCAAAGTCAGTTCACAAATAAATTTGCAGCAGTTTGGGAAAGGGGAGGGAGAGGGTTGTTTTTAAAGGCATTGGCTTTGGTGCAGTAAACTGCCAATCAGATGAAAGTTTCCCGTTAGTGGAAAAGTCTTTGCTGCAAAGTTAAATGACCTGCACACCTGCTGCTTTATGTACCTGTCATTTAGGGTGAAATGATGTGAGAAGAATAAAGCAGATCTAACATCTCTGTGTTCTCAAAAGGCAAAAACCTCCCTCTTCCAGCTATGGAATTCTCTTTGCCTGCTCCTGAGGTTGGTTGTGCTGCTTGTCTGACCTCCTCTGTGAGTTGATTCAGCTCACTTGACTACATAAGCAAAACAATAACCTAACAACAATACACAGAAAAAGAGAAATAGAGAACAGTATTCTGTTGTTCTGGAAAGCTGAATTGGGTCAGCAAGAGTACAGCAAGCAACCAGAACTGGACCAAGAGAAGAGGCAAAATCATGCAGTGAGATTGAGTAAGGGAGATATGTCTCTTATTTACTAGCCAGATCCAGCAAGCTGCAGGATCAGCTCAGCTGCCTCACGATAGTAATTTCTTGTGATATGAGCTGGGCTGGATGTTGCTGATGGCAGTGCCAGGACATTCTGAGCACATACACACCCGTCTGTCTTTGGTGATGGGGTATACGCCCCCCTCGCTCTGTTGCTCGTGGAGGGCGGTGGCAGAATTTCTCATTCCTCTGCAGTAAGTCCATCGCTGGTTTGAATAGTGCATATCCTTGTACTTCAGCTGAGTGTTATTCTACTATCAGAAGGCATAAGTACACACGTAAGGAAATAAGGACACGCTTTGCAATCTGTGTGCGAGTTTGAAAATTTAATGAGAGTATGGTGGTCTGTAGTAATGTCTTTCCCTGATGACATGATACCTTCATTCAAAGTAGCAGCATGTAATTCTACTGATACCAGTATGATTTTCAGCCTTTTAGTAAGCTGTAGAGAATAAGCTTTTGTTTTAGAAAAAAAAAAATCAGGTTTTTTAGATGATTGGAATTGAGGCTCAGCAAGATGGTAATTTTTTTCAGTGATTAACACGGTGTGTCACTGGAAGATTCAGGGTCACTAATGAACTGCGATGTCCTGACTGTCTACTATTTTAAAACACAGGACATAAGTTGAGTTAGGGATTTTTATTTTTTTTTTTTAAAGTGGTATGGTGTATCTTGGTATGTTCTAGGCTATCCCAGATCCAGGGTCTGCACGTGTAAAGTAATGGGCAGCAGCAGAATATCAGATGGGCTTTGTTTCTCTTTTTGTTATCTGCCAGGAATTAGGACACCAGAGGAAGGAGATGGGTCTAATTTCTAATCTAGTCTGTTTTTAATGATTCTGTATTTTTTTAAAAAGGCATGACTGTTGATCACCAATGTTGTGTAGTAAAAGCCCACCATATTTTCGAAGAACACGAAGAAAAAATCGTTCCAAAACCTCTCTTGCTTTTTGGCATTTGCATGACAAATAGATTGCTATAATCACCACGATAAATTGCTAACTGCTGAGATGCATTCCTGTGCTTAGGAATGCTGATTAATAGGCTCTTTTCACCGGCAGAGTAATTTTTCTGCACGTTAGCTTCTTAAACCATGCACAGTCTCTTGCTCTGTCGACTCTGTAGATGCCAGTACCCGTAAAGAGAAGGAGAGCTAGAATGTCTTTTATGTGATGCAGTCCTTCTCTTCCTCCCTGTCCTTCAGGCATGCAGTTAGGACTTGGTTATGCTGCTCAAATGGGAGATCCTATTGAAGCTAACCAGATTCTTCACATGATTAAGGGGTTGTTTATGAAAAGATGACTGGAATTAGCTCCCTACCATGGAAACTATTTGGAAATCAGTTCTTCAATTCCAGAATAATTAGTGTGATTTGGAAATGTCTAATGATTCTGGAATTAAGTCATTTTTGTTTGGAAATAGAATAAGCTACGGGTGTGTCGGGATTTTTGTATTTATTTGTTTGTTTTTAAGCCTTTTTGTAAAAGGTATTGCTGGAAAGAGAATGGTGATGCCAGGAGACAGAGCTCCTCTTAATCACATCTCCCTTTCATCTGACATTCCCAATAAAGGGGACTAGCACCCTGATGAGCCAGCTTTGGATTTTATTGTTGGTTTATGGAAGGAAGGATTTCAGTGTCTCTGTTTAGTCAGAAATAGTCAGTTACACTTGGTCACAAATATTAAAAAGAAAGATTAGGACATTAAGGGAGTGAAAATTTTAAGCTTCAGAGTTTTAGGAGTGTAGTGCAAAACACCATGCTGATTGACATGGGCATGGCAGAGCAGGGCATGTACAGACTCCATTTGGGTAGGTCAAGGCCTTAGTTTTAACTATATTCCATCCTGTCATTTTTGCATTTTGCCCCTGTTCCCAGCTTAGCTTTTCTTCTCAAGTTGTAGGTTGCCATTTCTTACCTTTTCCCTATACAATGAGTCATGTTCATGGGGGTTAATAGATGGCTGCAGTTATTTAGTTTGACTTACATCACTCAGTCTATTCATTCCTACATCAGTCTGGGTAGAGCCTCCTTCAGAATCCATCAACGTCTTTTCTTAATCAGATCCTTGCTGGCGTTGTTCCAAAGTGGTGGACGAGAGCCCAATCTAGCTGAGGATTAGTATTTGAATTTCCATGTTCTGCTTTAGATGTTACCACTTGCTAAATGTTTGGAAGGTTCTTAACTTCTGAACACTGTATGCAGTTATTAAAAAGGAGATAAAACCTCATTTCATAGCCAAATTTGTAAGTCATCATCACTGACGTACTGTTGATTAAATTCTCAACAAGCCAAAAAAACATTCTTGCTGCTAAACGAAGCAGAGGAATAGAACTTGTTCAAATTATAAATCATAAAATATATGTCTTTTGTCCCATAACAGTATCTCGTGTGGGTATGGTAGAGACATTTTTCTGTGGTATTCAGTTGTACTAGTATATTTTTACAGGACAAAATATAAAAGCTTCTTGGCAGTTGTTTTGTGGGTGAACATATGCAAAGCTACTGTCCGCTGTAGCATAAGAGAAAAATAAGCACAATGGTGAGCCCAGATATCTGAAATACCAGGACTTATATGTAAATTTTCAAGCTGTGGCCTAATTTTGGACTGTGTGATACTGTTTCAGCATTTCAAAATTGAAGCAGATTCCTTATGTTTGTGAGTAATTTTATGCTCAGAATCTGATAAACCTCACTGAATATTTGAGTGTTAATGACCATGTCATGCCATGTAAAATAAGAAAAGCATGGATTAAACCTCACTCTTGAGCTCTCAGGTTTTGAATAACATATTTTCCTTTTGTGTATGAGTTACAAAGTCTTCACTGTCTTTGGGCAATCTTTGATAATACCCTTAAAACAGCTGCAGACTGTTATCTGCTTATGTGGAGTGTTAAGCATGATGTGTGGCAGTTGCTCTTGACTATATTTAATGCCAGGTAGTCTAGCATAAAAATCAACAAACACTCTACAGAAGTGTAAGGCTGAAGCCTCTTGGCTGCTACCAGTGATTGCTAAAGGAACTGAGGAAAGTAAGTCTTTACTAGGAAGAAAGGAGTGTTCCCAATTTAGCATGAAAACTTTAGTGAAGATAATGTAGTTTGAAACAAAAGAATATGAGGAAGTCAGAAGTCAAGTGTTTACCTTAATCTCATAATTCATGTGAAAAGTACTAACTACTCTGTCTTCACTTGGATTTTATCTTGTATTAGTTAACTCAAGCTAATAATCCATCATCTTATTCCCTGTTGTATGCCAAGGCAAAGCAGTTGATCTCTCCAAAAAGGGGTAGAAGAATGAAAAGAATTACTAATTCCCATCATATTGATAAAAGACTGTATAGGCTCATGAGAGCTGATCCCCCAACTCCAGATGCTTCATAAATACAGTAAATATATTTGAAGCACAAAAACTGTTTTCGTGATGAAAGCAGGAAAAATAATTTTATCATCTGTCTGCAAAATGCATCAGTCTTGCATCAGAGGACCCAGGATTCCTTCTGTTTTTATAGTAGGCTTATCTGGTAGCGTGAAAGTAGTGGAAAATAGTGGTGTGAGTAGTGTAGAAAATGTTTGATAGTATTTCAGTTGATTCTAGTTGAGCTAAACCACTCTTTCCCTTCTGCAGGTGCTAACCGGATCGTTTTGGAAGACTCTAATATCTTACAGCCTGTAGGACTAACTGTATTTGAAAACTGGTTGTATTGGATTGACAGGCAACAGCAGATGATTGAAAAGATTGATATGACTGGTCGAGAAGGACGTACAAAGGTCCAAGCTCGTATTGCACAACTTAGTGACATCCATGCTGTGAAAGAGCTCAACATTCAGGAATACAGTAAGTGCAATCCCTGTTTGCAAGTGCAAACAGGGCCTGTGGGGCTCGAGGCAAGGAGTGGCCGCAGAGAGACGAGCCTGTTTTGCCTTCTTGCTGATCAACATCAGTGCAGATCGAATGGGCCAGAAGCTGGTATCCTTCTGTGTCTGTACATCACCAGGGTGCAATTAAGTTTGTTTCCTTCAGGCAGTTGGCAGTGGACTGGAAATCTATCACAAACAAAGCATCACATTTTGTTGCTGATGACAACTTTATTGGTAATCCCATACAGACACCTGGTGTTTGAGTGTCTATAGGCACAGTAGAAGTGTCCTGTTATCCCTAGTAGACACGCTAGTGAGTCACTATTAGGTGTTTACTCTGTTTCGACAAGCACAGCTCTTGGGGCCTTTTACTAGAAGTAAATGTTTCAGTGGACTGCCTGCCTTGAAGGCAAAGTGAGGAGTTTTTGTCGTGGCAATTCGTATGGAAAGTAAGTGACAGAAGAACAACATTGCATTGCACAAAGGAAGTCAACAAAGGAAGTGTGCATTAAATAGCAATTTGTGTTGAACATGGCTGCACTTTTTAAAGTTTTCTGTTTACCAGGATATAGCCTTTACCCACACACATGCGCTTGAAACAACGGGAGCTGGATGGTTAAAACAGTGGAGCTGCGGTTGTCCTGGAGGAAATAGGCCTGGTTAATAGGCTGTGGTGCATGCCTTGGAGAAATATGTAGAAAAACGTCTGGGGATGTTTAATTAAAGCATCCATGCAGACTACTACTAGTTTCATTTGCTATTAATCTCAGTAAATCTGTCAGGAGTTCCGAGAGAAGTATGTTGTCCTTATTAAACATTAAAATGAAGAGACATATTTATCTAGAGCACATTAATTTGAGTTTCAGAGACAGTATGGAAGCTTCAGAATTCATAAATTAGAAAAGTTTACTTTTTTAATGGTCTTTGATAGGGAAGATGAAGTATGGAATCCAAGGCATCTTTTTGTATTACTAATGCTACTATTTTTGCTGCAAAACTAATTCTACCTTGCACAATAAGCAATACCATTTGAGTACTTTTTACTGTTTTAGTAGACTCCATGGTATGATTCTCATAATGTTTCAGATCATGGACAATGATTGGTGTGCATGACAATTATTGATGTGTGTAAAGGGAAAAAATGCACACAACAAAATAAAACTTTTTCAGAGTTGTTTTCAGTAGCGCTCTCCCCAGGGGGAAGGAAGTAATGAAGGGAGTCCTGTGCGCCCAAAGAAATCACTGAAAGCTTGTAAAAGAGGTGGGGATTTCTTGTCAGTACCTGTCTGTCTTATTTTTAAAATCACAGGACAGCATCCTTGTTCTCAAGATAACGGAGGCTGCTCACACATTTGCATCGTGAAGGGCGATGGCACCACACGCTGCTCTTGCCCGGTCCACCTTGTTCTACTGCAGGATGAGCTGTCCTGCGGAGGTAAGTCCTTCCCATGCTCTGTGTCACTGAGCTCTCAGCTTCTGGGTTGGGGAGGGGGATCCGTCTAAAGATGGGGTGGCTTCTGAGCAGAAAGAATGTAACAGTGCACGAGGTGCTGTAATATGCTTTTACACGCTTTCCTCTTTGCCTCCCTCCCAGCTAAATCTGCAAGTACTGAGAAGGAGTAAGAGCAGAGGAAAAATTCACTAGTTGACTGTTGAATAAGGATTTCTCTTTGCCCTTTCTAGTTAAGACCACTGAGTTATTTCAACTTGATTTTTTAATTGTGTAATTTTTATTACTTTTTTCTGTCACTCTGTATGTTTTCCTTTTTCAAATAGCGGTAGATTCTCATGTTCTGGTATATTGCACCATGCCTGTGCCATTTTATTCTTCTCCGCTGTCCTCCTCAAACTCACCCTGTGCATGTCTTTCTGAACTGTAGTCCCAGAAGGGCGAGTTGCCTCCTTTGTGGTGATATGGCCACTGCAGCCTACGCCCTGGTGTCTCCAAGGGTGGGGTTGAAATTGGGGAGAGGAGAGGCACTTTGGTGCTTGGGTCTCTTTATGCCACCGTACTGAATGGATTTATTATGCAATCTTCTCGCCATCAAGGCGACGTGTGGTCTCACAATGGAACAAGAGCTAACATAATCCAGATATTTTCTCAGAGCTAGTTTAATACCAGGCCAAAAGGGGGGGGGGAAAGGGGGATTAAAAAAAGGGAAAAAAATTCACACTTACTTACTGCAAGAGATTAACAGTTACTGTAGTGAATGTTAAATAACAGCTAACAGCTGTGTTGAGGTAGCGGGACTAGATGGAGCAGTTTTTTGTCATTTTAAGAGAATTTTGACTGAACAGAGCTGTTGAGGGCACATAACTAGACACTGAGTCACAGTTCATCCATCTGCAGTGCATTACATCCTTTCAATGTTTTCTATACAATGACTGTCGAACATTAAAAAGAAGGCAAGCCATCAGTTGTGTATACAGTGGTGTTGCAGGAAAGGGGGGGTGGAAAAGTGTGTTGACTTTAGGTGAAGACTTTTGAAGACCTACTAAGAGAAGGGTGTAAAAGGCTGAAGTGGGAAGGGAAGAAAATAATTGTTTTGAGTGTTCATGTTTCTCTGTTCCTCTTGTTCTTTGTCTAATGAACCTCCGCCAGAGTGAGCCTGCATCAGTCACATGGGGCTCAAGATCTGCACAACTGACTGTGGAGGCAGCGGGGGTGGAAGTTACCTTATGACATGGCATGTTTATCAGCTGCTTGATAAATCAAAGCAGCTGAGATCTTCTTGTCCTTACCTGTCCTGATCTACTGTTTGTTCACCTGGATTTTTAATTTTTGTTTGTTTGCTTGATTTTAAAGAACCACCAACATGCTCCCCTCAGCAGTTCACCTGTTTCACAGGTGAGATTGACTGCATCCCGGTGGCCTGGCGCTGTGATGGTTTCACTGAATGTGAAGACCACAGTGATGAAAAGAACTGCCCAGTGTGCTCAGACACCCAGTTCCAGTGTGAAAGTGGACAGTGCATAGACAGTGCCCTCCGGTGCAATGGAGAAGCAAATTGCCAGGACAACTCGGATGAGAAGAACTGTGAAGGTACAGAGGATCTTTCGGAGTGTGATGAAAATAAAGCTGTCATGGGGACAGTTGTTGCTGAGCAGGATTTGGAAGGATCTGAGGTTCTTCTAGGTTTTAAACTGATCTATTGAATGGGAAGTTATTTCACAATTCCATACTTTTGTTTCTCCACCTGTGAGATAGAAATAACACTGATGTCCTGCAGAGTGATTTAAGCTCTGTTTGTGAAAAGTGCTATTAAAAAGATAATATGTTTTTAAGCTCTAAAAACTTGATAACTAGGAATGAATTGCAAAGTGGAGCAAATCCTTGTCATAGTTTTTTGTGTACCTTGTACTGAGGTATTTTATAATACCTGAAAAAATTACATTAAGCTTTTGTACGTAAGTGGGTGTGAGAGATGAGATTTCTGGAGACCTCTTCTTCCTGTAGAGCACAGAAAAAAAAAAAAGGGGGCAAAAAAAGAGTAATTAAGCTATGGTTACAGATTGAAGTGCTGTTGCCAACACAATGAGAATTAGGTTTTTCTAATTTTGAAAAGGACAGGTTATGCTGGTGGAATCTGAACTACCCCACCACTGTACAACGTGAAACAGCAAATTTGCCCTTTCGTTACTGCTCAAGTAGTAAAGAGCTGTAGGGACAACTTTTAAGCTTGAAAGGATGCCTCTTCTCTATATCTTTTCAGTACATTTTCCTTCTTTGAAGAGACTAAGGGTCTTTGAGTCAAGGCTGAATTTCTTTCCAAAAGATGTGCTCCAGCTCAAACAAAAACATACAGACCAATGCAGAAATTCCTGTGTGATGAAAGGTGATTGTTAGCTAGATGAGATGCTGACATCTGAAAATACCTTGTGCAAGTTAGCTTCCCAATTGCCATCCAGTGACTGGAGATATCAGGCTAGGGGCTGTTTTATCACCTTCAAAGTGGCCCTGTGTTATTCAGAGTATTCAAGTTGATTACAGATCAGAAAAGTCTTTAGTTTAACTTCTTAATTCCACTGAAGTCAGAAAGAATTTCTGGATTTATGAGAAACGGGAGGCAAAAATATGTGTAACAGCAGCAGCCAGCACCTTGCCTGCAGCACCTTTTTTCCCAAAGAGGTAGTTTATTTTCTGAGTGTACTGGCAAAGCTCCAGTTTTATCTTACTTCATTTCAGTTTAAAAACATAATGTCAAGTGAAATATATTGTCTCATGATCAAGGAGTTTTCTGGTTTACAGGAAGAGCACGAGGGCATTGAGAAACCACATTTATCTTTCTTAAACAATTTTATCATCATGGTTTGGCAGATTTACTTTTAGTAACTTAATTCTTCTCTCTTTATTACAGTAAAAGCTTAGAGTTGGAGATTCTTGTAGTAATTTTGCAATAACTTATCCCAGGCACTTATCCCATGTCCTGGGATAAGTGCCTGTGTTCTCAGTGGCCTTCTGCTTCTGAGTTATTTTAGTCAAGGTAACTTTACCTTGTAGTGTCCTTATTATAAATAGGCAGTAAGGACCAGGTGCCCACTGTGCAATATCCTCAACAAAACACTGAATGACTTTTTCTGCGTGCTTGGCATGAGGGACTTTGTGTGCCACTGGCTACTTTAAGAAATGAAGCTAGCAGCAGGCTAAGCTCCCCCAAGATATTTCTCATTGTATGCTCTTGTGTCTTGTTTGCTTAATCATTTTAAGGAGTAGAAGTCTTTGATACTGACTCTTGTTGTGTGTGGGGTTCTCCTTCCAGCGCTTTGTTTAACTGATCAGTTCCGCTGTGCCAGTGGGCAGTGCATCGGGAAAAGCAAGAAATGTGATCACAACCTGGACTGCAGTGACAGCTCAGATGAGCAAGGATGCTGTAAGTGAAAAACCTGAGACACGACTGCAGCATCCGAAATTTGTTTCTTACCTTCTCTATGAGTTAGATTATATTCTGCCAACCAAACTGAATTAATTGTTCCCAAAATGAATGCTTCTGTTCATAACTGCTGTCATGCAATTAATGTACAATGTGGTGGTATAGGAATAACAAAAATAACTAGTATTCTAAACAAGTAGTCTCTGAGGCAGAGCAGGGTAGTAATACTTCTTATCTTTTTAAAAGAAATAAAAGGTTTGGTTTACTATAATCTGTTAGTATGCTGAGTTGGTGCAGTGTTAAAAAAATCTTTCTCGCAGCATGAGGCTTAGATATATAACTGCTCTGCTTCACAGTTTTCTCATCTGGCGAATTGTTAGCAGGTGCTTTTAGAATCAGAGGGGCACTCTGTTTATAGAGTAAACCTTCTAAAATTTCTTTTGTATCTTGAAAAGATGTAATTCTGAGCTTGATTTATGATTTGTAACATGTGATATCCCTTACCTTAAAATCTCCAGGACTCTGCAAGAAAAGCACTGCCTTTAAAATTCCAACTTGAAAGTTCATTTTCACTGTTGGTGCTTTAAAAGAAATTGTAAATAGGGACATCTAATCTTGTGTTAGAGATCTGTGTATCACAGTTTATACACACACAACTTGAAAATGCAAAGCCAGAGTTGGACCCTTGATCTTGTGAGGGAGTAACAGGAGATGTTCTGTCATGCTACCAAGTTGTTAGTGACATTATCACAGACGTGTATAGTTATCTTTATTATAGTTCATGTGTTTTCCTGTTTTGTAGCAGAGGATGGAATATTAGCCTACCCAGAGTAAGATTGCAATTGTTGCTGTCCCCCTTCCAGTATGATCAGATGTCTGTTTACTTATCTCTGTAGACTGTGACAAGCTGGTTAAACTGTGGGTTTGGTGTTCAGGGAGAAGAAAACGCATTGAGGAAAGACTTTCAGTAATGGATAAGATGTAAAACACCGACTAGAACAGGAAAATACTTTAAAGTCTGCTTTTCTTGTCAAATTCATGAAGCACAGGCAGGGGGTTGTCAGTTACTCCCAGAAATGTCATTGCTTAGAATTGGTGTTGTAGGGAATGCCACTCATTTTGACTCTTGAATAATCATTTTATGTAGATTCCTCATAAGGGCGGCACCTTTAAAGCTGATGCTTAGCTGTATCTGTAACCATCAGTGTGGGTCAGATGTGGAGTAGGTTAGGTAGTTAAATAAATAGCAGCAAACCCAAAATTCATCATTGGTGCATCAACTCTACTGTTCAGCGTAACTGAAGGTTAAACAGTTGAGAAAAAGGAGTGACAGTCCATTACACTGAGTGATAACCTAGGTGCTTCTGCGATGAGGTGCAACATGAAAAGTAGTTGTCATCATCTTTAATGACAAAAAAGAGCATAACTGGAGTCCCCAGCACAGTGCCATCTGGAGTCATGGCTGCAGGTCGTCTTCATCAAGTTCAAAGGATAGCCCTGCCTGTCAGCACGAAGCAGCATCAGGACCTGGTTCATCAACCCCCCTGCACATGCATATACTGTTCACTTCCTGTCATTTGTGACCCTCTGCATGTCTGAAGGTCATCTTGTGCACAAGTAGCCTTTATGGACACTCAAGAGTCTTAAAACAGACCTGTCCCAGTGCCTGTTTGTTCCTCCCATATATTAATTTGAAAGCTGTTGTCTCCCTACAGGAGAGAAGGCTTTTATTTTTCCTGTGTGGAAAGATGTCAGGAAAACTGATGCTGGTACATGAAGCAGTTGGATTAACTTACACGGTACGATTTTCCTTTTTCCTTTTAGACACAACGGAGGAGCCTGCACCACAGCCCAACAACACAATAGGCTCCATCATCGGTGTGATCCTTACAGTTTTTGTTGTTGGAGCAATGTACTTCATCTGCCAGAGGGTGCTGTGCCCACGCATGAAGGGAGATGGGGAAACAATGACCAACGATTACGTGGTGCACGGACCAGCCTCCGTACCTCTTGGTTATGTGCCTCACCCAAGCTCTTTGTCGGGGTCACTTCCTGGTGAGTGTACAGTTTGATCCTTGTCCTGCTCTTTGGCACCACGTAGTTGTAGCAAGGATACTGTGCATGTATGCACAGGAGATGTCTGTTCCAGATGCATAATCACTGGAAGCCAGGACTGTTAAGGCTTGTTGCCATCCTTCTTTGTAACAATGAACTGCTATTTTACCTACGCTATTCACATGCGTTTAGATAGTTTGCAGAACTGTAAGCTCAAATAGATACGCATTCTGTGGGAGTTCTCTTCTTTTGCTACTGAAGAAGCCTCTTTTTGGACTATTATAGCATCAGCAAGGTGTCGTGACAGTACAGGGTAAAGTTACACAGTTATATTCATGGGACTTTAAACATTATGTAATTATTCTTGTTAGATTTGTAGACTGGGTTTGTCCGCTTGTGAAACTTCTTGTAAAGCCTGTAATGACCAGCAATAACTGTGGTCTTGTTTCATGATGAAGTTTCCAACACCAATCTAAGCACATGGTGCTATTGCTGCTTAAAAAGTAAGACTTAACTGTGATGTTGCACTCTCGTTTATATGCATTACTTCTCTATATATTGATTAAATATGTACTGTAGCTTGTGTCTTTGGATCCCGCGGATTCCAGTCAGAACACAGAGGTTCTATGAGGCTGTTACAGGGTTGAAATAAGCACCAAATTTCTTTGCTTTCTGTAATAACCTGCTTTCATAAAGGCAGTCTTTGAGCAGAATTTTTGCCGTTATTTTGAGCACAGTGGCATAGCTTTTTGTTTCCCGCTTGGACTCTCTGCCAGCATGCTTCAGTCCTAGCAGCAAAAGCTCACTTAACGGTGTGGAAATGAAAGAACACAAACCCTCTCTTCTGCTGCAGAAATTTCAGTTGCTCAGTTGAGATGGTCAGAGTATCTTTCATGTTTTATTCTGAGGCATAGAAATAGTGCCTGAATGCCTGTTCTCTCAAGTCTTTTCCAGCCGCTCAAGTGAAAAAAATCTGTTTCTCTTCACACAGCTCTAGTGTAGCCCAGTGCCAAGTCCTGCAGTTGAGCAGCTGATACACAAAACCAACGTGTTTATTCCTTGACAGTCTTCATTCCAGTTGTCCATCAGGGAGCACTGAATTTGCTTTAATACCACGAAGTTTAAGTTTGGTTATGGGAGTTGCGCTTATACTGCTGTTATCCTCTAGATTATTTTTTTTAAGCTTTCTTTTCTCTGTTTGCTTCAAAGAATTGAATATTAACATACATCTTTGTTCTTCAGGGATGTCTCGAGGTAAATCTGTGATCAGCTCCCTCAGCATTATGGGAGGGAGCAGCGGGCCACCGTATGACAGGGCTCATGTCACTGGAGCCTCTTCCAGTAGTTCTTCAAGTACCAAAGGCACTTATTTTCCTCCAGTAAGTCATTCTGTTATTCATAGACTTTTAACAACTTTCAGGGAAATGCCGGTATCCTTCTGAGGATAATTAATTGACAGGTGAATGTTTTGGTTTAGATTTCAAGCCTAATATACTTGTTTGAATATGGACTGAGTGATTTTGAAAGGGAAAGGAGGGGAGATTGTCTTTTTCCAAAACAGTATAGGAATTTTCTGTTAATTTTAAAAAGTTGTGAGAGAACTCAGTGCCAGAAAAAGATGTTAGATTGAATGTCAGGGGAGATGGAAAAAACCCCTATAAATGCTGAGCAGCTTTGGCAGAGCGATTTCCTTTCATTATACTCTGCCATGTGCCTCTGGAGGTAAAACTGTGGTTGGTTCCATATAGACCTTTCAAGGAATTAAAATGAAATTTTTTCATGTGTCTTGCAAGTGACAGATAAATAAACAAGCAAGTGCCTTGCAACTCTATAGCAATCCTCTAGTCACAAATGGGTAGTGTGCTGTGCTAGACGCTATATAAAATTTGGTACCAGCCCTACAGGGCTCCCTGTCTCTTTACTTCTAGCATCAGTAGTTGTTGGTTTAGATATTTTTATATGAAGCCCACCAAGCCACTATCACGTGTTAAAGAGTTACATGCTCAGTCAGTGCAGGCTGGAATCTTCAACTGTCTATTTTCAGTTCCAAGAATCAACCCATCATGTTACATCTTTAAATCAATCAAAATACTGTTTGTGCAGTAAGAGCGTGCCCGTATAGGGAAGAAATGCTTGCCTCAGACAGCACACTGCAAGTATTATTAACAGTGTGATACTTGGGGACTACGGCTAGCAGGAGCAGACATCTGCCAGTTTGCCTAGGGCGGTAGTACCCCTAGTGACAATCTAGTATTGAACAGCTAGCTTCAACTTTACTTCTTAGCGCTAGGTATGTCAAAAGAGTTACAGCAGTCAGCGTTTTTTTGAGAAGAGCTTAGTAATAGCTTCTGTGGGAATGGTAAAAAGTGGCATTACCAGTGCCTGTTAAAGAACCGGGGAATAAACAGAAGAAAAATCCTATTTGGTGGGAGGGGCTATGCATGCAGTTCTTAAATTAAGGTTCCTATTAAACAGTACTAAAAAGAAAATTTAGAAACTGATGTTTTCTTGAGTTTCTTTCACTTTTTTTTTTCCCTTTAGATTTTGAACCCACCACCATCACCAGCTACTGAACGCTCACATTATACCATGGAGTTCGGTTATTCTTCAAACAGCCCATCCACTCATAGATCCTACAGGTAATTACCGTTACAATAACTTCTGTCAGGATCAAAGCAGTTAGTGGAGAAAATGCAGAATAAAGACAGCCGCTGCTCCATAAGAATTGCAATCAAAGCCTTAATTCTGCAAGCACTAAAACAGGTGCTTAAGTGGTTTCACCGGTATTGTGTCACTGAAGCATGCGTATAAGTGCAGCACTGTTCTGAGGTAAATCATACAGTAAGTGGGTTAGTGGTACACCTCTTGGGTATATTGCTTTAAAGGGAATGACAACACTCATCACAAAATTAGCTAAATGCCAAAAGAAACCTGGTACCATGATAACTTTGAGCCAAAAATACTTACCTTGGAGTGAATCCTGTCTTTTTTTACACTTCTGTCATAAATAATTTGTTACATAGTTATCAGAAACGATAGGCAAACAGGATGCGGAGGAAAATTGGCAATAGAAAGGCTAGTAGGTCAGAAGTAACGTTAATGTTATGGCCTAGATAAAAGGACAGAAATTCTAGTTAGGCATAGTAAGGGTTAATATCTGAAAAAGGTTGCTAACCTCTTGCTTATTTTCTCTGACTAATATTTATGGGCATGCAAGCTTTATCTGTTTACTTGAATGTCCCTTTCTTACCTTCCCTGTAATATGCTAGAGTCCGTTATCATTTTATAACTAGTTACCAAAAATAAAGAATGAGACGCCTACTACCCAAGGGTGTAAAGGTTCCCCTCCCAAATCACTAGTAGATCTGGTCAATGAGAAGAGCGTGCTGTATTTGTCGATTGAAAGAAATGCCTCCCTAACACAGCCTTTGGGGGCTTTTGGATAATGAGGTCTCTGGGGCTGAAAAGACATCTCTTCTCCATTAGCAGAAAATATGGCCTCTGTTGTGCAGAAGGTCAGACCAGATGTTTATAATGATCCCTTGCAGCCACATGAAAAATCTTTTAAAATGATGAGTAATTTTCTAATGAAAGAAACCCCAATTTTGGCACCAGCATGAATAATGCTGATTGCTGGTTAGCTGTTGTGACTTTTAGTATCATAAATGGTATTAGGGATGTAGCACAGGGTTGAACGTTTTCGGAATGCTCCCCCACCCAAAAATAAACCCTGGCCTTGCTGCTTCTGATCTTCCCATCTTTCCTAACATTCTGACTTGAATACAGAGGAGCTGCATCCCCACCCACCCCCAACAACTGACTGTGATGCTGGTAGTTGTTGCTACCAAGCACCTCCCTTTCTAATTTGTGTTCTTTAAACTATCTTGGGCTCATTTTAAAAGATGTTTTGTTCTAGCAGCCTTTGGGAATTCCATCCCAGTTACTGCTCTGGCGAGTGATTCTCCTGACTGCTATGAATGTGCCAGGTGATTTTCAGTTTCCCTGTCTGGGCTTGGAAGTTCCTATCCGTAAATTGTATAATGGAAACAGACTCTCTTCTCCATATAATTGCAGCACAGCTATTGCTCCCCCCCCCATGCCCTTCCTGCCCCGCTGTCTTAGGAGCAACATTTTCTGTCTCAAGTAAGTTCTTAGGGAGTCTGTTGCCTGTAGATAATTAGTAATTAGCAACCCCTTCACTAGTTGCTATAATTTGACTGATGGTGTAGTGCAAAGGTGGACTTTTTGCAGGGGGGGTTAGCAAGTTCTCAGTGTAAGAGAGGTGTGATGCTGTGTACCTACTGCAGAGAGGCTGATTGGCTCTCTGTTTCTACCTTGGCTTGTTGGTGGGCGCATTGCTCGAAATGCACAGTCATTCTGTATGTCGACGCTTTTCCCATAAATCTCGCCACCGCAGCTACAGGCCTTACAGCTACCGGCATTTTGCACCTCCTACAACACCCTGCAGCACGGATGTCTGTGACAGTGACTATGCCCCCAGCCGGAGGGTCACGGCAGCGACGGCCAAGGGCTATACCAGTGACTTGAACTATGATTCAGAGCCCGTCCCCCCGCCACCTACTCCACGCAGCCAGTACCTGTCGGCGGAGGAGAACTACGAAAGCTGCCCGCCTTCCCCGTACACGGAGCGGAGCTACTCTCACCATCTCTACCCGCCCCCTCCATCCCCCTGCACAGACTCCTCATGAGGGGTAGCCCCCCCACCCCGTTATCTGCCTCCGCCGTGAAAGTGTAAATACAAAATGTTCTACTGGGGAGGGGGGAGGGAGCTCTCGGCGAAGGATGAGGTAGGACAGTGTACAGTAAAATGTTATTAAATGGGGTGGAGGAACACTGAAGATATTTGTACAGAAGAAAAAAAGGATATTTATATATTTTCTTAAACAGCAACTGCTGCTTGTGCCATAAGAAGAAAAATTTTTGTATAAAAGAACCCAGACATTTGTACAAAAAGTTTTTATTTTTGCAAATGGAACGCAAAAACATGCCTTAATCCAGTGAAGTGACTGAGCACATAAGGAAATGGAAGGACCAGGATGTGTTACTTGTCCAGCGAGGTGAGATGTGGGGTTTGTCAATACCAAAAATGTTTAAAGTAATTAATAATAAAGAAGTCAGTCTTAGAGCAGCATACCATAGATACTTGGAAGTAGCCAAATAACCTCTATGTTAACTATGGAGGGCCAGCAACTAAAGTTAAACTTGAAAATGCAGTCAGGACAGATATTAACCTTACACAAAGGGCTTTGTTTTCTACAGGAATACAGCAATCGTAGCAGTGAATCCAGAAAAATAATCACACACTTTTTAAGATGGATACACCTTTGTTTTTCCTTAATGCATTTACCAAACTAGAGCGTTTAGAGCTTTCTCCTTGCTTCTGGAATTTCAAGGATTTTTGTTGGCAATATTTTAAAGTTTGCGCTTTTTTCTCCTTTTTAGCTTTTCCCATCTCTTCTGCATCCTTTCTTCCTGCTCGTGTCACTTTAAATCATAATGTCCTTATTTAAAGTACTGCTAGAACTGGGCTGCTGTAATTTCTTTTTTTGTCCTAATTAGCCTTGTCGTGCAGTGATTATCATGCTATACATTACCTTCTTCATTTTGCCAACACAGTAGGATTCTGTTTTGTACCATGTCAGTACGATTTTCACGTAATTGACAAGGGTAATATGCATATACCTGAATGATTTTTAGTTCCTTAAAAAAGAAAACCTTATTTTGACCTAGTGCCCACAAAATGTCAAATATTTTTATACCACATATAATATAGACAGCATATTTATAAACTATAAATTTAACCGTGGATTGTTAGTTTTACTGTAAATTAATAATATATCCTTGCAGTACTTTCAGTGTATATTGATATCACAGTATACAAATCATATATATAAAAAAAAATATATATTATTTTTTCCTAGTAAGGAAGCATTTAACTTTCAGTGGAGCAACTGTCCATAAAAAAAAAAAAAAATAGTCGTTTTAATCATTGGAAGGGGTTCCCGTGCTGTATTAACTGCTCATGATTTCTTTGTGTTAGGTAAAGCCAGTTTTGCTCAGTGTGATTTTGACATACCTCCTCTTTTGCATGGTGTGAGTTTAATACTTTAGTATTAACCGCTGTGAATGTCAAATTTTAAGATATTCTTAACCAAACCATTTTATACTCACAACTCTATTTTTGTATATTATCTTATTTAGCCCCTTCTCCCGTCAGCTTCACCATGGTGATTTTGACAAGGAGAGTATATAATCAAGTGAAAACATTATTTGTGTAGGTTTGAGGGGCAACCTAGGATATTATTAACTCCTCTGACTCCAGTGCGGTGTTTTGAATTTTCTTTGACTGTAGTGGAGCTCGTGGTATACCTGATCTTGGATGGCATTATGCATTTGCACCTTCTCTTGACATCAAATCCATTGAAGGTGCTCGATGCTGTCAAAGACTGGCCCTCTGAGTCTTCTCTCTCAAAGCAAAGGTACTGAGGAGCTTCTGCCTCCTAGCCTTTGGGCATAGTATGGGTGTAACAACCCTTCAGAGGTGCCGTTTGGGTTTTACTGTTCTCTGTTGCTTGTTTCCCAGCCAGTTTCAACTAAAAGAGAAATAATCTGAAAATGTGGCATGGGGTTTAATTAATGCTGTTGACAGAATTAGTGGCAAGTAATTCTTGCTAGTGCTGCCACTCCTCTGGAGTACTAGGGCCTCACTTGGTTTCAGCTCCAAGGAAAACCATGGCATTGGGATTCCAGCAGTAATAAAGGGTCTTTCTAGTCATCCAAGATACCTGAGGAAGCTTTTAACAAGCCTTGGTGGTCTCCAGGCTATTGCAGTTGATCTCTGGCATACGAAGATTTTTTTGCCGAACTTCATTCTAGGTGTCTAGGAATCGCGGTAGCTGTTCTGGCTCTTCCTTGCTGGTGAAGAAGCTCGTTTGTGTTCTCCAGCAGGATGGAAGTTGAGGAGGGTATTGTGAACTATAAGGGGACTCGAAACCATTTATATGAAGGGGGGGAGGGTGGGTGTGTCGGGGTGGGGGGTGTTGAGGCTGGCACGCCGACGAGAATTAGAAACTTCTCTGTTGTTTACATTTTTTTCATGTGCAGCATTCCGTGTGGGGTTCACATGTGGAAACTTGCACTAATGAACTCAGAAGAATATTGCATTGTTGTATCTCAGTCCAAGTGCTTGTACTGCGATGGCAATGGTCTCTTCTTGCAAAATACTTTTTTCAGTGTGCCAATTTCTCTTTGAAAACTCTAAGGTGGTTGAGCTTATGGAGTGGTATCCTCTTTCTGGTGTGGCTGGAGTGCCTCACTGAGGCTTCCTCTTGGAGGGGACTTGCTGCAGGTAAATTCATAAGTGTGTTAATTACAGCAAGGGTTCCTTAGCAGGAAAACGTTCTCTGCATATTGGTTGTGCTGCCTGCCTTCTGTGCTAGCTTATGTCCACGCATATCTCAAGTCAATGGGGTGGATGTATCAGTCAGTGTAGGATTTGATCAAGTCTTTTTGATACATACATTTCAGTGCATCAGATATTTTGAGTGATCTGCCTCTGGGAGGTTCACGTGAAGGGAGGGAAAGTGGATAGACTACGTTTTTCCACTGAAGATGACCAGCATAGAGAGCAGGCTGTTTCTCACCTGGACTAACCAAAGAATTTATTTAGTGGGAAGCTGTGATCTGCCATTATAAGTACACGTATTTTCCCAGTAAATCTAGAGTAAAATTTTGAAAGAGTTGATGATCTGTGAAGTTCCTCTTGGGCAGATCTCCAAATTACAAAAGCATTGCTGCAACTTGCACACCTGATGTTTCCTGTGGATTATATTACATCATTATAGACCGATTGACCATTGAGACTGAACAATTTCTCTCTATTCCTCTCTGCCACTGAGCCAGTTGTGATTCGTATTCCCTCCTTCCTTCAATGAGGATCATGCTTTCTCTCGCTTCCCAAATTGATGTTAGGGCTGCAGATAACACACACATGTCAATTCAGGAGATCGCTAAAGTGGATTAGTAGTATTAGCATGGAAGTGGTCTCACTGCTGTCAATGAAAGTGCTCCTTGTCTTTTAAGGTAAGCACAAATGTCCTTATCTTCCAGCATCGGGTACATACACGGTGAGGCGTTAACAGAAGTAGTCGTTGTGCACTTTTTCCACTATGTAGACACCTGGGGAGTGTTCATAGGTGGCTGTCTGGCAATGGAAATAGCTGGCATGCTCAGTGAGGAAAGGTTTGTAGTTTGTAGGTTTGTAGTTTAAAAAAAACAACACAAAAAATGACATTGCAGCATAATTTGTTGAAAACTAACCTTTGCACGTTCAACAGGAGCTTAGCATGTTTAAATGGCAACATTAATGAGACCCAGCCTTGCCTTTTAAAATTATACCTGCCGTGTCATACTACGTGCATTTCATACCTTCCGAAGGAGTACTCCTCATTTCTCCACTGCTTTTGGATACCAAAATAGTTATTTAAAAAGAACTGAGATATGATAAATGGAACATGCACATAGCATTTGCATTTGAAATAAAGAATGGTTTCCATGACTATAAACTCATGCAACCTGTGCATGTACATTAAATGAAATATTTACAGTAATGCGCAACATGCAAACGAGCCGGTTGATATCAAAGGGTTCATTTTGCTGTGAGTTGTAACTTTCAGTATTGTAAATTCCAGATTACCGCCATAACATTTTCCCTCTGTGAGCATGTACAAGTAATACGTATGCAGGTATCTTTGATAATGTGAATTTACCCAAAGCCAATAACTTTCTTATGCATACGCATTCACACGCCCCTGTTGGCAGATTCAGCCTCCCTGCCTTCCAGAGTGCTAATGCTGGATGCCGTCCTGCTGTCTTCTGGGAGCTGGGCTTCTTTGGGCCAGGTTGTAACCTGAATAGTTAATGCTCTGTCATACCAGACAGGAGAGGAAGCACGTTTTTTATACTGTTCTCCTGTTCATACTGTTCCTCTACATTTGGAGTCCATTTTGCGGAGGAGTAAAACGTCAGTTTTCTGTGGGTACCTAAAAATCAATCTGTTGTAGTCCTGGCATAATTATGAAGAAAATTGCACCCAAACTGCTTGACATGGCAGGTGCTACAATTCACTGCAAGTGAAGGCGTGTGCAGATAATCCCTGTTTATTGCGTTAATGGACTTTGGTGGCGTTCAGGTCTCCAGTTGTGCATTGCTTCTCTATTTATTATAGCCTGTTCTCTAGAAATGGCTTGATTGATGAGTCTTAAACACAGATTCATTTGTTTTACTTAAATCAGTTAAGCCTGTGCTAAGATGAAGAAAAGGCCACTGTTTTAAATATTGAGTATTTCCATTCCTTATTGCTTGGCAACTCTCCTTGAATTAATTGATTACCAGCATTCTGGGGGCAACTGCTTGAACTAGAGAACTCCCTGGTCGTGCGTGCTGTTGAATTGAATGAATTCTTCAAAATATCTCTTAAGAAGTAATCAATCACTCTTTTTCCTGACATTTTTGTCTTGAGCATATTTATCGCACAATATTGTTATGGACAGAATCTGCTTTTGAGCATGTACTGTGCATGTAGCACATTGTTTGTTTCTACAAAAAAAATAATAGCTGGTTCATTGGGTGGAAAAATAATTTGAACATTGTTATTCAGAAATTATTTTCTTGGCCATGAGAGTTTTTTAATTGCATTTTCATGGGGTTATTGCTTGAAAATTAACCTTTAACTTAATTGGCAGGTGACAGATACACCTTAAAAATAAGTTAGGAATAGCCTAATAGCTTGAAAATGGCTGCAGAACATTCCATTTCTTTCTAAAAGAAGTCAAATAAGATACGGCAGTGATCCAAAATGAACAATTTTCTTTCCTTTCCATCTTTAAAAAAGGCAGCTCAGTGGATGATGCAGGCGTAGCATTTATATAGGGACTGGGTGATCCACTCCAAAACTGTGCAGGGCAGGGTAAGTAAACCCTCCGTATTCAATTCAGGCCAGAGATTGTCTTAGTAGCACACAGCGTGATTGTCATGATGAAACTAGTGGAGAGCAGTCTTGTTCCCCTCTTTTAAATGAACAAGGAGCGGCTTTGAAGTCCTGATTAAAATGGCTGTAGCCTTAAGCCAGGCAGTTAAGAGTCAGCGAAGGAAAATGAAAGTGTCTTTTTGTAAAGAGGATACCACCAGGCTTAAGCTGAACTAGCCTTGTTTGCAAGTGAAGGATCTGGTGCTGCTTTCAGATTTTTAATCTTCTTTCTTGGTTTTTTGTTTTGTTTTGTTTTGTTTGTTCTTTTTTGTAAGCTTTAATCACTGTTTGTCATTGTTTTAAAGCCAGCTGGTGTCTCTTGTTCATCAACTTTGGTACGATGGTGCTTTGCAAGGATGTATTTATATTATAATGACCAACATTTGGTCAGCCCAATTCACTCATTCACTAACTTTTTTTTTTGTAAAATAAAGTGCTTTACTTGTAAGGTGTATATAAACCTTGTACAAAAATCCTTTCCAATTATTACTATAAACTGAGTTGTAACAAATGAAATGTTGATTTTTATAATAAAACTAAGAGTGAAAAAGGAGAGGTACTCTTCATTTTATTTCAGCATCTGGAGGACAGGTAATTAAAGGTAAAAGTCCGTGTGTGTTGCTGCTCTCCATAAAAAACAGAATGTGCTCAGTTTTCTGATGTTGTAGGCACACTCTGCAAACTCTGATGCATTTGCTGGAAACACATAGCTGACTTCAAGCAGTTCTGTTGATTTCTGTTATTCTAATGCAACTGGATACATTTTAAAGCTGAAAGTCTCCATTATTGATCACTGAGATTGGTTTACAGGATAATACAAACCAGACAATTTTACCAAATAAATCCTTATCAGACTAGAGATGCCTGGTGATTATTTTGGAGACTACTGCTCTTAAATCTCTATCAAAATGTTCACAAAGAGAGAAGTGTTTAACTTTAAAATGTGAAAGAAATTCCCCACCCCCACAGCCTATTGCTGTGACATGTAATTGAATAGGAAGCAGTTCTGAATTGATAAGCTCAGCACAGGAATTCCCGCTCCACTTGCATCCACTGTTTGTGGAAAAAAATATAACTTTCTATTAGTGTGGATCTGGCTCTACTAAGATTCTTTTACAGCTTGTTTTTCTACACGGAGGCATGGACAAGCTACATCTCACTGCCCACATCAGTAAAACAGGGCCTACATTTATCAGTCTCACAAAATTTAAAAAATAAATGGTGATCATTCTCAGCTAGCGTGCCATGCTTATTTTATTTCAAGGTGCTGTATTTATTCTACCTTGGAAAATTAGTCTGGAGCTGCTGGGGTGCTGCGTTTTTCTCTAAAAATGCCCATTTTGAATTGCTGCTGGGCTGCAGAAGGCTCACCAGGTCTTTTTTGTTTTGTCTTTTTTTTTTTTTTAAACGATGCCTTTCTACAGAGTCTGTGCAGTTGTAATATGGTAGAAGTTTGTGTATAGGATTCATGTTGTTTTGGATTCGCTGAATCGTAGCCTTTTCCAGATACAGCTGATAAGCATCGGGGTGCCTCTCAAATGCAGTTCTTCAAAGTGCGTACCAGAAGGGTGGTACGGAGGGACACCACAAGGATCAGCCCTATCAATGAGCCACTTGAGTTAAATCTTGGAAAAAACCCCAAACAACTCTTTAGAGGCAGAGTGTAGCTCAGGAAACAGAAGTTGTGTTTCAGCTGCAGCTCCACCATGTGTCTTATCCGTGCCAGTTATCAAGGCCCACAGAGATGGCAGAGCTGCTGAAATCGTGTTTACCGGGCACCAAGGGGCAGCAGGCATGGTAAGGGACACGGGGGTATTTTCCGTCATTTAAAAAAAATGTTCCCTGCCTGTCTGAGAGAAGACCACGTGGAAGTCTGAAAAGAATTGCTCTCCTTTGTGTGATTCTGTGTCTTTCCTTGCACATGTGCACACGAACAGAGATGACTGTGAGCACTGGAATCCTGTGATTTGTTTTGTATTAGAGGATAACATACTGTATTCTTGTCTTGGTAGTGGGAAGGAACCCTTCCTTGAGAGCATACAAACAAGATGGGGGTTTGTTTTTGGTTTGGGGTTTTTTTTTTTGATCCACCAGTATTGGCAGCACTTCCCTAAGAAGGTGAGAATGTGAAATCCCGTGCTTGTTCCTGGAGGGGAACTGCTGAACATGTTTAACCTGTTTTCGGGAGGAGAATTTTTACCCAGCTGAGAAACCTCTGCATGGGAATCAAGGCATCTTTGGTAGAACTGCCTGCTGAAAAGCAGACACCTGACAAGGGGACGTTTTGCCTTGAAGACTGCATGCCTAGAAACTGCACGTCTGGGTACATAAGTTGTACCTTGCCCTTGATCACCACAAGATCTGTGATGGCAGCTAAATGCAAACTCCCTGTTCATGGGAGAGATCGGGAGCTGCCGGCCCTCTGCTTCTTGCACCTTCTGTTGCAAAAAGAAACTGCTTAGAAGGAAAGGTCTGATGCTTGGGTTACCTGGCTTGGTGTGGCACAGCAGTGATCTTACCCCAGCTTTGCTTTCACAGCAAGATACCTTTCTCATGAGTTTAAGGGGAATGCTCTGCAGAAACTGCGATGTTTGCTCCTCTGAGGACATGTAAAGAATACCATTTGGGTCTGAGGAGATGGACAGATTTCGTGCGGTAAGTGTTTTCTATTTGTCAGTGTTGCCAAAATTCTTAGCCCTGTCTCCTTGCCAAGAAATCAATAACCACCTTAACCTGCAGAGCACCTGGCTGGAGAGGAATGACTAAGTGACCCACCACCAGCTTCCCCTGCATCACCCTGAGCGTCGTGATTCAAACCACTGATGATCCCTGCTGGTGGTTTGTTGTCCAAAGGGCTACCGGCAGCTCGGACGGCTGCTGGGGTGCTGGGAGCCCGTGCTGAGGCATCCGCCTGTCCCAGTAGGAAAGCCCAGAAGCCTGCAGCTCAGGTGCTGTAAGAGCTGCTCCCGGATTCCTGGGCCAGTTGCCTGTGCAGGGAAAGAGTAGCGGGAAAACGTTGTACATCAGAGAAGGGCAGAAAGGACCAATGCGGCTGGAAGGACTGTAGGGAGACAGGAGCGGTGCAATGAGGCTGTACTGTTTGCGCTCCGGGCTCCTCATTCCTCTCCGAGGGTGTGCATGGAGGGGAATTAGGAAAGTGGAGCATAAAAGGTGGATAAATGATGCAGGGTGTATGGTAGGGAAGGGTCCTGGAAATGTCTGGCAAATGTTACGGGTGGCTCTCTGTGAAGTGGCTCAGGAACACAGCGATTGCTTCTCAGCATTGCCGTAAGAACAATGTGCCTGGTTGGTGTGACAGGGACCCCAGGGGAAGAACCTGGCGAGGGTGGAGACAAGGAACAGGTGAAGAGCCAGAGGAGTCTGATTGAAAATCAGGGAGTCCTGTGTTTCCTGCGCCCCCTCTGTGCTAGGAATGAAATAGTCATTAAGGGGCCTGACTCCGGTGGGGCCAGACAAGATCAGTTAAGGAGGGAGCAGAGGAGACAGTTTAAGAGAGGCCTCTGCTACCGTCCCACACACGAACACCCCTTTTTCCACCCCACATCTCAGTACGGGGTGGGGAGAAGGGATATGCTGAAGTAGCCGAGAGCATTCCCTTGCATTCACACCCCCAGCCGATCGCCTCCCAGATTTTTCCCAGGTTGGTTCCCTTTTAAAACAAACAAAAAAGAAACCAGTTGAGAAACCTGAAATAACTTCAGTCCTCTAGCTCTATCGTAATGGGTGAAACCCACCTGCTCTTTGTGCTAAGTGGGTGCAAAGTGTTTTACACAGCTGCTTTCTGCCTTGCAGAAAATCATGGGATGGTTTGGGTTGCGAGGGACTGTAAAGACCATCTAGTCCACCCACCCTGCCGTGGGCAGGAACATACGGCATAACAAATGGCAAGGTACGGATGAGGTGAGGCTGGATGAGGGTCACATCAATAAATTGCTCCGGATGAGAATGCCTTTTCATTGTGTGCAATAGTTTGTTTCTGGGTGACGTGGCAGCCACGAGACTGGGATGAGGACAATGGTGAAAGCCAAGCCTGCGTATTGGTCTGAGCATAGGGCCTGAGATGGCAGGATAAATTGCTCATACCCTGGGCACTGGGGGGGGGGAAGAGATGGGAATAAAGAGGGGAAAAGAGAGTCATCGGCTGCGTGGCAGAGGGTCAGAGAGGAAGATGCTGGGGCTGACCAGGTCCGGCACTGGATAAGGTCTTGCAGAGACTGTAGCCAGTGTGAACCGTTTGCTGATTTGGTGACCTTGGAGACATGCTCAGTTTCTCCCTGCCTCCGTTTGGTCTTTGTCCTGGTTTGAGGCAAAACAGGACCAATTTTGTTCAGTAACTTTGCTTCTTAGCTGGGCCTCTTCTAACTGCTGAAATTAACAGCATATTGTGCAGACAATGTTCGCTCTCTCAGAGTGATCAGACCAATGTTATGGCTGATGTCCAGACGTGGTATGCGGAGAGGCTCTTGCTTATACTTATCGCT